>OZ020307.1:44630774-45230774 GCA_963971305.1 Arcuatula senhousia | reverse complement strand
TAGATTTAAAATGATCTAAAAAAATCTTTTGAGTTCTATAAAATTACCATACTTAAACAAGGAATTTGTGAGCTACTACTCATTCAGTATACCCCCTACCCCCAAGTTAACTATGTCTGTAAACAAGAAGTAGATGTCCGAGAGACATTATTTCGATGCTCGCAATAATGGACCTCATACTGAACCAATATGCCACATTTCGAGTCACTGTGATATGCAATTGCTAAAAAAATGTTTAAAAAATTCTAAACAATTGACTATTTATATTGAAATAACAGGTTAACAGGAAGTAGATATCCGACAAACCTTATTTCAATGCTCGCGATAAAGGACACACACGTAAGCCATATACCAAGTTTTATACCTCTGTAATTTGTAGTTGCTGAGAAAACTGTTACGAAAGTTATGTTGCATGTGGACGGATAGACGGAAGGATGGGTAGAAGTAAACCAGTATACCCCCATTTTCTTCGAACCAGGGTATAACAAAAACATTTTTGAATAAAACAAGGGGAATAATGCATTTGAAAATTGACTCGAAATTAACAAATATTTGAAATGTAGAAAAAAAAATTAAGATATAGATCCCCAGTTTTTATATTTTATTAAAAAAACACATTATTCTACGTTTATTTTGATTAAATAAAAAAAAAAGAATTTAACCTCGTAGAATTTTTCTGATACACTATTTTATGCCAATTCATTTGCTTTTCATTTATAATCCATTATTATTTGGGAAAAAAAGAAACATAGATATTTCGAAAACAAGCCTAGAAACTAGAAAGGTGGTCCAATATTCATACACAAGAAAATGATAAAGTTATACCTAATATTTATATTTTAAAAAAGACTGCCATTTTAAATTCACCGTTATATTTTTGATCGGGTGTCCTCATTAGCCTTTAAGACAACTATTATCATAATTCGGGTTATATGTGCTTAAACATATTATTTCTGTTCTGTCTGTCCCATCCAAACTGCTCAACATTTTTTGAAACCTGGTATATTGCTTTAACATCATATGTTGTGCATATTACCAGGAAATTCTTATTTGATACTAGATAAAGTTTGTTGGAGAAAACTAATTGTTTTAGGGAAAGTTGCAAACGATTACAACTTTTAATTAATTTAATTTAGTTAACAATGTTCATCAAAATCGATTTATATTTTAAAGATTTCGGATATTACTACATACTGAAAAATATCACCGAAACAACATTTGCGTCACTTTATAGCAGTTCCTTGTCATCAAACGGTACGAAATGTCTGACATTCTGGCATACTTTGAAAGGAAGTGCTTTTCTAAATGTAATTGTTTTAAAAGACGGAGCCGATATTCAAATAGACACTTTGAATGATACCACAGATGATTGGACGGAAGCAGAGTTTGACATTGATTTTACAGGCGTTTATACTATTGGTATCAAGGGTTTCGTAACTTCGCCCAGTCCAACAGATTATATCGCCATTGATGACGTGGACGTTATTGATGGTTCTTGTGCAGGTAATTACAAGCTAGTCAAAAGAATGTTTCAAAAATGATAAAATAACAAGCGCTGATCGCTAACAAGTCATGATTTCAACCAGTGTCCATTTAGAATAGTTTTCCTTTTTATTATCAATTTTATTCCATAGGGAAAACCAAACATGGGTATATCGAAAATTTCTCTCATTTTCTGTTACAGACAAGACTGGTTGTTTTTAACCCAAATATGTTAATGATGGAGCAGGCAATAATTTGTTTCCTGTATTTCACATTTAAAAGCTAATTTAATTGTTGACCTTGGCCCTAAGGCACTTGACTTTGAAAGGATCATTATGTTTTAATGATTTCTATCAAAACGATGATGAAGATTATTAAATTCAACATTAAGAAACAGTAACTCGAAGAAATATTTAACAATTCAGAAAAGACCTCCTTCTACTAGTTACCATGGTAACGAACTTTAAAAAAACACATTGTGTTATCCCAAAAAGACTTTTTTCGTTTTATTAAGCGTAATCATTCATCTATTCATTATTGTTCATGTTGAGTATTTGTGATGGCTACATTTGATAAAGGTTAGAAAAGCAACAAATATTGTATTTTTTTTTGGTCAAAAATGTTAAAGAAAAATGCACGAATCCTTGACATATTCGATAGTATTAACACAACAATTTTAATCTTTTTTTTTTTAATATTGTCTGTCAGTTATAGCATGTTAAACGGTTATCTTTGATATGCATGGATTTTCCAGGAAAACTTGGGGTTTGAATATGACAACATAACATGATTAGAATAATTCCAAAATGGCAACAACGTGGCAAATTGCAACGAACAGCCATTATTTTTGTAGTTTAATAATTTCTGTCAACTCAATACATTAAATCGGCAAAATCTTTGACATATTTGTCCACTTTTGTCCACTTTTGATGATTAAGGATAAATAAAGGTTATACCAAACTTGGATAATCAATCTCAGTGTCAAAGACAATAGACGAAACATGAAAACATAGTGGAAAAATTGAGGAGCGTAATGGTCCTTACTTAGTACAGGTATTAGAAAGAAAATTAAGTTTAACCCAGGTTTTATGGCGCGCCAACTTGACCTCCATCCTCCACTGCGATCTTAGGAACAAGTAGAAACACAACCATCACAGTACAACAATCAGCCAAACACTAACATAAGCAAACATTAACCATTACGTTTAACATAATTCTGACTTTTTCCACCAACAGTTGGTAACGAAGGAAGATTTCTTTAAGAGATCAAATGAGATGTTTTTAGTAGTCAGTCATGGAGACAGCGTTGTCGAAAAGAAAAACAATGAAAATAGAAGTCGTTTATCGTAAATTTTTGTAAAGAGATGACCACCTTGGACAAAGTCGGTTTTTTTTACCCAACGTTCCCCCAATTGATAATATTGCACAAGGCAAAAAATAGCACTACTGTCTGTAAAGGGTAGTCTGGAGAACAGAAATTCTTAAGATTTTTCTTCAAGTTGTTGCTAACACCTTTGAAATGTTTGTCATTTTTATCTTTGCAAAAAAAAGAAACTGAATTCACAAAAAAGAGTAAAGAAATGGCTTACCTCTTAGATAAATGATGCAAAATCACTTTGCCACCTAATCATTTTTCCATGGGTGCCAAATTGTCAACAATCACTTTTTTTTTAGAATTTGAGAATATCATTCAGATCACAAAGATATTTTGTGATCAACTTGTTTTTGTTTACATCTGGGAATATATTTTGACGTCATATGACATCACAATAGAAATCACATATTTTTCCAGCCATTTTTGTTTACAATGGGAAATCCCCATAGGCTTGTAAATATCTGAATTGTTATATTTTCTAATTACGTCTTTTTGATACTAACAAGATTATGTTAACAAGTTAAAACTAGATTGTTTAAGAAAAAAATATTTTTATTTTTTCATTCTCCAGACTACATTTTATAGACAGTAAGTAAACATCAACTTGAAAAAGGTTCATTTTTACCAGTAAGAATCTGAGACAGAGACAACGAGAACAAAACAGACGAAGAAGTGACCCTCTGAGAGCACTTGTTGTTTCCGACAGCAAGCTTAGAACCATCAACAGTTACATGAGTTATCCACTTAATTTTCAAAAATCAAATATATCGATTTTTAAGTGAAAATTCGATCGTTTTTTTTTCAACCCTACTAATTTTTTTTATAGCCATCGTACTAACTGTGTAAGTACATGGGATGCTAAGATCATGTGCTAAGATCGCAGTGAAATTTTGCATTTTACATTTATCAAAATCATTTCAATATGTGGATTGTTTCTTTCTGGCACATATTCCATATTCTTTCGTTTTTAATATTAACAGTAATTGCAGTGGCAGCACTTATGTATTGCTGTCCTGAAGGCTGCTTGACAGTCTTCGACTTTGGCGGTTAGATTTTTTCAATTTATTGCAATTTTGACGAAAAATAGGCGTTTTATAAGAGTTATTTTGTAGTGTGGAGCTGACTATCTTTGTTATGTTGTTTAAATGTGTGTTGTATTTCTAGTCGTCACATATTTGTAGTCCTAGGTATTTAATTTGTTGGTGTTTTATTTTATCTCATAAGTGGATGTTGAGTTGATAGAAATGGTGTTTATTTTGTTGTATCGTGGGATGTAGAATTTTTGACACTGAAGTGCATCCCTCAGTTTGTTGCCCACTTTCCAAAACATATCAAATCTTGTTGAGTATGTATTGGTTTTTATGTTGTTTAATTCTCTGTAGAGCAGGCAGTCGTCAGAAAATAGTCTACTATTTGTTTTTGTCTCGAAGTGATTGCAAGTAGTTTGTTTCATATGAATGAGAAAAAAATCAGCAAACAATGGTGCACAATAAATGCCCATGAGAATCCCGATTATTTGAAGAAAAAAGTCTACGGTACGTAAAAAGTTCGCGTTTCTAATTGATATTTTGTAGGTTTTGTGGTCCAAAGTTTTAAATGTCGTCTGTTCATTTTGTCTTGTTCTCGTTGGTGTTTACTGGTTGTACTCTGCCCTTTCGGACTTTTGACATTAGGATGCCACACCAGTACCTCTGCTTCTTCCATCCAACTGTGCAAAAATGCATTCTATAATAAAATTAAGCATGTCGATTATTCGTTTCTCTGTAATTTCTTTTTTCTTTTCTTAGACTCAATGATGACAAAGTAAGCATTTTTTATAATCAACTGCCAGATATTTTTATCTACGGGATAGTACAGATTTTGTTAGGACTCTATGAGAAATTCAGAAGTCTTTTTTGAAAATGACATGACACATGTTTAGCACCCCGCACCTCGATTCACCAGACGTGTAATTTATCTGTAACCTTCAGTAAATATTTTCAATCTAGACTTACTGGATTGTAACCAGCATTTGTAAGAAGTTTATTGCAGTTAATGGACTGGCCTTCCACGAATAGCTTTCAGTGTCCAAATTTTAAATAGATTTGAAAATAAAGAAAGTTAAAAACAATTTGTTGCTATGGATACCTTATGTTAAAACACGAATTTTTATTTAATAAAATATGGTGTTTGGCACTTCTCCAATTTTTTTTTCATAATATAGTGTTGATAGCTTTACCTATGGACGCAATTTTGAAATGTAACAGAAAGTAAAAATGTTTATTTTTGATTGAACTCATAGTTTACAAATAGTGAATTACATGGTTGTTAGAATAGGGCTAAATGATGATGACCCTGTTTGGGAATATTGTTCTGAAAGTTTACAACGTGCTCTTACATTGTGAACATATTTTCTAATAATGCTGCTTACAGAAAATAAATATTGACACAGTTTTATAAATTTTAAACAAAGTCTAAAAAAGGAACGAATTTGAAAATTAACGTACAAATCAAAATGTTGTTTAAAAAAAATAGTCATAATTTTTATTTTCTAGTTTCAAAGGCACTGAAAACAATTGACACTTTCGAGAGAGGTTTTGGACATTGGAGGCAAGAAATTGAGGACGAAGGCTTAATTTGGGATCAGCAATGTCGTGGTGATCATACATCATTATATTTTAGAGGTAAACAGATAAAAAAAACATTACTTAATAGACTTAAAAGTAATTACCAAACATTAATTATATAGCCTCTGTATTGATGTAATGTCCGATATGCAAGTCTATGTCAATATTTCTTCGTAGTCCAAAAGGGGTCTGTCATAAGGTCAGTTAAATGCTAAAATTGTATCAATTTCTCCAGTTTCAATAATTGAGCGTGATGTGTTTGTAAGTTTTTTCAAATTGTGCACAGTACAGGTTGTTTCAAATGAATAAAAATCACTTAACTTAGTCCATCGCAATGGAAGAGGGAGGTTTGGCGCCATAAAACCTGGTTTAACCCACCATTTCGTTTGAAATGCCTGTACCAAGTCAGGACCATTGCGATCCACCAGTTCTCCGGTTTGACTGATTCGTTTTTGTCATTTTCTCTGGACTATGAGATTGATCATTCAAGTTCGGTAGTTTTGTTATTACCTTTATTATGTCATAAACAAAATGGTGGATCCTTATATATTGAAAAGAAGACCCACTGACTTGCTAACGGGGATGGATTTAAGCAAACGCTGATCATACTTCAATGATTTCATATATATTCAGTCTTTTTTCGACAAACGAGGGGGCGGGCCCTCAGCCCTTCTCTATATCCTCCCCTGCAACACTGTCAAAACTTCTATTCTTGATAACAGTTCAACCGTGATAGTTAAAATTTGTTATAGGCTGGCATTTTTAATGAAAAGATTTTTAAAATATTTTTATTGTTGTAGATGGATCGTGTGCCATTGCAAAAGCAGATCAAAATACAAAAGGAAAACTTAAACTGTTAAAAGACATTTCTAACACGAAATTCGATGATTTTTGTATGACACTGTGGTATGCGGTTTACTTGAAGTCTGACTATGAAGCTACACTATTACTTTACACGATTAATACTGCAAGAAACGATGTTAAAATACACAAGCTTTTAGACTTAAATCCGTACACTGGAACCGATAACAATTGGGAAAAACTATTAATAGACTTCCAAACTGCAAAATTTGAGAACTATACACTAGTAATAGAGGTTAACTTCTATGGTGAATCAAATGATACTCGTCTTGTTATGTTTGATGATATCATTTTACAAAAAGGACCCTGTCGAGGTGAGTTCTGTGCCTATATTAACATGATTAAGGTGGCTCGAGGCTTTTAAACTGAGCATCTTTTTTGCACATATTGGTATTTTGTATACAAATTATGAACTAACTGGACATGGTACTAGATAAAAACTGTAAAGTATAATATATTTTATCAAGTTAGGAGCAATTGTAATACAAATATGTTTTTTAATTATTTTTAGAATTAATTTCCCGTACTGAATCAAAGAGAGGAGATAATTTATATAGAATGAATAGCAAAATTTTCTATTTTCATGAATATCTTGAAAACTGAACGGTGATCCTATGTTTTTTTCCATACAATTTCGAATAGCTTGAGAAAAGGGACTTTTCGTCAGATTTTAAGCTGATTCTAAAGTAGGAATTCTTCTGTAGATGCCACTATAGCTTTTCTCCCTATGTATTCTATAAAAAAAATTATTGAAATTTTACTGTTTTTATAAAGCTGCTGCTCTAAAATGAATGGTGACCCCCTCTTTTTATTTGATATTTTTATCTATGCACTGAGGTCTATCATTGTGCCCAAAATGAAAAAAAAATCTATAGTAGAATTCTAATAGCTTAGAGACACCTTAATAGTGTTAATTCTGATTTTTTTTATAAAAAGAATACATTTTCCATAACTATTTTAAGTTGTTGATAAAAGGATATTTTGCTAATCTCGAGCTTTTAAGATAAATGAATATGGCATATGCAAGAAAATAACACTATAAGAAGAGTAAGAAGATGTATAATTGTGTGGAAAAAGTGTACGCGACACATTTAACATATACATGTATAAACGACAATAAAAAGAATCCGCGCAGGAAAACAGCCATCACCTTCAATGTGACCAGTGGTCGGATGCTACATAGTTGTTTTGCAACTGATCTAAAATTTAAAATGCACTTCAAACAGGCAAAGAAATGCAGCCTTCTAGAAAAAGAACCAATTTACATGAAGAAGAGTACAAACAATGCTTTCATATAAAATGTGTTGTGGTTAAATAAACCCTGAATTTCCCTATATACAATATATAACGAATCGCAAAAATAACAAACAGTAAAAATCTTACCAATAGAAGTTCAATCCAACAAACATATCAATAGACAACAAGAAAGAATGAGACTTAGAGTTACTCTCTTCAGAAAACTAGATACATACTGGCAGCTAGGTTAGAAGCATCCATCGACAGATGGTAAAAAATACGAAATCAATTTTAAATCCAAATCATCTTTGAAACAAAACGTAAAACATTACAGAATTATATTTGTCTTTCACTTAAATAAGAACGAGAACAAATGCGTATTAGTAAACATTAGATATCGAATGTCTAAAGCTTATGAATTAGCATTCGAAATCATACTCATGGATATCCGAGTACGACAATGGACAAAACATTTTGGTAATATAATATGCAGACTAGGTCTGCAAAAATGTTTCATATACACTATCATATATTACATAATAGAGTTTTTATCTATTCAAAATAGAAGTCACTCATCTTCCCATGGTACCTTAAAAAAAGTAACAAACACGCCCGAACAACTTGATCGGTTGCAATTTGCAGCATAATTATTGATATGCAAGCAGTATTTGTACTGAGACATCCATTAACTTACCATAATATTTTCACTGGGAATTAATTCTTTAACGATGACAAACTATGTGATACTAAATTAACAAATTACATTCTAAATTTCAACTCTTAGCAATTCGATAACTGCCCCGTTACACGATTTATATGCATAATATTAGATGCATCTTTGTTTTTTTTCTAGTTAATAAACCATTTACTCAAACCTGCATTGATGCACATAAACCAATAACAATAGATGATTGTCCTGGACTGTACATAGCAAACGATGTCAACATACACACAGAAAATAAACAACTGTCATCTGCTGACATCAACTGCCAAACGTCAGCTTTGGAAAAAAGTATTAATGAGCTTTGTCAGAATTCGTCACACTACATTTGTACATTTAAATTGACAATGGATGACTGTTTCCGAGAAGAAAGAAATATTTATATCAATTACAGTTGTATTAAGGGTAAAGTACTAAATACTAAGAACACCAGGTTTCTTTCCTCGTAATGAGCATGTTGATATCGTGGCTACAATTTCCCTTTTCGATCTTTTTATCTTATAGATAAGAGTTTTTTTTCTCATTCTACATATCAATTATTTTGACTAATAAAGTGATATTGGTTTCTCCTTGAAAAGTGCATAAACGTAAGAAAATTGGCCATTCTATGGACAATTGTTTGCGAACTTTATTATATTAGAATCTATTTGGTACTTTTAAGTTATTTACCTTAAGCAAGAACATAAATGGTACGCTGTGCTCACCTCAAGGAAACTAAGCATAATATCGGTTCCTGTACAAAATTATTGAATACTTCTGATGACCCTGGTAATAATCCGTCTTATAGGATGTTAAGCGAATCAACTATAAAGGTGAGACCTAGTCTGATATTCGGTAGTTTTTGTGTTTTCGCGTTTTACCTGTTTAGTTTTTATTGTCTCGTTCTCGTTGGTGTTTTCTGGTTATGTTTCTGCTTTTTCGGACTTTTGATATTCGAAAGCCCTATTGGTAAATTTGTTTCTTTAGCATGATGCAGAGTCATTGTACGTTTTTCTTTATCCTTATTATTTATTGATTATCAAAAGTTGGTCGACATGCGTTTAATTATAACTCAAGTTAAAAAACAAATTCTTGCATATTGGTGCATGTTCTAATGTCTTCTATAGTTCTTTTGGGATAAATGATCTTCTATGTTGTGTTCTATGGTCATTACCGGATCCTAAGATCGCAATGGAAGAGGGAGGTTTGGCGCCATAAAACCTGGTTTAACCCACCATTTCGTTTGAAATGCCTGTACCAAGTCAGGACCATTGCGATCCACCAGTTCTCCGGTATGACTGATTCGTTTTTGTTATTTTCTCTGGACTATGAGATTGATCATTCAAGTTCGGTAGTTTTGTTATTACCTTTATTTATTGATTACTTCAATCTTGTTCAAGTTACTTTGGTTTTTTTATTTAGAGCTAAGCGAGACATTTTTTTGTTGTTGGCAACAATCGTTATTGTTATAGATTTTGTTTTAATGAATTAAAAGTGGATTTGTTTATTGTATGGACGGAATTTATCGTAACTAAGATACTATCCCAAGAACATTTTCAATATTTCCACTTATTACAAAAATACATGTAATAACATAATAGTTTATAACAATAACAATTCCTTGATGGTGAAACTATTTAATCTTCGTGATATAATGTTAGTAACATTAAATTCCTTCATGTATAAAGTTTAAAAAAATGCACTATTGATTCATTTTTTTAATAACAATAACAGTTTTTACCGTCGTTTTATGCAAATTGTAACTGAAAATTCTAAGAATAAATACATCGTGTATTTGCCTATGATTAATAAAAAAAGTGTTGTACTTATAAAGCTGTATCTTTGAGAATGCTGTTGCATGTTGTAATATATTCGTTCTTTTAACGTTTCTTTTTATTCAGGTTTGTTTTCGTGTGGTATTGTATCTGACGTATAGATAATACATGAAATATGCAACATTAACTTATTTTTAAATGTTTTCTTTGTCAAAGTCTGACTCCAGTGAAACTACCTTGGACTATTCCATATCTTCTATGCATGATCTTTTGAATGGCAAGTATATGACATGTTTATTACCAAACTGCTTTTTTCTTTACCTGTTTTTTTATATATTAGCAGAAATGTTTATCTCTCATTGTTTCAAGGTCCTCAATGACGACATATCTTAGACTGCTTAATATTACTAAAAAAAATCTGACTTCATTCTTATCTTTTTTTATCGTTTGTATCTTATAGTATATTATGCAATATGAACAGAATCACATGGAATAAAAATGTATATAAGGTATAACGTTTTAGAAATCAAACAAATTTATATTTTTCTAGATGTTCAGTCAGGAAATGAGGAGAGGTCTTCAATACTAGGTAGGATGAAATTCAAACTTTATGATTGTAAATTAAAGTGATTAGAAGAATATAAACACAAGTATGCAGAGATAATTACTAAAACAACTTTTGTAAAGATTCAGATTAATATGATAATTGTAATGTAGGGTCTACAAATAAAGGGGAGGTGTAATGGTCACAGAGCAAATTTCGCCAGAAGGTTATTCTCACCACCCAATTGTCAAACGTTTGTTGTGAAATTATATGGACAGTCAGATCAAAAATGCAACCTTATCATAAAAAGAAGAATCACTTGCCTTAACACTTAGCAATTCAATGACCATTTTACAGGATAAAAGCAAAATTATCAGACAAATCGGCGAGAACAAAAGTAGAAAAAATTATCGAAAAATGCATCAAGCAGTGGCGGTTATCGCGGTGCTAGTAGGTTTCATTCCCCGAGGTTATCCCGCTTCAGCAACAGCATTTTCGTGAAGAAGATCAAAGATAAATATTATTCAATTTCAAAATTTCAGAACCTTTATATATGTTCTTCCTATCTCAGACTAACGCTTTTTCCCAATTCGGCATTTTTGTTCTATGCTCTTCTTATTCATATAGTGTGTAGCATTTTTAATCTTTGAGTAGGCTGTCTTTGATGAGCCTTTAAAAGACCAAACGAGCTTTGGGCATAGCAAAGTTTTCTGTCTTGAATTTTGTTGTAATTTTGTTATTATCAGTATGAACAAAGCATAATCTTTGTTTTTCTAAACCGATGAAAAAACAGTCCTTTTTACATATCATAAGACCATTTATCAGTTTGCTTCTAAAGAATAAAACGAAACTATTCAGAATTGGAACCGAGTACAATATAGATAACAAAGGCATCGTGAAATAAAAGATAAAAAAAGAATTTGAAATTCAGCTAATGGAAATCAAATGCATTGTGATTGTTTTCCAAAGCATAAAGATTGAAGTTATAAGCATCTTACTCTTGGTGAAAGTGTCACAATAAATGTTAATAGCATCATTGTTTTTAACCAAAAGTAAGGGTGACTCTGACAGAAATACTAATCAACGAAAGTTTCACTGCAATATATAAAAAAACTTAGCAACCCACTAAAACAAAAATGTTACAAACAGCTGCTTAACCTTTTTCGTGAATGATTTTATATAAGCATATATTTTCTGTTCATAAACTTTTTTTTGCAGGTATTGCTTTAGGAATTGGTGGGGGATTTTCATTGTTTGCAACAATTGTGGCTATTGTTTTGCTCGTCAAAAGGTAATTTTAAATGTTCAATATTTAAAATGAATGTTCAAATTTTTAGTGAAAGTTTTTGCTAACTTTTTTTTATAGTAACAGGAACTTTGTGCTTATTAAATTTACTGCATGTTTGAAATTAAATAAACTATAAATCTACAATGATGTTGTACTTAAGTCATAATCATCTATATTATTAGATATTCATTCTTAAACGCGAACAAAATACTTGGTAGGGTGAAGCTTTAAATATCATGTTAAGTCAAGACTAAGAAATACAGTTAAGCAAGATAACGTTAATTCCAAAACAAGCAGTCACACAACCGAACACATCTACGCAACATCAAATAAAATAAAAATCGGTAAGAAAACTCAAAAGCATGCTGGCCAAGCAACTGATGTTTATGAGATGATTGAGGAGGAAGTCTATGACATATCAAACGAGCCTAGGCGAGACAAAACCAATACAGATGCAAACATTTATGACCACACCATGGAAAATGTCTACGATAAATCGGGAGGTAGTGTTCAGCATGATACAGTTGCCGCAGAAATATACGACCGCACAACAGACAAAACCTACGACACGTCCGGTCATAATTTCCGTACCACAGAGATCGACCAAGGTTTATATGACCTCAATACAAACACTGAAGCTCCAGACGATGATCCGAACGTTAACGTATTAGCTAATATGAAACATTAAGGTAGATGGGGTTTCTATCACTGAGCATCTTTTTTGCACATCTATCATAACTAATATTGATAATGCTTGTTATTCTAATCGATTTCTGTTGGGCTAGGTAAACATCAGAATTGATCATTACAACAAAAATGTGGGTTAAATACACCTTATTTGCAAATTTCAATATTTTCCTGTACTCTTTTAGGGGAGATAATTTGTATATAAATAATAGGGAAAAAACACATTTTTCATTTTTTTTTCAAAAAAATTTCGATGGTGAACTTTATTTTCTATTTAGTATATTTAAAAATCTATACAAAACAAATATTATCACAAGTTTTAAGAAAAATCTATGGAGTAGATTTTTTTAGGAAAAAGAAATCTGAATTTTCCCTATTGATCCTATATAAAAAAAAGTACTAAAATCATGCATTTTTCAAAGTCGTTTCTACAAAAATTTTTATGGTGAACTTTTAATTTTATTATTGAGATTTAAAATTCCAGACAAGGGCTAACTGAGGCCAAACTTTAAGAAAATTCTATGGATATTTTTTTGACACCCCATCTACCTCAATCGAGAAATAATGATGGAACTTTTGTTAATTTCTTTTGTCAGCAGAAGATGAATATGATATGACTGTTAGGGCTTAAGTTCAATATAAACATGGTGATACGACTCACAGAGTTGACTGTAAGGACTGAATATTTTATTATATATAAAAAAAATCTATGATTTACTGCTAAATAGTAATGTTAAACGACTATAAAAAGCCGCAAGGGGCATTTTTATGACTTTTATTTTGCAGACATGATTAAAGTATGTGTTCTACATGGAATTTAATTCCATGATAATCATGAATGGGTCTGAAAATTCGTATATATTACAGCTGTTTGCTTGAATTGAAATTTACAATAAATATACTTTTTAACAATTCTAAAAACAAATGTATTAGATTTAAAAAAAAACAATAAAAGGCTGGTAGATTTGTAAGATACTTTTCCTTGTTTTTGTTTGTTTAAATGGTGGTGATACATGCTAATATTACCCACAATGTGCATATATAGCTTCTTATTCTAGGCATTTACACCTATTAGCTTGGTTTTTTGTCATACAGTTATTCCAAGAATTATTAATTTTAAAGGACAACTCAAATTTATTAATATAGATATTTTAATGTTAAATTGTACTGTGAAACAACAGATTCATACAATTATTGTATAGAACACAGTTAAAGTAGCACACTTTTGCACTATAAATTTCGTTTGAAAAATATGGTGAAAGTAACTCTCTTAGGTTTTGAAGTGTAAATAAAATGCGTTAATTTTTTTGTAAATAAAATCTGTCATTCATTATTTTCTTGTTTTATAGTATATATTTGATGTAAAGAATTTTGCTTATGGGACCTTGTAAAAAAATTCTTAATGACTAGGCGGTAGTAAAATGTCGACGTATGTAAGTTTGCCCGCCATTTCAAAATTAAAACGTTTTTCCTAAAATATCAGGAGATTATTTAACAAAGTGTTGGGTTATCAAATTTTGTCGTCTATTAAGGCTTGCATATTGAAAACCGAGAACTATATATCTTAGAAAGGAAAATGAATTATTCCTTTTCTGACTGGAGGTAAACCTGTGACGCGACATGTAACGTGACTGAATTTCTACAGCAAAGCAAAAAATAACAAAAAGATAAAAGATACAATCCACTTCAGGCTACAAATTTGTTTAAAATAAGATAAAAGACACCACTAAATCTACTCGCTATACTTCATTCATGGATTTGCATCCCGTATTGGACCCGGGTGATCACTACGGTACAAAATTTTACGATTACTGAGACGATTTTAATTTTCAAATTATAAATTTTCCTACTCTGGAATAGAGCATACCTACCTTACCTGCATACGGTGTTTATATTTTGCAATGTCGATATACCAGGGCTTGTACAATTTTCTCAGATTTTTTTTATCTGACACCATTGTCTCTGTGACCGACTATACAACCTCTTAGAAATTCTTCCTTCGTTATCAGCCACTGGTGAAAAAAATCAAAATTAAGTTCGACCATTTGTTGTTGTTTTGATCACTGTTTTGCCGGCTGTTGTATGCACTGAAATGCTCACATCAACATGGGATTGATATTGGGTGTCCCCCTTTTTTACTAAGAAGTAAGGGGCAAAAATGCAACTTTTTTATTTCTGTTATTTATCAATTCTTTGTTATGTTTTGTGCTACTATCGGATCCTAAGATTGCAATGAAAGAAAGATGATTGGTGTCATAAAACCTGATTCCATATACAATTTCGTTTGGAATTTCTGTACCAAGTCAGGACCATTGCGATCTTAATTGTTTTCGGTTGTTCTCCTGGTATGTCTGCCTTGTTTTTTTTTCGTCTCACATTTGAGATTTTATCTCTCATTTATTACTATAACTTTTCTTTCCCGATTTGTTGATTTAAAGAGATTTATGTCTATAACGAAATTTTCTCAGCAACTACCTGACACAGAGGTCTGATATTTTGCATATACGCTTTATCCTATAGTACCATATTGTGTATGACGATTTTAAGCTTTAAGGTCATGTACTTCGTATTTACCGAATGCTTTGATTTTAACACATAGTGTACAAACATGAAAAAATCCCTCAAAGTATTCTCAGCAAATACAAGACACAGACGACTAATATTTTGAAAATCGCTTTATCCTTTAATGTCACATGGTGTTAATCAATTTTATGCTCAGAGGTCATTTACCGCCTGTTTAACGTATACTTAGGTTTTTTCAAATAGTGTACATTTTAGAATTAACTATAGTAATATTTTGCTTTATTGAACCATAAACGAACTTTTTCATGGTTCACATTGAATAATTTGCTAAGAAGATTATGAAAAATGTGTACATGTACCATTAAAGTTTTAGTTTATTGCTTCTATAAACCAAAAAAAAATTAAGTTAATACTTATAAATATATCTATTGATAGATTCCGTCCACAAATTAAGTAAATTAATATATTTTTCCATGAGAATATTAAAATTCGATTAATTAAGGTATTTACACCTATCAACCACATTGCTCGTGCAACTGCAAAGTGTATTAACTTCATTGTTGCATTCAGGTTTAAACGTGATTCGATATTAGGCGTAGTGTCAATGAACGTTGATCCAATCATGACTTTTTGCCTTTTAAAAGTTTAAAGAAAATGAATCTTATTTTCTTTCATGAATGCAAATGCAACTAAAATTTCTAAAATCTATTTATGCATGCAAAATTTCCGTCACAATTTTCCCAACAGCTACATGACGCAGAAGTATGATATTTTGCAAATAGCTTTATCCTATATTGCCATATGGTGTATATCGATTTAATGCTCCTAGATCAACTACTTTCTGTTTACCAAATACTTGTAAGTTTTTACACATAGTGTACATACATTCAAAATTTTTGTCACAGTTTTCTCAGTTTACGGAAAATTAGGGTTTTACACAAAGTGTACGTGCATGAAAAATGTCTTTAACATTTTACTAAGCAACTATCTGATGAAGAGGTGTGTTATTTTGCATAATCATTTCCACATGGTGGATGGTAATATTAATACAATCCTGGGTCATCGACTTTCTATAACTGAAAACTTAAATTTTAATATGTCATATTTTTTGGAGCGAGGGTATCACTAGCGAGCAGTAGCTCATAGATTTACTTTTTATTGTTTTGTTTATTAATATATAAAGTATGAAACGTTGTGATTCGATAAAATGTACATTTTAGAATAAACTGTAGTAATATTTTGCTTTATTGAACCATAAACAAACTTTTTCATGGTTCACATTGAATAATTTGCTAAGAAGATTATGTAAAATGTGTACATGTACCATTAAAGTTTTAGTTTATTGCTTCTATAAACCCCCAAAAATTTAAGCTCATCATGTTCAACTCCAAAAATTCTTGTCATCTCACAAATATTTCTGCTGGCAAAGAAGGACGACAAGAATATTGTTACACTATTTGTAGTCGTAGTGAATCGATCATTTGTGAATTTTAAAGAGCTCAAAACATTTATTAGAAAATTTAGATTTTTTGTAACTTTCTGAAGTTTATTCTTTAAAAAAACTATGGATTTCTGTTCTATTTTGGACACCACTTTGCCACATGAAAAATTGAAATGTATGAAAAAAACTTATTCAAAAGGTCTTTTCAAATTCTGAGAACTTAGTTTTTCGGGGGGGGGGTCTTTTTTTTTGATTTTTATTGTTGGTTGTTGCTCTTTTGTGTGTGTGTGGTTTTTTGTTGTTGCTTTTTAATGCTATGTTTCTACATATTAATCGAAAACGTCTGATGAAGATAAAATTTGTTACACCATGAAACATGTTTGCAAAATGCTTGATTTCCTTATTGGTCACTGAAATGTTTTGTCAAATTTTGAGAATAGATTTTTAACAATTTGGCATTCTAATGTGCACCCGTATCCTCTCCGACTTTTTATACTCATGTGATACTTAATGTTTTAAGGAATTCGTGAATAGCAAGAAGATGAAAGTAGCAAGATCCTTTATTTTAGATTCATACATCAGATATATTGATGAAATGTTTCCCTGTCAAAATTGCTTCATTTAAAAGAACCAGAGGTACCAATGGGGTATCCGTATGTCAAAAGTCCGAAAGGCAGAGACAAAACCAGTAAACACCAACAAGAACGGGACAAAAACAGACAACATGTAAAACATGGAAACACAAAACAACTGAATATTAATCAACAACGCGAACTCCAGTTGAAACAAAAGTGAACTCAGGTGCTCCGGAAGATCGATTCATCCAATTTATCCTAATAATCAAAATATTAAACCACCAAATAAACTTGCCTCACGTTATTCTTGGATTTGCATCTCAAAACTGACAAAAGTGGTCAACCCAGTACAAGATATACTAAGAAATGAATTAATTTCCTTAACCTGGAGAGTAACATACCTACCTCTCTGACATATGGTGATTATTTTTCACAGCTTATTCGATATGCCAGGGCGTATGACGGTTTTAGACAAATGTTATAAGCAAATACATCTCATACAGTCTCTAAATATTTTTTCGATATTAGTTACTGCTTGAAAATTTATCATTTTTTTATGAAACCAAATAATTTGTGATTGATATAAAAATTTATGGCTGTTTGTTCTAATGCGATGATCACCTAACTTTCCTAATTATAACTAAGAATCGTGTTGTGTTGTGTGTTACTACCGAAACCTAAATTGAAGATGGACGTCTAGGGTAGAAAATAATTTAAAAAAATTACAAACTACAAATACAAAAACGATTTTAAAAACAGTTTATTTAATTGTTTTTAGATGTATATTTCTTTTATCGGCAACATGTGTATCAAAACACTTGAAGGTCAAAAAACAAAAAAAGTATCAATAGAAATGTACTTAAACTTTAAACTTTCGAAACGCCAAACCCTGCACCGAAGATATCGACCATGTACAGTACAAGGAATGAGACCTGGCGTCTTTAATCAATTTTGAATTCAAACAATCGGTTAATTATAGTGATAATATATATACTTTGTAAAGGGGGAGATTGAAATATTATTCTTCTATTAAATTATTTGTTTTCTAAGCAAATGTTTTGAAAGACTTTTGATTTTTTTTTTCTTTTGAAATAAATGTGAAATGTTCATAGAGTATAAAATTCCTTTAAAGGTTGTAGATTCAAATTGGCTACTCTGTATTGGATGTTTCTGGTGCATTTACTGTAATTGTACTTTAAAACCTTATCCCTGTTCGTCATACAATAGATTATTCAGTGAGAACTTGGAACGTTGTTAAATATAAATAATCTGTGCAAACACCATTTTGTTTGCGCAATAGATAATAAACTTAAATTGCAAAACAATTCACATTCTTTTATAAATGCGTCAGACATGCAACCATCTATTACTTCTGGGATTTTTTGGAGACCTAGACTCGAGTGAAAACACTGAAGACACTCCCGTATCATTTGACCCAAAGCATTTCAAACTACATCTTATCTTTAAAATGCAGAAGTTTAAGCAACTTTCTTGTCTATTTTGCGATAAAAGACTAAACAAAATAAGATAATTAAAAGTCTGTTACAATAGAACGAGTTCTAATTTTTGTAGATATTCAAACAGACAACGAGGAGAATTCCACAATATTAGGTAAGATGCATAATAGACTTAGATTCAGGTAAAGCATTAATAGTATTTGCATCTTTTTATATGTCTTCATCATTTTACTCAATTTCAGGGTCAATAAATGACTCAAAACACTAAATCCTCACCACAGGTAAAAAAAACAACGAATAAAAACCAAAAATCTTTTGCTATATATCATTTCATTTTGAAATTCCGTTTTTTTCCGTTTTGTTTTCCGTTCCGCCTCTTGGCAACACCCCATGACATGAACAGTTATAGATAGATATTAAATGAATGTTAAATGAATATCAAAAGAATGTTAAATGAATATTAAACGAATGTTAAACGAAAGTTAAATGAATATTAAACGAATGTTAAATGAATATCAAATGAATATCAAACTGGGCCCGAAAGTGTCCGTAGAATTATATATAAGCCACATTGGCAATTCGTTCTTTTCATCCCGGATTTGACCCCGATGGCTATTTTGGGTGGCATAGGGACTAGGTGGCATAGAAAGGGGAGGTATAGAGGTGCATGACCCAAGTCTCAAAAGTTGGCCACGACTTCCGGTTCCGGTCTGATAATGATAGCGATTTTGTTATAAAGTGTGCCTGGGTGGGTCCTTTCGACCCCGGATTTGACCCCGATGGCTATTTTGGGTGGCATAGGGACTAGGTGGCATAGAAAGGAGAGGTATAGAGGTGCATGACCCAAGTCTCAAAAGTTGGCCACGACTTCCGGTTCCGGTCTGATAATGATAGCGATTTTGTTATAAAGTGTGCCTGGGTGGGTCCTTTCGACCCCGGATTTGACCCCGATGGCTATTTTGGGTGGCATAGGGACTAGGTGGCATAGAAAGGAGAGGTATAGAGGTGCATGACCCAAGTCTCAAAAGTTGGCCACGACTTCCGGTTCCGGTCTGATAATGATAGCGATTTTGTTAGAAAGTGTGCCTGGGTGGGTCCTTTCGACCCCGGATTTGACCCCGATGGCTATTTTGGTTGGCATAGGGACTAGGTGGCATAGAAAGGGGAGGTATAGAGGTGCATGACCCAAGTCTCAAAAGTTGGCCACGACTTCCGGTTCCGGTCTGATAATGATAGCGATTTTGTTATAAAGTGTGCCTGGGTGGGTCCTTTCGACCCCGGATTTGACCCCGATGGCTATTTTGGGTGGCATAGGGACTAGGTGGCATAGAAAGGAGAGGTATAGAGGTGCATGACCCAAGTCTCAAAAGTTGGCCACGACTTCCGGTTCCGGTCTGATAATGATAGCGATTTTGTTATAAAGTGTGCCTGGGTGGGTCCTTTCGACCCCGGATTTGACCCCGATGGCTATTTTGGGTGGCATAGGGACTAGGTGGCATAGAAAGGGGGGGTATAGAGGTGCATGACCCAAGTCTCAAAAGTTGGCCACGACTTCCGGTTCCGGTCTGATAATGATAGCGATTTTGTTATAAAGTGTGCCTGGGTGGGTCCTTTCGACCCCGGATTTGACCCCGATGGCTATTTTGGGTGGCATAGGGACTAGGTGGCATAGAAAGGGGAGGTATAGAGGTGCATGACCCAAGTCTCAAAAAATGGCCACGACTTCCGGTTCCGGTCTGATAATGATAGCGATTTTGTTATAAAGTGTGCCTGGGTGGGTCCTTTCGACCCCGGATTTGACCCCGATGGCTATTTTGGGTGGCATAGGGACTAGGTGGCATAGAAAGGAGAGGTATAGAGGTGCATGACCCAAGTCTCAAAAGTTGGCCACGACTTCCGGTTCCGGTCTGATAATGATAGCGATTTTGTTAGAAAGTGTGCCTGGGTGGGTCCTTTCGACCCCGGATTTGACCCCGATGGCTATTTTGGTTGGCATAGGGACTAGGTGGCATAGAAAGGGGAGGTATAGAGGTGCATGACCCAAGTCTCAAAAGTTGGCCACGACTTCCGGTTCCGGTCTGATAATGATAGCGATTTTGTTATAAAGTGTGCCTGGGTGGGTCCTTTCGACCCCGGATTTGACCCCGATGGCTATTTTGGGTGGCATAGGGACTAGGTGGCATAGAAAGGAGAGGTATAGAGGTGCATGACCCAAGTCTCAAAAGTTGGCCACGACTTCCGGTTCCGGTCTGATAATGATAGCGATTTTGTTATAAAGTGTGCCTGGGTGGGTCCTTTCGACCCCGGATTTGACCCCGATGGCTATTTTGGGTGGCATAGGGACTAGGTGGCATAGAAAGGGGGGGTATAGAGGTGCATGACCCAAGTCTCAAAAGTTGGCCACGACTTCCGGTTCCGGTCTGATAATGATAGCGATTTTGTTATAAAGTGTGCCTGGGTGGGTCCTTTCGACCCCGGATTTGACCCCGATGGCTATTTTGGGTGGCATAGGGACTACGTGGCATAGAAAGGAGAGGTATAGAGGTGCATGACCCAAGTCTCAAAAGTTGGCCACGACTTCCGGTTCCGGTCTGATAATGATAGCGATTTTGTTATAAAGTGTGCCTGGGTGGGTCCTTTCGACCCCGGATTTGACCCCGATGGCTATTTTGGGTGGCATAGGGACTAGGTGGCATAGAAAGGAGAGGTATAGAGGTGCATGACCCAAGTCTCAAAAGTTGGCCACGACTTCCGGTTCCGGTCTGATAATGATAGCGATTTTGTTAGAAAGTGTGCCTGGGTGGGTCCTTTCGACCCCGGATTTGACCCCGATGGCTATTTTGGTTGGCATAGGGACTAGGTGGCATAGAAAGGGGAGGTATAGAGGTGCATGACCCAAGTCTCAAAAGTTGGCCACGACTTCCGGTTCCGGTCTGATAATGATAGCGATTTTTTTATAAAGTGTGCCTGGGTGGGTCCTTTCGACCCCGGATTTGACCCCGATGGCTATTTTGGGTGGCATAGGGACTAGGTGGCATAGAAAGGAGAGGTATAGAGGTGCATGACCCAAGTCTCAAAAGTTGGCCACGACTTCCGGTTCCGGTCTGATAATGATAGCGATTTTGTTATAAAGTGTGCCTGGGTGGGTCCTTTCGACCCCGGATTTGACCCCGATGGCTATTTTGGGTGGCATAGGGACTAGGTGGCATAGAAAGGGGGGGTTATAGAGGTGCATGACCCAAGTCTCAAAAGTTGGCCACGACTTCCGGTTCCGGTCTGATAATGATAGCGATTTTGTTATAAAGTGTGCCTGGGTGGGTCCTTTCGACCCCGGATTTGACCCCGATGGCTATTTTGGGTGGCATAGGGACTAGGTGGCATAGAAAGGGGAGGTATAGAGGTGCATGACCCAAGTCTCAAAAGTTGGCCACGACTTCCGGTTCCGGTCTGATAATGATAGCGATTTTGTTATAAAGTGTGCCTGGGTGGGTCCTTTCGACCCCGGATTTGACCCCGATGGCTATTTTGGGTGGCATAGGGACTAGGTGGCATAGAAAGGAGAGGTATAGAGGTGCATGACCCAAGTCTCAAAAGTTGGCCACGACTTCCGATTCCGGTCTGATAATGATAGCGATTTTGTTATAAAGTGTGCCTGGGTGGGTCCTTTCGACCCCGGATTTGACCCCGATGGCTATTTTGGGTGGCATAGGGACTAGGTGGCATAGAAAGGAGAGGTATAGAGGTGCATGACCCAAGTCTCAAAAGTTGGCCACGACTTCCGGTTCCGGTCTGATAATGATAGCGATTTTGTTATAAAGTGTGCCTGGGTGGGTCCTTTCGACCCCGGATTTGACCCCGATGGCTATTTTGGGTGGCATAGGGACTAGGTGGCATAGAAAGGGGAGGTATAGAGGTGCATGACCCAAGTCTCAAAAGTTGGCCACGACTTCCGGTTCCGGTCTGATAATGATAGCGATTTTGTTATAAAGTGTGCCTGGGTGGGTCCTTTCGACCCCGGATTTGACCCCGATGGCTATTTTGGGTGGCATAGGGACTAGGTGGCATAGAAAGGAGAGGTATAGAGGTGCATGACCCAAGTCTCAAAAGTTGGCCACGACTTCCGGTTCCGGTCTGATAATGATAGCGATTTTGTTATAAAGTGTGCCTGGGTGGGTCCTTTCGACCCCGGATTTGACCCCGATGGCTATTTTGGGTGGCATAGGGACTAGGTGGCATAGAAAGGAGAGGTATAGAGGTGCATGACCCAAGTCTCAAAAGTTGGCCACGACTTCCGGTTCCGGTCTGATAATGATAGCGATTTTGTTAGAAAGTGTGCCTGGGTGGGTCCTTTCGACCCCGGATTTGACCCCGATGGCTATTTTGGTTGGCATAGGGACTAGGTGGCATAGAAAGGGGAGGTATAGAGGTGCATGACCCAAGTCTCAAAAGTTGGCCACGACTTCCGGTTCCGGTCTGATAATGATAGCGATTTTGTTATAAAGTGTGCCTGGGTGGGTCCTTTCGACCCCGGATTTGACCCCGATGGCTATTTTGGGTGGCATAGGGACTAGGTGGCATAGAAAGGAGAGGTATAGAGGTGCATGACCCAAGTCTCAAAAGTTGGCCACGACTTCCGGTTCCGGTCTGATAATGATAGCGATTTTGTTATAAAGTGTGCCTGGGTGGGTCCTTTCGACCCCGGATTTGACCCCGATGGCTATTTTGGGTGGCATAGGGACTAGGTGGCATAGAAAGGGGGGGTATAGAGGTGCATGACCCAAGTCTCAAAAGTTGGCCACGACTTCCGGTTCCGGTCTGATAATGATAGCGATTTTGTTATAAAGTGTGCCTGGGTGGGTCCTTTCGACCCCGGATTTGACCCCGATGGCTATTTTGGGTGGCATAGGGACTACGTGGCATAGAAAGGAGAGGTATAGAGGTGCATGACCCAAGTCTCAAAAGTTGGCCACGACTTCCGGTTCCGGTCTGATAATGATAGCGATTTTGTTATAAAGTGTGCCTGGGTGGGTCCTTTCGACCCCGGATTTGACCCCGATGGCTATTTTGGGTGGCATAGGGACTAGGTGGCATAGAAAGGAGAGGTATAGAGGTGCATGACCCAAGTCTCAAAAGTTGGCCACGACTTCCGGTTCCGGTCTGATAATGATAGCGATTTTGTTAGAAAGTGTGCCTGGGTGGGTCCTTTCGACCCCGGATTTGACCCCGATGGCTATTTTGGTTGGCATAGGGACTAGGTGGCATAGAAAGGGGAGGTATAGAGGTGCATGACCCAAGTCTCAAAAGTTGGCCACGACTTCCGGTTCCGGTCTGATAATGATAGCGATTTTTTTATAAAGTGTGCCTGGGTGGGTCCTTTCGACCCCGGATTTGACCCCGATGGCTATTTTGGGTGGCATAGGGACTAGGTGGCATAGAAAGGAGAGGTATAGAGGTGCATGACCCAAGTCTCAAAAGTTGGCCACGACTTCCGGTTCCGGTCTGATAATGATAGCGATTTTGTTATAAAGTGTGCCTGGGTGGGTCCTTTCGACCCCGGATTTGACCCCGATGGCTATTTTGGGTGGCATAGGGACTAGGTGGCATAGAAAGGGGGGGTTATAGAGGTGCATGACCCAAGTCTCAAAAGTTGGCCACGACTTCCGGTTCCGGTCTGATAATGATAGCGATTTTGTTATAAAGTGTGCCTGGGTGGGTCCTTTCGACCCCGGATTTGACCCCGATGGCTATTTTGGGTGGCATAGGGACTAGGTGGCATAGAAAGGGGAGGTATAGAGGTGCATGACCCAAGTCTCAAAAGTTGGCCACGACTTCCGGTTCCGGTCTGATAATGATAGCGATTTTGTTATAAAGTGTGCCTGGGTGGGTCCTTTCGACCCCGGATTTGACCCCGATGGCTATTTTGGGTGGCATAGGGACTAGGTGGCATAGAAAGGAGAGGTATAGAGGTGCATGACCCAAGTCTCAAAAGTTGGCCACGACTTCCGATTCCGGTCTGATAATGATAGCGATTTTGTTATAAAGTGTGCCTGGGTGGGTCCTTTCGACCCCGGATTTGACCCCGATGGCTATTTTGGGTGGCATAGGGACTAGGTGGCATAGAAAGGAGAGGTATAGAGGTGCATGACCCAAGTCTCAAAAGTTGGCCACGACTTCCGGTTCCGGTCTGATAATGATAGCGATTTTGTTATAAAGTGTGCCTGGGTGGGTCCTTTCGACCCCGGATTTGACCCCGATGGCTATTTTGGGTGGCATAGGGACTAGGTGGCATAGAAAGGGGAGGTATAGAGGTGCATGACCCAAGTCTCAAAAGTTGGCCACGACTTCCGGTTCCGGTCTGATAATGATAGCGATTTTGTTATAAAGTGTGCCTGGGTGGGTCCTTTCGACCCCGGATTTGACCCCGATGGCTATTTTGGGTGGCATAGGGACTAGGTGGCATAGAAAGGAGAGGTATAGAGGTGCATGACCCAAGTCTCAAAAGTTGGCCACGACTTCCGGTTCCGGTCTGATAATGATAGCGATTTTGTTATAAAGTGTGCCTGGGTGGGTCCTTTCGACCCCGGATTTGACCCCGATGGCTATTTTGGGTGGCATAGGGACTAGGTGGCATAGAAAGGAGAGGTATAGAGGTGCATGACCCAAGTCTCAAAAGTTGGCCACGACTTCCGGTTCCGGTCTGATAATGATAGCGATTTTGTTAGAAAGTGTGCCTGGGTGGGTCCTTTCGACCCCGGATTTGACCCCGATGGCTATTTTGGTTGGCATAGGGACTAGGTGGCATAGAAAGGGGAGGTATAGAGGTGCATGACCCAAGTCTCAAAAGTTGGCCACGACTTCCGGTTCCGGTCTGATAATGATAGCGATTTTGTTATAAAGTGTGCCTGGGTGGGTCCTTTCGACCCCGGATTTGACCCCGATGGCTATTTTGGGTGGCATAGGGACTAGGTGGCATAGAAAGGAGAGGTATAGAGGTGCATGACCCAAGTCTCAAAAGTTGGCCACGACTTCCGGTTCCGGTCTGATAATGATAGCGATTTTGTTATAAAGTGTGCCTGGGTGGGTCCTTTCGACCCCGGATTTGACCCCGATGGCTATTTTGGGTGGCATAGGGACTAGGTGGCATAGAAAGGGGGGTATAGAGGTGCATGACCCAAGTCTCAAAAGTTGGCCACGACTTCCGGTTCCGGTCTGATAATGATAGCGATTTTGTTATAAAGTGTGCCTGGGTGGGTCCTTTCGACCCCGGATTTGACCCCGATGGCTATTTTGGGTGGCATAGGGACTAGGTGGCATAGAAAGGGGAGGTATAGAGGTGCATGACCCAAGTCTCAAAAGTTGGCCACGACTTCCGGTTCCGGTCTGATAATGATAGCGATTTTGTTATAAAGTGTGCCTGGGTGGGTCCTTTCGACCCCGGATTTGACCCCGATGGCTATTTTGGGTGGCATAGGGACTAGGTGGCATAGAAAGGAGAGGTATAGAGGTGCATGACCCAAGTCTCAAAAGTTGGCCACGACTTCCGGTTCCGGTCTGATAATGATAGCGATTTTGTTATAAAGTGTGCCTGGGTGGGTCCTTTCGACCCCGGATTTGACCCCGATGGCTATTTTGGGTGGCATAGGGACTAGGTGGCATAGAAAGGAGAGGTATAGAGGTGCATGACCCAAGTCTCAAAAGTTGGCCACGACTTCCGGTTCCGGTCTGATAATGATAGCGATTTTGTAAGAAAGTGTGCCTGGGTGGGTCCTTTCGACCCCGGATTTGACCCCGATGGCTATTTTGGTTGGCATAGGGACTAGGTGGCATAGAAAGGGGAGGTATAGAGGTGCATGACCCAAGTCTCAAAAGTTGGCCACGACTTCCGGTTCCGGTCTGATAATGATAGCGATTTTGTTATAAAGTGTGCCTGGGTGGGTCCTTTCGACCCCGGATTTGACCCCGATGGCTATTTTGGGTGGCATAGGGACTAGGTGGCATAGAAAGGAGAGGTATAGAGGTGCATGACCCAAGTCTCAAAAGTTGGCCACGACTTCCGGTTCCGGTCTGATAATGATAGCGATTTTGTTATAAAGTGTGCCTGGGTGGGTCCTTTCGACCCCGGATTTGACCCCGATGGCTATTTTGGGTGGCATAGGGACTAGGTGGCATAGAAAGGGGGGGTATAGAGGTGCATGACCCAAGTCTCAAAAGTTGGCCACGACTTCCGGTTCCGGTCTGATAATGATAGCGATTTTGTTATAAAGTGTGCCTGGGTGGGTCCTTTCGACCCCGGATTTGACCCCGATGGCTATTTTGGGTGGCATAGGGACTAGGTGGCATAGAAAGGGGAGGTATAGAGGTGCATGACCCAAGTCTCAAAAGTTGGCCACGACTTCCGGTTCCGGTCTGATAATGATGGCGATTTTGTTATAAAGTGTGCCTGGGTGGGTCCTTTCGACCCCGGATTTGACCCCGATGGCTATTTTGGGTGGCATAGGGACTAGGTGGCATAGAAAGGAGAGGTATAGAGGTGCATGACCCAAGTCTCAAAAGTTGGCCACGACTTCCGGTTCCGGTCTGATAATGATAGCGATTTTGTTATAAAGTGTGCCTGGGTGGGTCCTTTCGACCCCGGATTTGACCCCGATGGCTATTTTGGGTGGCATAGGGACTAGGTGGCATAGAAAGGAGAGGTATAGAGGTGCATGACCCAAGTCTCAAAAGTTGGCCACGACTTCCGGTTCCGGTCTGATAATGATAGCGATTTTGTTAGAAAGTGTGCCTGGGTGGGTCCTTTCGACCCCGGATTTGACCCCGATGGCTATTTTGGTTGGCATAGGGACTAGGTGGCATAGAAAGGGGAGGTATAGAGGTGCATGACCCAAGTCTCAAAAGTTGGCCACGACTTCCGGTTCCGGTCTGATAATGATAGCGATTTTGTTATAAAGTGTGCCTGGGTGGGTCCTTTCGACCCCGGATTTGACCCCGATGGCTATTTTGGGTGGCATAGGGACTAGGTGGCATAGAAAGGAGAGGTATAGAGGTGCATGACCCAAGTCTCAAAAGTTGGCCACGACTTCCGGTTCCGGTCTGATAATGATAGCGATTTTGTTATAAAGTGTGCCTGGGTGGGTCCTTTCGACCCCGGATTTGACCCCGATGGCTATTTTGGGTGGCATAGGGACTAGGTGGCATAGAAAGGGGGGTATAGAGGTGCATGACCCAAGTCTCAAAAGTTGGCCACGACTTCCGGTTCCGGTCTGATAATGATAGCGATTTTGTTATAAAGTGTGCCTGGGTGGGTCCTTTCGACCCCGGATTTGACCCCGATGGCTATTTTGGGTGGCATAGGGACTAGGTGGCATAGAAAGGGGAGGTATAGAGGTGCATGACCCAAGTCTCAAAAGTTGGCCACGACTTCCGGTTCCGGTCTGATAATGATAGCGATTTTGTTATAAAGTGTGCCTGGGTGGGTCCTTTCGACCCCGGATTTGACCCCGATGGCTATTTTGGGTGGCATAGGGACTAGGTGGCATAGAAAGGAGAGGTATAGAGGTGCATGACCCAAGTCTCAAAAGTTGGCCACGACTTCCGGTTCCGGTCTGATAATGATAGCGATTTTGTTATAAAGTGTGCCTGGGTGGGTCCTTTCGACCCCGGATTTGACCCCGATGGCTATTTTGGGTGGCATAGGGACTAGGTGGCATAGAAAGGAGAGGTATAGAGGTGCATGACCCAAGTCTCAAAAGTTGGCCACGACTTCCGGTTCCGGTCTGATAATGATAGCGATTTTGTTAGAAAGTGTGCCTGGGTGGGTCCTTTCGACCCCGGATTTGACCCCGATGGCTATTTTGGTTGGCATAGGGACTAGGTGGCATAGAAAGGGGAGGTATAGAGGTGCATGACCCAAGTCTCAAAAGTTGGCCACGACTTCCGGTTCCGGTCTGATAATGATAGCGATTTTGTTATAAAGTGTGCCTGGGTGGGTCCTTTCGACCCCGGATTTGACCCCGATGGCTATTTTGGGTGGCATAGGGACTAGGTGGCATAGAAAGGGGAGGTATAGAGGTGCATGACCCAAGTCTCAAAAGTTGGCCACGACTTCCGGTTCCGGTCTGATAATGATAGCGATTTTGTTATAAAGTGTGCCTGGGTGGGTCCTTTCGACCCCGGATTTGACCCCGATGGCTATTTTGGGTGGCATAGGGACTAGGTGGCATAGAAAGGAGAGGTATAGAGGTGCATGACCCAAGTCTCAAAAGTTGGCCACGACTTCCGGTTCCGGTCTGATAATGATAGCGATTTTGTTATAAAGTGTGCCTGGGTGGGTCCTTTCGACCCCGGATTTGACCCCGATGGCTATTTTGGGTGGCATAGGGACTAGGTGGCATAGAAAGGGGGGGTATAGAGGTGCATGACCCAAGTCTCAAAAGTTGGCCACGACTTCCGGTTCCGGTCTGATAATGATAGCGATTTTGTTATAAAGTGTGCCTGGGTGGGTCCTTTCGACCCCGGATTTGACCCCGATGGCTATTTTGGGTGGCATAGGGACTAGGTGGCATAGAAAGGGGAGGTATAGAGGTGCATGACCCAAGTCTCAAAAGTTGGCCACGACTTCCGGTTCCGGTCTGATAATGATAGCGATTTTGTTATAAAGTGTGCCTGGGTGGGTCCTTTCGACCCCGGATTTGACCCCGATGGCTATTTTGGGTGGCATAGGGACTAGGTGGCATAGAAAGGAGAGGTATAGAGGTGCATGACCCAAGTCTCAAAAGTTGGCCACGACTTCCGGTTCCGGTCTGATAATGATAGCGATTTTGTTATAAAGTGTGCCTGGGTGGGTCCTTTCGACCCCGGATTTGACCCCGATGGCTATTTTGGGTGGCATAGGGACTAGGTGGCATAGAAAGGAGAGGTATAGAGGTGCATGACCCAAGTCTCAAAAGTTGGCCACGACTTCCGGTTCCGGTCTGATAATGATAGCGATTTTGTTAGAAAGTGTGCCTGGGTGGGTCCTTTCGACCCCGGATTTGACCCCGATGGCTATTTTGGTTGGCATAGGGACTAGGTGGCATAGAAAGGGGAGGTATAGAGGTGCATGACCCAAGTCTCAAAAGTTGGCCACGACTTCCGGTTCCGGTCTGATAATGATAGCGATTTTGTTATAAAGTGTGCCTGGGTGGGTCCTTTCGACCCCGGATTTGACCCCGATGGCTATTTTGGGTGGCATAGGGACTAGGTGGCATAGAAAGGAGAGGTATAGAGGTGCATGACCCAAGTCTCAAAAGTTGGCCACGACTTCCGGTTCCGGTCTGATAATGATAGCGATTTTGTTATAAAGTGTGCCTGGGTGGGTCCTTTCGACCCCGGATTTGACCCCGATGGCTATTTTGGGTGGCATAGGGACTAGGTGGCATAGAAAGGGGGGGTATAGAGGTGCATGACCCAAGTCTCAAAAGTTGGCCACGACTTCCGGTTCCGGTCTGATAATGATAGCGATTTTGTTATAAAGTGTGCCTGGGTGGGTCCTTTCGACCCCGGATTTGACCCCGATGGCTATTTTGGGTGGCATAGGGACTAGGTGGCATAGAAAGGGGAGGTATAGAGGTGCATGACCCAAGTCTCAAAAGTTGGCCACGACTTCCGGTTCCGGTCTGATAATGATAGCGATTTTGTTATAAAGTGTGCCTGGGTGGGTCCTTTCGACCCCGGATTTGACCCCGATGGCTATTTTGGGTGGCATAGGGACTAGGTGGCATAGAAAGGAGAGGTATAGAGGTGCATGACCCAAGTCTCAAAAGTTGGCCACGACTTCCGGTTCCGGTCTGATAATGATAGCGATTTTGTTATAAAGTGTGCCTGGGTGGGTCCTTTCGACCCCGGATTTGACCCCGATGGCTATTTTGGGTGGCATAGGGACTAGGTGGCATAGAAAGGAGAGGTATAGAGGTGCATGACCCAAGTCTCAAAAGTTGGCCACGACTTCCGGTTCCGGTCTGATAATGATAGCGATTTTGTTAGAAAGTGTGCCTGGGTGGGTCCTTTCGACCCCGGATTTGACCCCGATGGCTATTTTGGTTGGCATAGGGACTAGGTGGCATAGAAAGGGGAGGTATAGAGGTGCATGACCCAAGTCTCAAAAGTTGGCCACGACTTCCGGTTCCGGTCTGATAATGATAGCGATTTTGTTATAAAGTGTGCCTGGGTGGGTCCTTTCGACCCCGGATTTGACCCCGATGGCTATTTTGGGTGGCATGGGGACTAGGTGGCATAGAAAGGAGAGGTATAGAGGTGCATGACCCAAGTCTCAAAAGTTGGCCACGACTTCCGGTTCCGGTCTGATAATGATAGCGATTTTGTTATAAAGTGTGCCTGGGTGGGTCCTTTCGACCCCGGATTTGACCCCGATGGCTATTTTGGGTGGCATAGGGACTAGGTGGCATAGAAAGGGGGGGTATAGAGGTGCATGACCCAAGTCTCAAAAGTTGGCCACGACTTCCGGTTCCGGTCTGATAATGATAGCGATTTTGTTATAAAGTGTGCCTGGGTGGGTCCTTTCGACCCCGGATTTGACCCCGATGGCTATTTTGGGTGGCATAGGGACTAGGTGGCATAGAAAGGAGAGGTATAGAGGTGCATGACCCAAGTCTCAAAAGTTGGCCACGACTTCCGGTTCCGGTCTGATAATGATAGCGATTTTGTTATAAAGTGTGCCTGGGTGGGTCCTTTCGACCCCGGATTTGACCCCGATGGCTCGATTTCTCTTCGTTCTCCGTCGAGTAGAGATCGACTTCGTGCTTCCAGAGCAGATCCTTCAATTGGGTTTATAAAATTACGTCCCCTTATTTATCGGTCCGTAGCTTTTGGGGCTTGCGATCGTTGAAGACAGTCTGGAAGGCATTTCGCACCGTGGCGCCTCTCTTATCCATGAGCGGCAATAACCAGCCGTACTTGGAGAAGACGTCGATGATGCTCAAGAGGTACTTGAAGCCTCGATTATCGCGGGAGAAGGCGCTAATATCCACGAGATCGGCATCCCAGATCTCGTCCGCCCCATCCACCACAACGCGAAGCTTCTTAAATATTCGTCGGACTGGCTTATGCAACTCTTCGGCTAGCTCGTCCCACCAGCGTACTTTTTTTGCACTCCCACGCCCAGCCAAAATAGTGCTTTGGTGTCAATGACGGGTCTGACGATGCCACGCTCGAAGCGTTTGTGCGCGGTGAGATTGGGGAGGGCATCGAGCGAGGCTAGCATCGTCTTATCACAGATCAAATTTCATGCAGTCGTATCCTTGTGGTTGGCATAGCAGAGATCGTGGCTACAGGCGGATTCATCGACTCGATTGATGGGTCTCGACCAAGGTTTGGGGGTGCCGTCGGCATTCAGTCGCTGGCAGAGTCTGGTCCCCGGACCGGTGAAATTATGCCCCGGGAGATGCTTTTCGACGGGCGGCCGATTTATCAGCCGATTCACGAGTCCAGCGCTCCTCTCCATCTTGATAAACTGTGATTTTCGCGCACCGCACTCGGAGCAGGTTCCCACCTTCCGTCGCCACCGTCCGTCCTCGCTGGTGAGCACGTTACGATTATTCATCTTCGTCTTCTTCTTACACTTAAAGCAGTACATTTCCATTTTATATAGATAAATGAACGTTGAAGACCTTACCTATGATGAGCCCGACACGAGCCGTCGGCAGAACTACTTTCTCCTCCCGCAGCGATCCATCCGAGGTCTGATCATCGGAAAGGCGGACTGTGGTAAGACGACGCTGCTGAATAATTTCCTCCTGCGCGATGGATGGCTCGAATACAATCGCCTCTACGTCTTCGGAAAATCACTCCACCACCCTATCTAACAGCTACTGCGGCAGGCGCTTGGAAAAGGGTTTTCGAAAGATGATATCCAAGACAGAGATGGGTCCAATTACTTTCAAAGTAAATGATTAAATTACAATTACTTTGATAGATATACGACTAAATTAAATTAATGATTACAGCAATTTTGAAAGTATTTGATTAAATTACTGATTACTTTGTATTGTAATCATGATTACATCTGATTACAAATCATTAAGGTTAAGAAAATATATGACCTTGCATAAACAAGTACATTTACAATGTATTGATACTGTCCGGAAAGGCCTTATTACAAAAATATAAGTTTTTCTCAAAATGTTTGCCAGATATAGGCAAAATAAATTATAATGCAAATCTTCAAATGTTACCAAATCAACATACTAAAATGCAAATCTCTATTCGGTATACTTTTTGAGTTCACAAGAAATTATGGACAGACAGATGGACAAAATGAAAACAATTACACATTTATTAGATAAAACCCTTTGTAAAAAAATCAGTATGGTGATTCTAATCTAGTATTTTCTTGTTTTACCCATTGAATATATTTCATTTCATTGTTTCCTAATTCCTCATTCACAATTTATCTAATTATATAAAAATTATATTTTCAATGCTAACTTTATTTTACATGCACTGAATTTGCCATAAGGAACACTAATTATTAAAAGGAGTAATATAATAAACAGTTATAAAAACACTCTAGAACTGGCTTCTTTCTTTCGGATTAGACGTTACGTTAGATATTGCTACTATGCCGAAAAATATTGTTTTTCTTTTAACTATTGCGTACTTGTTGGGACGCCAATGTCAGAGTATACAACTTCTATACAAATTCTGAAAGCTCAAAAACAGGGCTAGGGTCTGGTATGAATAATAACATCCAAAGAAGGATCATTTAAAAATAAATTGTTAAGATTCTTTAAAACAACGTCAAATTTTATGCTGTCCCGTGTAACAATTTTGGCTCTCGGAAAATGTTTTGACACCAGAAAAACTGCAAACAGTTGGCGAAGACTTTCGAAACTTAGTAAATATGATCTATATATTCCCTTTGAGACAATGTCAAAATGATAGCTTTTTCAAAGCTCTAAATTAGAAGATCTTGGTACGAATACAGAAATGGTTTGTTTGTCCCACGGCGACAAAACTGAAAAATATTCTGGAACATTTTACAATTCTCAAATTAATAACAAATTTTTAGCATCCATGACTATATAGTTACTTTGTAATAAGCCTAAACTCTTTGATTAGAAATTTTCTTTCATGTTGTATACTCCATTATCCAAAAATTTATCAAAAAAGCTTGTCTCGCAGATTTGTCCCCCAGCAGAAATTCGCTTCAAAGATGAAACAAAGCTGAAAACGGACAACGTTTTATGAAAAAATAGAATTGTTACAATTACAATCGATAATATAGCCTACAAGTAAAAAGAAACAGAAATCGAATGGTGTGTCGGTTGTGTCATTTGCTCTTATATCTCGAAAAATATACAAATTTGAAAATGTCTCGCAGAAATGTCCCATCCTTTAGTTTACAGCGTTGTTGCGTAACGTCAATGCAAACATCAAAACTTGTTTTCTTTATATATGATGATTTTAACAGAATTTTATAATTTTTGTTAAAAGTACACCTTGAACACTTGTATTTTGTATGTCCGTGATCATCAAGACAAAAAAGATTGCATTATTTCGTTAAAAACTGTTAAAATGAGATATTTTTTCAAGATAAAAAATAGCCAAATTTTTTGATTTTTTACGACGCTATAATTGTGTTACGTTATGTGGAAGCAATATCCGACGTACCGTCATACCCCATTGGTACCTCTGCTTCTTTCAACATAACAGGTGACAATAAACAAAGGATAAAATATATGACTTAGGTTAGCTTGAAACAACAACACTTAATTACATTAATTGGAAAAGAAATTTTATTGACATTTTCATAAGAACAAAATTAATTGCCTTCATTTTTACAATCCTTTAATATTTTTCAATTATAATCTGCACATCTCATGAAACATCTAAGTTGAAACATAAATTGTTGGAAAAAAAATAATTTAATGTGATAATGATTCTGTGAACAAGCACTTGCTAGAAATGAAAAAAAATGTGCATCTTATTAAAACATTATTTCTGCATTTTAGTTCACAATATTGTAAAAGTTAAATAAGACAATCTTAACATTATGTTTAAGACAGGCAGTATCTGACTTGTTCAAAGTCATTCATGTTGCATTGTAATCAGAAAGTAATCAGAATGTAATCAGGATTAAAGGGAATTTTTGAAAGTAATTGATTGAATTACATGTAATCATATTTTTGGCTGATTACTAATTACTCTGATTACTTGAAAAAAAATGTAATCAATTACAGCTGATTAATGATGACAATTACGATTATCCCATCTCTGATCCAAGACCTTCTCTCCATCAAGGATCGCTATCCCAACTCTTTGGTCGACGTGGTGCTGATGATGAAGTCACCGACCAAGCCACCTTCAATCTTCGAGCAGGCGAGTGAAGTGCCCTATCCTCGAAAGCTCAACCCAACCCGCAAAAACCATCATGGTCTTCGATGCTGAGCAAGCAGAGCAAGTGTGAAGACTACTTCGTGCGCGGTCACCATAATAACGTGGACTGCTTCTACCTCTGCCAAAATTACTTCAAGCCCCCGCGGCAATCGATCCGGGAGAATGCCAACTTCATCTGCCTCTTTGAGCAGGATGCAAAGAATCTCGACCATATTCGCCGGGACCATTGCGGCGATCTCACCCCGGACCAATTCGATGCCCTGTGCAAGCGCTGCTGGGCCCAACCTCATGGATTCCTAACCGTCGATCTTACGAGCCCCACGCCGGATGGGAATTGCCGATGCAAATTAGACGAATTCAATCGAGTCTAACATAAAGAATTGATCACTTGCAGGAATTTTTTCTTGAGAATCAACGGGACTTGGGTCGTGAGAATGCCCCCAATCCCCCACGACCACCCCCTGAATGCAAGCACTATTAGTGACAGTTTGTATAAACAATTTTGTCATGACTTGGAGTAATCATCGCAAATTATCCATTTTCAATCAATTTTCTTTGTGTTACTGATTACTAATTAAATTCTTCAAATTGAGTTTGAAATGTACAATGAAAAAAGTAATAAAACATTAAGTTTATTTTTTTTTATTTTTAACGAGTAATCGATTACTGAAATTTTGACCGGTCGTATTGTACAAGGTCTCCTGGTTCGTACCCCACGTCATTCCTTCCGACGAAAAGAAGCCACAGTTCCATAAGACTATCCAGAGCAAGACCAAGATCGATTTATGGCTTCCACTGTAGACAATGCGACTCCATTTCCGTGCCCCAGACCTCGCAATTCCATTGGCGTTTGACTGCTTAAAGCGGTCGCGAGAAACCGCGATGGATCATGGATGGGGAATGACCAGTTGCATAATGCCGCCGTCTTCGACCACTGCCGATTACAAAATATTCACGTTACCCTCAATGCCGAGCGCTATCCCGCCGTAGATTTTAATGCCGACTTCTTCACCCAGTGCAAGCTCGCCAGGGTCTATAAGAAGGCCGCCAAATTTCGCTAGAAATTCTACAGCATGGAAAGTCTGCTGAGCAATGGTGGCATCAACCCCTCCGATTTCATCGATCTCTATTTTTCGTCATCGACGTCAGCAACCAGTTCGAGCAGTTGAAAGTGTTTACCGTGTATATCCAGATCCGAGCAGAATGCGTGTGCAACGTTCCCGCCAATAACCAAACCTTCCCCTTGGTCATCTCCGATCGAATCCTCCAGTTTGAATCCGATGGTCAGAAGATAGACGTCGTCTTCTGAGGCGGCTTAGATAAATATGGACGCTTCACTTCTGCGGCAAATAGGATTTTTCAGTGTACAGGTAAATTTTATCGGTAACGTCGTTTTTAACGTAATGTCCCACCTTAACGTACCGTGTCACCAATATCAAACCCATACATGGGTTCTCGTTCATCGTCTCCGGGAACGATAGTAAGATCTTGACCCGCTTCAACCCACCCCTCCAGCTGCGTCAGGAGAAATTCTACCAGATGTCCCTCGTGAATCTGGAGACGTACTATTCAATCCCCAATATCCATGCGGGGAATAATTCCTTCCGCTTCTCTCCCGATGAGGGGGCTAACTGGTTTCCCGTCGAGCTGAGCACTGGGTCCTACGGCGTCGACGATATCAACAATGAGATCTTACGACAACTGCAGCTCAAAGCCACAAATCCAAGATCTACCTCGATGCCAATCGCGCCACCTTGAGGGCCACCCTCACCCTCGCCAGAAAGTATGAAGTGGATTTAACGTTCCCAATAGCATAAGCACCGTGCTAGATTTCGAGCGCAAGAAGTATACAAAAGAGCCACGAACGGCTACATGGAGGGTGAGCATATCGTCAGTATTATCAGCATCAATAGCATCCTGGTGAATAGCAATATCATCGATGGAAGCTTTGTGGACGGCACCCAGCAATCAATCATCAAAAGCTTCTTACCCGGAGTCGATCCGGGCATGAAGATCATTCAGACCCCAAAGAATCTAGTCTACCTGACCGTGACTCTGAGGACCGACGATCGCATTCAGACGAATCTGACCGATCAAGACGGTCGCCCCATCGATATACGAGGGGAACATCTCACCATCCGCTTTCATCTGCGCGAGATATAAATAAATGGATTATCAAGAGCATGATCTCAACTTGACGAAGGGTCAGGCGGAGAAGATCCAGTGTGCGGCAAAGAAAGGCTGCCCCGTGAGCGTCCGATTGCTGCATGCCAACCTATCCGGCGAGCATAAGATGCTCCTCACCCACCGGCAGATCCAGCGTACGCCAAGCTCTTGTAGAGTGGTAAGGGTGGTATGGTCTTGGAGATGAGTCCGAAGCAGGTGAGCTATAACGTGCAGAAAAAAAGGTGGATTCCTCCACATGCTTGCAGATCTTGCCTCTGCTGCGCTACCCATGCTAGCCAAACCGTGCTACCTGCGTTGGGTGTGGGTGCATTGAGCGGTTTGGGCAGTGCAGCCATCCGAAAAAACCATGGGGACTGGATTTTATCTCAAAAAAGGTGGGAAAGTGTGCTGCGTTAAACCCAATTAAGGGTCGTGGTCTTTATCTCAAGCCAGGCACTTTGCCCAATACGTAATGAGCTGTACTTGAAGAGCGGACGTCAGTTCTACGTGGGAAGTGGGATGATCCTAGGTCCCAATAGCCATTTCAAACGCATGCCCATCTTGGGCATGCTCCTCTAGGTATAAATAAATGAATCTTGAAGTGGATGCCTGCTGTATCGCATGCATGGGAGAAGAGCTCACTTCAGAAATCAAGAGGTATGAGCATGCCATGAAGATCTACAACCGATTGGATAAAGTCTTCTCCATTGCCCTGGGTGAGTGCTCTGTGGGGATTCTGCTGCTGACCAGGGGTACCATGGGATCTAGGGTCCTCTCTTTGATCTCACACCGCCTTGCCAAGAAGAAAAAGAAGCACCGAGATACTGTCCGACTAGCAAATCCTACAAGTCCCAGCTTGCTGGAGAAGATGTTGCTCCTGCCACCTGCATAAAGAACTACTATGATGAGACGGATAGGTTGCGTCAACCTTCCACCCCATTTAGCGAAGAGCTGAATGTGCATGCGCCGTAGGGAGGGTTCTTCCAATCGCACCTCGCTCGGCTACGCCTCGCTCCCAGCTCATTCCCGAACACTCCAGATCAGTTCTTAGTGACAAAAAAAATTCCCGATTCTTTTTCGATCGAGAAATTTCTGAGATTTTTTTTTACTTCCTCACTAGATCGTAGGAGAGGTACTGCTTATTAGATTTCTTGCTCAGCTTAAATCCGGTGCTCCCAATGAGAGCTCCTTGCAAGGGACTGTTCTCTTTGTTGAGTGTGGGGCAAGCCCATACTCTTAGGGTATTTTCTTCTTAGAGTGAGGATTTTGCTTTTGTCAAATTTTCCTTCAACTTCCAAAACCTCCAAGATCTTAAAGATCCCCCATGTGGGCAAGTCCGTCCAGTTGAGGGTTTCCTGATTCTGGTCCTGAACCTTTCTCTGGAAGACATCTTCGCTGATGAAATCATTTCCGCTTGGTACGAGAGACATAATTCTTGTATTTACCCTATGCTCAATAGGAATGCCGTCCGTTTGCATCTGGCCATCGGGGCTGGGGTCCTATGCAGGATTTCTCCTTGAATATGGTTATTGTACATGTGGCAGAATCGGCCTTTTGATACTACCACAGCCAGCATCCGAAACATTCAGAATGCTTAGTATCAATAGCTGCACCTACCACACCAATATGGTTGATGAAGCACTAGTTAGTACCTGGAAATAGCCCTTAACAAATCTGACGCCGACGCTGAGGGTATCATAACAAGCCCCCTAACTTTCTGAGGTGAGCTAAAAAGGCTTAAGTTGAACCTGCTGAATGCAATACTAAGGTTTTATTTTATAATAATGCTCTATACTGTTAAGTTCATCCGTCAGTCTACCATTGACGAGGTATATATGGGCCGATTTGATTAAAGACCTAGCTTGGACATAAGATGTTGAGCATTTTGATTGCCAAGAAGATACCCGACGGATCAGCTGGTACAAACATGTAACGTGAACGGGTTTTAAGACTCCTATACCGGGAAATAATAAGATAAACTCGTTGCAGCTAAATCCCGATTGAGTGCTCAGTATTTGATGCTGAATGCCCAGGTGAGCTATTAACATCACTTGGCGTCCGTCGTCGTCGTCGTCATCGTCTGTCCGCCATTAACATTTTTTGTTAAGTTCCCTTCTGAATTTACTTAAACATAGTTTAATGAAAATTGGTATAATCATTGATCTCTAGGGTGTCTTGACAACAGTTGTGTTTCGATATTTAATTTGTAAAAAAACATGGCTGCCGTTGCTAAAAATAGACCAGGGGGGGTCAGACTATTGTTTTTGGCTTATAAATCAAATAGTAAAAGAGATCAAACTCTCTACAAAAGTCTATGGTGGGTCCAAGCTGTCAGATGACCCCTTATAGGGGTTATTGCCCTTTAATGGTTAAAAGATAGCGTTTTTTTTCATTATTTCTCTATAGAATGAAAAAACTATTGTAGAAAAAGAAAAGCTGTTGCTTGCTTAAACCTTCAGCTCATTGAGCTCTACAAAAGTCTCAATTGGGTCTAAGATGTCAAATGACCGCTAAAAGAGGTTACGGCCCTTCAAAGGTAACAAAAAAAGTGTTTTTTCATGTTTTTGGCATATAAAAAGAAAACTGTTGCAGATAGAGAAAAGCTGTTGCTTGCTATAATATTCAGCTTGTTGAGCTCTACAAAAGTCTCCCTTGGGTTGAAGACATCAGATGACCCCGTATAGGGGTTATGGTCCTTTAAATGTATATATGTTATTGTATACATGTTTTTGCCCCATACACTGAAACTTGATGAAGATAGAAAAAAGCTGCTGCCTGCTGATACCTTCAACTAATTAATCTATACAAAAATATCTGTTGGATCAAAGTTGTCAGGGGTATAGCTCGTAGAAAAGAACCTTATAGCTTTAGGACCAGGTAAGCGATTCAGGCTCATGGGAGCCTCTTGTTTCAGATTGTAGATTCACATCGTCAAGTAAGTCATTCCTAAAGTGTCTTGAAATTACTATCTTTTTCATAATTTTATGACCCACCCTTCCACCTTCATACGTGTTTGTGGAACGGGTATATAGTTTTCCCTTGTCAGTCCGAGGTTCGTCACACTGGCTGAGTTCTTGCTTAATGTCCATACTTCGGGTAGTAAATATGTGGGGAATTAACTGAATATTTCATATTAATGTGAACCATCCGTGCTGCAAAGACCAACTTTCTTATTAAAGTAATTTGCACTTGGCGAAGCCGAAAAATAATCCTAACCTTATTGTCTAACAAAAAGCAAAAGACACAAGAGAAAAACCATAACTGTTTTGCAATAAGCAACACGAACTCGTCAAAAACAAAAAGTGAACTGAAATTTTTCGAAAGGGTCTGCTGTACCTGGTTGTCGAATCACGCAAGTTGCATTGCCAATGATTTATATAGGGTGAGTCCATTCATGAAAGTAGAGCAAAACATAAATGTTAATAAAAGTAAACCAACAATCGTGCTCATCTGAAAGACCAAAATTCCGTATATGTCAATGTACCCGATGTCCTTTCTTCGATTACACAACATAAATGTACGAATAGCAGAATTCTTGCGTCGGTCTGAACCATGATATATCTTACATGCTCTGAAATACCGTTTACGTTGTGAATTGGTTTTGCCGCCCCGGTCCTCCTCGCCTTAACTTGACCAGACAGCAAGCCGCAATTGTTCACATTCGAATACGCCTATTTAGGTAAAGTGCACTCCGTGCATAGTAATACTACATTTGTGAGGAAATCGTGTTCTATGATATAAGTAAGTATAGTTAGGAAAATCCTTCGCTTAGTCTATGTTCGTTTAATTAAAAACACGAAATATTGTTATCCGACCTTTTCCATGCTGATTTACGTTTAAAGAATCCAAAGAATTAGCATCTGTTTATATATCTTCACCATTTTTCCCTTCACTTCAATAAATGACACGAAAACCCCAACTCCTTATATCAAGTACAAAAATAACGAATGAAAACGAAAAACGTTGCTATACATCAAATATAATTTAATATTCCTTTTTTCCGTTTCCATTTTTCCTTTATGTATTCCGTCCCGTTTACGTTCTGTCCTACCCATGACAGTTAAAGATAAATACGAATGTTAAATGAAAATGAAACGAATGTTAAATGAATATTAAACGAAAGTCAAATGAATATCAAACGAATGTTAAATGAATAACAAATGAATATCAAATGAATAACGAAAAAGTAACCAACTTCACATTGCCAAAATTAGGAGGAGGATATCCAGTGGCATTATTTTACCAGCTGGAAACTAGATGTTGCCTCAAACTCTTACTTTTGCGGAATGCAGTCATAGGTAGCGATGTTAACACAGTCGAAATGCTTTCATCCTCTAGGACAATGTGTTTGCATGTTCCGTATTGCAATGTTTGTGGAGATGGTATGGTAGAACCGCTGGTATACGGTCATTCCTGCGTCTAATCCTGGGCTCCACAGCTTTTGGTCGTGTCACCGGAGAAACTGAGTCGATGGCTTTATCCAAGATGTTATTAGGATATCATCTCTGAAATTTGAAGTCATCTTCGTTTCTGAAAATACGTTTAAGCCCCAAAAACTTTTACGTCTAACTGTTTTTGTGTTATTTACCAAATGTTAAGAAAATTTGTCAATAGGCATATAGATGGCATGGATCTCGGGTTAAGCAAAAATTAATCTATATAACGGTGCATGTTTGTGTCCTTAACTTGCTGTTCAATTTTTTCAAGTCTAACTTTTTGAATTCTTGTCTTTTTTATATACGACTGAACAGCTTTATGTTCAACAGCATGTTTTTCAGTTTGAAATAATATTTGGTCTAGAGTCATCTGAGACAACTTTGTCTCGCTTTATACCAATGAACTACCTTGAATGTCCTTTCTAATGGTAGATAAACTAAAGATTTATTTATAAATAAACTTTTTTTTTAATTGTGCCATATTCTACTTCCAGTTGATAACTTCGAATGATTTTTTTTCTGAATTTAAACATGATATACTCACTCAAAAAAGTTACGCAACAATACAAACTTTCCCTATATATTTTAAATAAACCTACCTTATTTTATTTTTGTATTGCAAAGCCATTTCTTAACCGATTTTAATGAAATAAAAACCAAGAGAACGAGTTATGATTGTTATTTATTTTTATGATTTTAGAAAAATCGTCACTTCACCGGTTTTTAAGATATCAAAAGTAGAAATCAACTGTTAATTTTATGCGTCAACAACCCGTTTAAATCAACCAACATTTTCCGTGGAAAAACATTGGTTATGTTCTACTCGCGTTCTATCAAAAACCATAACAGCTAGGATTTTGCCCAAATCATAAAAAATAAACTTCACTTGTTTGTCTTTTTCTTGGTTTTTATTTGATAAAAAATGATTGAAAAACGGCTTGGCAATATCAATTTATAATAAGGTAGGTTTACTTAAAACATATAGTGAAATTTTCCACTGTTGCATAACTTTTTTGAGAGAGTATATTCGTAAATAAGCTGGGTTTTTTTATATGTGAACACAACTTATTTCTGCCTTTGATGCATTATATGCGTGTATTTATTTGTCCACACATCCGAGCCAGGCGCGGATCCAAGGAAAAGCGTTCCGGGAGTACACCCCTCCTTAAACTGACAAAAATGATGTTTTTTGCACCAAATTAATGTAAAAACCACTTTTAAAAAGTTCGCGCCTTCCTACGCTCGGCGAAAAACAATTACTACAATTTTTAATGCATCACCTGAATCAAATCCTGGATCCACTGATGTAAGCATCTATAATTCATTCGATCATTCCTTCTTTTGGAAGCAAAATGGTCTATCTTTGAACTTCATGGCATGGAATATATACAAATTATTTGGAAAATGGAAGCTGTTTAGCAACTTCCGACTGCTTGCAAAAACGGTAACCTTCTGACCCAATCTAACTCTGCTTTCATTGTCAGACTCTAACTCAAATTCAATTAAACCACTTTGGACATTACATTCCATATCTTCTATAAGTGTTATTTTCTCTTTTAAAAACGGCAGTATATGGCAAATAGCAAATATAGTTTTGATAGAAGCAAAGAGGCACCAATTGGGGCATTCGACGAGTGTCTAAAGTCCGAAAGGGCAACGACGAAACCGGTAAACACGAACAAGAACAGCACGAAGAAACACAAAACAAAAAAATCAACCGAACGGAAATCAATAACGCAAACTCAAGTCGTTACAATAGTAGAATTGTTTGTTCATAATGATAAACTTTAAATTTTTAAACAGTAACTGCATGTTTTGTGAAAAAGAGCAGATGCTTCTTTCAAATTTGATGATACTTTTTAATATTTTGGGTAGAGCACCACCGGTGAGTCTTGAATAGACGAAACGCGCGTCAGACGTAGCCAAAATTATTGTCTGGAACTTTGTTGTAATTATTATCTTTATTTCTAGCATGTGGGTTCTATTCGGGAATTTAAACTCAACATTATTGCATACAATAACAAAATATTAAAATAACGTCTAAAATTAAACAAATTTCATATTTTCGCAGATATTCAGACAGACAATAAGAAAAAGTCGAGAATGCTTGGTAAGTTAAACAACAAAAACTTAGATTAGGTGATAAAAATTTAGAAATTCATAAGGTCCATCAAGGAACAGAAAACCTTCAAAGAGAATAAAATATGTTCACTAACACTGTTATTGAAAATATTTTGAGCTTCCTTTTGAAATGATCGTTTTAACTCACAGTAATACAACCCGTCCGATTTAAGTATGGACTTTCGATACTGAAGCGTGCAAACACAACAATGAAAATTTACGTCGTCATGAACAAGCCAATCAGTAACAAAAACCGCAAATCGTCACAGTAAGAAAAACAACGTCAACCAGACTATTCATCAATATCCAATCAGATTTAATGTTTGCACGACCCATTCATTCTTATGTAATCAAATGTAACTATTTGTGGTTTTTGTTAACGATTGGCTTTGTTCATGACGACGTAAATTTTCATTGTTGTGTTTGCACACTTCACTTTACGATACAATCGAAAGTCCATAGTTAAATCGGACGGGTTGTAATAGTTCTATCATAAATTGCCTTTCCTATGGGATTTTATTGATTCTGAAAATTTTCATTATGCAACTCAAAACCAACATGAAACTTGTTAAGAGCAGCATGGTGGAAGATAAAACTACAGTGTTAGTAGTGAAAAACATTATGATTGCTATTTCGGGCACGTAATGAAATAGGAGTAGGTATAATGATGGAAACAAAAAGCATCAGGTCGAAAGTAAAAATCATTCTGTTGTAAATTACAAATACCAAAATTTGGGTATAAACGGTTAATTTGGATATGCTATATATCGATATTTCAAGGAGTAACCTCTCATCAGTAGCATTTGAATCAAAACATTGGAAGGTCAAGTTCCAAAACTGTTGAAAACGAAAAGTACTCAAAACCAAAACGTTTGAACAAGGAAGCCAAATCCAGCACCGAGGATATCGACCATGTGCATTACAAGGAAAGAAACCTGGTGTTTTAAACAATTAAGAATTTAAAAATCGGAAATTTTAGCTACAAAACTATTAGAAATTTTATGGTAAATCGTGCCAGACAAGTCTGACGACCAGGCTAGTGATTACCCTCGGGGACCTCTGGTCCACCAGCAGCGGTTATCGCCCAGTGGTTTCAAAATTACAAATACCAAAATTCGGTTATAAACGGTTAATTTGGATATGCTATATATCGATATTTCAAGGAGTAACCTCTCATCAGTAGCATTTGAATCAAAACATTGGAAGGTCAAGTTCCAAAACTGTTAAAAACGAAAAGTACTCAAAACCAAAACGTTTGAACAAGGAAGCCAAATCCAGCACCGAGGATATCGACCATGTGCATTACAAGGAAAGAAACCTTGCGTTTTAAACAATTTAAAATTCAAAAATCGGAAATTTTAGCGATAAATAATAGGCATTGTAAAGAAGTAGCAATCATTCAGATTCTAATTCAATTTAGAGTGAACCTAATAGGATTTATATCATTATATACATATATAAATAAAAGTTTAAAAGAATCATGACATATAACAAAAAAAACGTAAACGGTGAAATATAATCATTTGTTTTACTTTTTTAATCTTTTGTTTTGTCCAGACATCATTTTAGGCATTGTTGGGGCAGTTGCCTTGTTAGCAGCCATTTTCACTATTGTCTGTCTTGTGAAAAGGTAACTTAAGTCATATTGGACAAATGTATGAATTATCTTATTAAATGATTATTAAAGTTCTGAGTACTGATTCAGTAAAAGAATTCTTTAACATTTTTCCAAAGCAGTTAAAAAGATTACACTTAAATTTTGTGCTTATCAAATTAACTACCATTTTGAAATTCTAGTGTCGAATATGAAGACTAGCAACTGAAAGCCTCTTCAATGAATTCACCAAAATATTCTTTGAGGTAAAAAAAAGTACTACTTTAATCATTTTAAGGTATTGATAAATCGAACTTCTTTTTTTTTTCAGAAAAACTAGACTTAAAATTCCCAACAAACAGGAAGAAAATCTAGTTCATTTGAACGCAAACAGTCATAATACCAAACACAACTACTCTGCTCCCTATGAAATAGATCCTGGACAGAAACCTCGAAAACATAATGGCCAAGCTAATGATGTCTATGAAATGAGAGAAGATGGAGTCTATGACGTATCAAACCAGCCAAGGCAAGGCCAAACCAAGACAGAAGCAAACATTTATGACCACAGCGTAGAAAATGTATACGATAAATCGGGAGGTCTTGGTCAGCATGATACAGCAAATGCTGAAATATACGACCGCACAACGGACAACACATACGACACGTCCGGTCATAACTTCCGTTCCACAGAGCACGACCAAGGTTTATATGACCTCAATACAAACTCTAAAGACGATGACCTAAGCGTTGATAGAGCTTACGATGTATCAGCTAATGTAAGACAACCATCTAGAAATGATGAGACTTATGATCATTTCTTTGGTCAGCAAACTGAAGATTAACATGCTTTGACTTGAGGTCAATATGATATGACTTTTAGGGTTTAAGGCTAATACGATATGAGTCTGAAATGGATGTTAAAACGTAAGGTTTAAATGACTGCTTTAGCTTAAGATCAATATGATATGACTGTTAGGACTTCGGGTCAATTTGATATGACTGTTGGGATCTAAGGTCAATATGATATGACTGTTAGGACTTCGGGTCAATTTGATATGACTGTTGGGATCTAAGGTCAATATGATATGACTATTAGGACTTCGGCTCAATATGATATGACTGTTAGGACTTCGGGTCAATTTGATATGACTGTTGGGATCTAAGGTCAATATGATATGACTGCAAGGGTGTTCTTAATTTGAAATGTCGTAAGTGTTGAGGTCAAAATGGTAAGACTGAAAGCATTGAGTTCTTATCTTAGATTATTAATGATATAATAACTCGCCTCCGTGCTGAAAGGTTTTAATGTTACAATGATATGACTGTTAGAATTCATGGTCCATATTTAGACTGTTAAGACTAAGGTTAAATCGATGTGATTATATTGGCCTTCATGACATTTTTTCTAACTCTCATGAGACATATGATAATTGATCATGTGATGTACTCCCTGGAATAAACATAGTCTTGTACTATTTTTATCACTGCACTGTACCAATGCACTTTATATCGTAGATTAAGTTATTCGGTACAACAATTGAAATAGCCCTTTACAAAGTCCAGAGGAAAAAAAACACCATTGCTTTTATTCAAGATATATTTTTTGTGCATTTGTTTTATTATTAAACTTCATAAATTCTTAGAGTCAATTTACAGAGAAGTTGTGAAGTAAGATATTATTGAGTTTACACAATCATCAGTTAGAAAACTGTCAATTTTCTTCTGTAGACTTTCAAGTCTGAAAAAAAAACAATTCAAAAATAAATAACTCATATAAGAGGTCAATACAAAACTTCCATCATATTGAATTTTGTGGAGCTTAACTTTATCTATTAGTGTAAATAATTATTTTGTTATTCTTTAAAATTCATTTTCACTCCTAGGATCACGCAAATCGAGCCAGTTAATTTTTACTAACACTTTATAAAGGCAAGTTTAGTCTAATGATTTTACTAACCTGTTTAAGGTTTTTCATATATCAAATTTCTAACAGGCTTCAGTCCAATTGGTTATAAGAAAAAAAATTATCACCATGTTTCACTCGATCTGTGTCTAATTGGTGCAGTTAGTTAAAAGAAAAATATTTAGCGGTTTTAGTAAAAATTACCTGGTACAATTCGCGTGTTCCTAGCAATGATTTTAATAAATACAAATGTAGTAGGTGAAAGACACTTACGATTTTTGGACTATTAATCAATTGAGAGCGAAATAAAGAAAGAATGTGTCCATGGGACACGGATGCCCCCGCTGGCCTCAAATAAAAAGTTGAAGTCCGACAGGTCTGAAAGTAGCTAAGGACGCATAGTTTATCATACTTAACCATCCTACCAAGTTTCAAATCATTCCCATGTACGGTTTCTGAGAAAAGCTTGACGGAAATATTCATGTCGATTTTGGTATCGGTCCAGCCCCAAACAGGAAGTAGATGTCCGAGAGGTCTAAAATTCGCTTAGGACGTATAACTTGTCATACTGAACCATCCTACCAAGTTTCAAGTCATTCCCATGTACAGTTTCTGAGAAAAGCTTGACGGAAATTTTCATGTCGATTTTGGTATTGATTCAGCCCCAAACAGGAAGTAGATGTCCGAGAGGTCTAAAATTCGCTTAGGACATATTGTTTGTAATACTGAACCATCCTACCAAGTTTCAAGTCATTCCCATTTACGGTTTCTGAGAAAAGCTTGACGGAAATTCGTACGGACGGACGGACGGACGGACATGAGTAAAACTTAATGCCCCCCGACATGTCGTCGCGGGGGCATAATAAAGAAAGAATGTGTCCATGGGACACGAATGCCCCCGCTGGCCTCAAATAAAAAGTCGAAGTCTGACAGGTCTGAAAGTCGCTTAGGACGCATAGTTTATCATACTTAACCATCCTACCAAGTTTCAAATCATTCCCATGTACGGTTTCTGAGAAAAGCTTGACGGAAATTTTCATGTCGATTTGGGAATCGATCCAGTCCCAAACAGGAAGTAGATGTCCGACAGGTCTAAAATTCGCTTAGGGCGTATAGTTTGTCATACTGAACCATCCTACCAAGTTTCAAGTTATTCCCATTTACGGTTTCTGAGAAAAGCTTGACGGAAATTCGTACGGACGGACGTACGTACGGACGGACGGACGGACGGGCATGAGTAAAACTTAATGCCCCCCGACATGTCGTCGCGGGGGCATAAAAAACATGCATAAAACATAAAGATACTTAGAATATTTACAACTCTTGATTTAATGCCTTTATGTTTTGACTGGGGGTTCGGAAATTAATACATTGTACTCCCTTGGTTACTTGGTAAATCATCATAAGGGTTGAAAAAAGGACATACTAAACAAAAATTACCTTATGTTTGGTGAACTGAACAAAAGTTTGTCTAAAATGGACTGTATTGAAAATGAAATCTTTCTGATTGTGTTACTTAAGCAGTCTTTGATAAGGTCCTGCATTTCTTCATACTCGTACAATAATTCAAAATAATAAGTGTCTTTAAAAACATAACTTAAAGATCATCAAATCCTGGTAAAAAGGTCCATTAGTTTGTACTTGCCAATATTTTCCTTCTTTTGTTTTTTTTTTGTTTTTATCTTTTCTTGGTGTTAGCATGTATATATGTGCTAAGCATTTCTAGTCTTTATCTTGGGCTTGCTTAGCATTTCTATTTGTATTGCGGATGCACTTAGCTTTTCTAGTCTTTATCAGGGATTTTTTAGCTTTTCTAGTCTTTATCAGGGATTTTTTAGCTTTTCTAGTCTTTATCAGGGATTTTTTAGCTTTTCTAGTCTTTAGCATGTGTATGCTTTGATCTTTTAGTCTTTATCATGGATGTGGTTAGCTTTTCTAGTCTTTAGCATTTGCATGCTTTGCATTTTTAGTCTTATCATGGATGTGGTTAGCTTTTCTAGTTTTTATCATAGATGTACTTAGCTTTTCTAATCTTTATTAGGGATGTGCTAAGCATTTTTAGTCAGCTTTACCATGAATGTGTTTAGCATTTCTAGTCTTTAGCACGTTTGGCTAAGCATTTCTGGTCTTTATCATGGATGAACTTAGTTTTTTTTCTCTATTTTTGTCATGTAAGTGCTTTGCATTGCTATTTTATTTAATCGTTGATGTGCTTAGCGCTTATAATCTTTGCTTATCTTTTTCAGTCTTTATTATGATTTGTGTTGTGCTTAGCTTTTTTATATGTTGGTATTTGTGTATAGTACGATGCGATAATATAAAGATCAAGTTTAAAAGAATGCAACCCACTGGGCTTTGCTAAGCATAAAACAGAACAACATATGTACCTTGTCTAATACACGGTCATGTTTAGCTTTCTTCTCTTTTAACTTGTTGTATTCTGAATCTAATTTGGCGACTATTCGTTGTTTATTGATTAATTTCTCTCCTATCTTTTCTATTGCCTTTCGTTTAATTTGTAACTCTCTAATACTCAAGCAATGTCCCAACTGTGTCCTTTCAATCATTTCTTCTCTTAGTTCTTCCTGGACACTTCTTGCTTTCCCCAAAGCAGTATTGAGTACCTAAATATAGAGCAAACTTGTTTCAATAAAGCAAAGAATGGAATCAAATAGAATTGGAAGAATAGAAATAAATGCAATTTGGTCTTTTGATGCAAAAGACTATGTGTAAGGAATTGCCACCCATGCGGGATGACTAGTAGAAGAATGTGTCTATCACATCCCCATTTTTCGAGTCGGTGTATACAATATAGGTAATAACAATATTGTCGAACTCGGAGGATCGATCTGAAATATCAGAGAAAAGGACAAAACAAGACACATATGCTGGACAATCGAATATGCTCCTGACTCGGTACAGGCAATTGAAAAGAAATTATTTGTTAACCCAGGTTTCATGGCGCCAAAACTGCCTCTTCTGTTGCTATCTTAGGGTCCGATCAGTAGTAACGCGAGCACATAATAGGGATATTGGTAACAACATAACTTATGTAGAATTCGAAGCAATCACTGCCAATGGTTGCTTTAATCTTCATAACTGTTGATATCTTATTAGTAATATTATGTGCATTGGATATTTTCATCCCAACAACGTTTAACTTCCACTTTCATAGTGATATCTAACTATATTTGATAGAATTTCTTGCTTTTGAATTTAAAAACAAAATCCCGGCATCACCTTTCCATTTCTAATTCTGTAAATAGACTATGATAGAAAATTGAAGATGACTTGACAAAATTGGGAACAGTGATTTGTAGTCGGATCAAATTCACTGTCAATTACTGCCAATAATTGTAACGACCTGTCACAATAACTGAAATATAGCAGAAAAATACTGTCCCGGTATATGACCATTTTCCACTTTTAACCTTACCTGCTCATGTTGTTCAATTTTCTTTTGTAACTTTAACCTTTGGTTGTACTCTTTTATCACGATTTCTGTCTTTCTTGAAATATTTTCTATAGTGGCATGATTCAATCTTTAAAGAATAGATAAATAAGTTTAATTAATCAGTAAACAAAAGATTAAAGAGGTATTTACTTTTGCTCTTCCAAAAAATTGTCAAAAAGAAATGTGAAAATGAATATGTCTTTATATAAACAGGAAGAATATATTAAGTTTAACTATAGATATAAGGAGTTTATATAAATAATGAATATATAGAAGGATAGCTGACAAAGCTTTTGTTTGTACTTGTCTTTTTGACGTTTTTTCTTCCTTGTTTAAGAAAGGGTCTATCTGTGACTATTTCAGGAATGGGTTTGAATTATATGCATTTAATTCAGACCATTGCCCAATTGCAGAACGCCGAGCACCGCTTACTGGTCTCGTTGAAGGCTGCTGGCGGTTGTCCATTATGGTTTTTTTTCTAAACTGCCGCTTGTTTTGTGAGCTGTGTCGCGTACACTTATTCCACATCTCATTATTTTCTATTACAAATATTCTGTCATAATGAATTTTAACTCACGTTTTCATTTTCGGTATCGTTTTATTGTTGATTTTGAATTTGGATATTCTGTTTAAAATCTTCTCTGGTAGAGACTTTTTTGTCGGTGTGAAGGTCTCCAAGTCCGTCAATCCAAGTCTGAATCCAATACTTTTAGCTAGTACTGTAGTCAATTCTTCCAATCCATATATTTCTGAAGAAAAGAAAACAAACATTAAAATTCTGATTTAAAATATTCTTACAAATCTATAAAAAAAACTAGAGGCTCCCAGGAGCCTGAATCGCTCACCTGATCTCTTATGCCAAAGTTTGAATAAATTTCACAAACTTTCAAGTATACAAAGTTGCAAACAATCCCTTCAGTGGTTTCAGAGAAAATTTTTGAAAATCAGTTTAAATTAATAGAAAAAAACAGTTCAAGGGCAATAACTCATATAAGGACCTTTTGATGGTGAATAAGAAAAGTTGCTTCGGTTTTTCTCTATCTCTTATACTTTTCGAGTAATAAGCAAAAAACAATGGTCTGACACCCCTGTTCTATTTTTAGCAACGGCGGCCATGTTGGTTGATCAACATGTATATAATTCACAAACTTGGTAGAGGACATCCTAAAGATCAAGTATACCAAGTATCAATGCAATCCCTTCAGTGGTTTCAGATAAGAAGATTTTTGAAAATGAGTTAATATTAATGAAAACCAGTTAAAGGGGAATTACTCTTAACCGCCTGATCTGACAATTTTGACCCTGAATAATTTTTGTAGATCTCAATGAGCTTAACAATTCTGCGATGCTAACTTTTCCTCTAGCTCTAACGGGTTTTAAGATATAGTCCAAAAACTGCTAAAATGGTCGATTTTGATGATTAAAGGGCAATAACTCCTATAAGGAGTCGTTTTACAACTTCGACTCAATGGAGAGATTTGTAGAGCTTTTGATGCTGAACATGGAAGGTTGCTTCGGATTTTTTCTATCTCTTATACTTTTCGAGTTATAAGCCAAAAACAATGGTCTGACCCCCCTGTTCTATTTTTAGCAACGGCAGCCATGTTGGTTGGTCGACCTGTATATAATTCACAAACTTGGTAGAGGACATCCTAAAGATTAAGTATACCAAGTATCTATGCAATCCCTTCAGTGGTTTCAGAGGAGAAGATTTTTGAAAATCAGTTAAAATTGATGGAAAAAACAGTTAAAGGGGAATAACTCTTAAACGCCTGATCTGACAATTTAGACCCTGAAATAATTTTTGTAGATCTCAATGAGCTTAACAATTCTGCAATGCTAACTTTTCCTCTAGCTCTAACGGTTTTTAAGATATAAAATCCAAAAACTGCTAAAATGGTCAATTTTGATGATTAAAGGGCAATAACTCCTATAAGGAGTCGTTTTACAACTTCGACTCCATGGAGAGATTTGTAGAGCTTTTGATGCTGAACATGGATGGTTGCTTCGGATTTTTTCTATCTCTTATACTTTTCGAGTTATTAGCCAAAAACAATGGTCTGACCCCCCTGTTCTATTTTTAGCAACGGCGGCCATGTTGGTTGGTCAACGTGTATATAATTCACAAACTTGGTAGAGGACATGCTAAAGATCAAGTATACCAAGTATCTATGCAATCCCTTCAGTGGTTTCAGAGAAGAAGATTTTTGAAAATCAGTTAAATATTAATGGAAAAAACAGTTAAAGGGGAATAACTCTTAAACGGCTGATCTGACAATTTTGACCCTAAAATGATTTTTGTAGATCTCAATGAGCCTAACAATTTTGCAATACTAACTTTTCCTCTAGCTCTAACGGTTTTTAAGATATAGTCCAAAAACTGCTAAAATGGTCAATTTTGATGATTAAAGGGCAATAACTCCTATAAGGAGTCGTTTTACAACTTCGACTCAATGGAGAGATTTGTAGAGCTTTTGATGCTGAACATGGCAGGTTGCTTCAGATTTTTTCTATCTCTTATACTTTTCGAGTTATAAGCCAAAAACAATGGTCTGACCCCCCTGTTCTATTTTTAGCAACGGCGGCCATGTTGGTTGGTCGACCTGTATATAATTCACAAACTTGGTAGAGGACATCCTAAAGATCAAGTGTACAAAGTTTCAAAGCAATCCCATCAGTGGATTCAGAGAAGAAGATCTTTGAAGAAAAGTTAACGACGGACGACGGACGACGGACGACGGACGACTAACGATGACAATAGCTCACCTGACCCTTCGGGTCAGGTGAGCTAAAAATTCTATACACATTTAAGTTGCCACGTTTTTCCTTTAAGATAAACAAGGGGAAAAATGTAACTTTTACGAATATCATTTGCGTCTGTTAAGCATAAAAAATATATAAATTAGAAAAACTTATAGCATTAAATTTTAGACCAAAAAATCAAAGAAATATTAAGGTCAAGTTGAAGTAAGTCAACGCCATCTAGCGTCACTTGTTTACAAATCCGTCGGACACGCCCCTTTTCTATTGACGACGTCGTCATCTTTTATGACGTTCAACGTCCGAGTGGAATGGACCTACACTACGCTAATTTCAATTTGAACATTGTAAAGTTCCGAACATATTGGATATTTTTATGTTGATTCCATCTTCTGTGTTTTTTTCCCCTTTTCTGTTGTTTTTTTTTTTTTTTTTTTGTTTCTGTTTGATTTGTGTTTTTCTGTTTAAAGACTCTATGATTCATATAATATAATTTTGCTGACTATTTTTATCAATTTCTTTTCAATCCGGCATATTATATAATGGTATACCAAGTTTAGTTTAGTTTAGGGGAGGCGTAAAAAATATTGTTGTTGTTTTTCGCCAGGCGAAGCGAGGCGCGATTTTTGTTTTGTTTTTTTTTTTTGTTTTTTTTTTACGTGGAAAAAAAAACATATACTTTGTCAGTTTTAGAGGGGTGTACACCCTATACGCCTCTCCTTGGATCAGCGCCTGATATATTTATTGACAGAAATCTGTTACATGTATAGGTAGGCAAAACTATGAATTCTGAAGACACAATCGATTCCACCCGGGGTCTTTTGTCATAATTGTACTTCAAAAGCCTAATAAGATTCTGAAAAGAACAATTTCTTTTGGGGTGCGTCGCAGCTTGCATGTTCATTATTATTTTGGCGAGAATGGATAATTTCAACATAAAAAATTCAACCAACTGAAATCAGTCAAAATAACACAAACTTTGATTAACAGACAGACGAACGGACGGAAACAATCCGATGACCATTTTTTGTCAGTTCGTTCGGCAGAAAAAAAAAATGCAAATATCTTAAAAGGACGACATTTTTATCCTTATCTTGGTATAAAATGAATATTTTGGTTGTAAAATAGTCGGACGGCGGACAGGGAAAAATTCGTAACTGTTTTTTTTTCAGCAATACCTTATTATAGCTTCTTGATATTTGGTATGCAGCATGAACATAGGGTCCCGTGTCGTTGGATTCATTCAGGCCTGTTGCTCATCTACTTTCCGTTTAACAAAATGCTACCATTTCTAAGGTAAATATCTTTAGTAAAATTATGCATAGTCCAAATTGACACTAAGTCAATTGGCCTTACTTATATACTATTAACCATCACAACAAGAAGAAATATCCTTATTTTTTAGGTCGGCCAAGCGTCGTTAAGAAATGTCTTATTTCCGTTTTAGTCTGGGTCGTTAGAAGTCAAATATAACAAATTTGTATTTTACGATTTTCCCGTAATCATATTTTTTTACTTTTCAAAAATACAATTAGAAATTCAAAGTTTGTATTTTTATTCAAAGTTGAATTTAAATAAAGACGCTATCATTCCATTATGGAACGGCTTCTCAACCAGATCCGATCAAATACACTGGCCAGAATAAGATGTTTATTTTCGTAACATTTTCTAAAATCATCGGCATCGATATGTAAATCATCTTGATAGACTTTCATACACGATATTCAAGAAATTTGCTCAATATCTTCAAGCATGTGGAAAAATGTAAAAAAGCCGTGAAAACGTGCGTAACGGACGGACGACCGGACACGTGTTAAACAATATACTTATACCTGCGGAGCATAAAAACAAAACAAACAAACACTTAGAAAAAACCCCCAAATATTAACATGTTTTCTTAAGTCTTCTGTCCTCTATTCTAATGATTGTAAAAAATGATTGAAGTAATAATATATCCGTACTCAATACGATGCACAGCCGGAATCAATGATACATATATAGCAACCTGACTAATGGTGGATAGAACAATTTAAAGAATCCTTGAATTTTTCATCATGCAAATTTACTCCATGCATTCATATACAACATGTCAACAGGGGAATAAAGTCCGACAAAAAATAACCCATTATTTGCAATTATCCAAAATTGTTTATAAAACAGTACTTCGGAAACGACAAAAAGGGTTGTCCCGTGTATGCGGAGAGCTATATTCTATGCACGTAAGACCTCTTAGCAGAATTTGATAAAATTAGCCTCGACATGGGTCTGAAAATGTATATCTAAAAAGATAGTCTCAACTGCCTGAGTTAACTATCTTTTTTTAGTCTCCGATGGTGGGAAATGCCGGGCGTCCGTGGGTTGGTCCCTCACACTTTTCCGTAACAGATTTCTTAGCTATTATCATAGTCTTAGGCCTTCCATATTTAGTATTTAGCTTCATTGCGATGGGTCCAGAAATTTTCAAACGGGATTGTGGTGGTGCCTCTTGTTTCATACAGTTCATAACCCAAATTTTCTGTCAAACAGGAGGGCGCCCATCCGGCACGCTTGTTCTAAATTCGCCTTTGCTCCAGGAAGGGTTCTCATATGGCAGTATGCGTTCTGATATCTGACGATTATCTACTTCCTGATTAACGAGCAGACTTAAAATTTTTGCCGCTCGACGGGGGTTCTGTTTTTGCTTGTTACAGTGCCTTAATGTTAAACATTTAAATGTTAGAATCTTACTCAATGCAGCAAAAATGTAAGAAACGCAGGGGAAAAATTGAGCTTCAGTTTTAAAGCCAAATTAGTACTTTTCTTGTACGTAACATAGGATAACAGAATACAGCCCCGGTAATACTGCCTTATATAAAAAAAAAACCGTCTAATTGGTGTATTTCATATAAAAGATTCAAATATATGTAACTAAACATAAACTGTGAAGAGAATGTTTTTTTAGTAAGCTGCATCTTTCAAAATTTCTAACACACTTGTAGGCAAAAAAAATAAAATAAAAATAGAATAAACAGCATAAACTACGCATTCTCGAAAAGTGTTATGTTTTATTAGCAATCTAGAAAAAAATCAAGTCGAATTTTATTGAAAGACGTTAGATCTAAATAAAGTCGACGTCAAGCAAGACGTCGTAGAAAAAAAACACGTATTTTTCAACATTATGTCACACTCGGACGAAAATAGAGACAAAACGAAATCGGTGACCCATATTTTTCTATACATGGTTGTAAAGCTCAAAATCATAGCTACAACATATCTGTTTTAGAAAAAATTTCATGGTGAGGAATTTGTTTTTTCAGTATTATTTTGTCCGACTACGGACTTATTTTACGGAATTCTCTATATATTCTATATTAATTTTGGTAGAAAGAGACCCGATTTTAAAGTTAAATAGTGGAAAAACAAAATCGGTGACCCCCATTTTTATTTAGATATTTAGAATCTAGCTTTCATGCCCGACAATATATGTCAATATAAAAAAAATTCATGGTGTCACTCCTTTCTTCGACTTGACCTTAAATGGGAGTCCGAATCCCAAATTCAAGGTAAAAAACAAACAAACAAAAACAAGAAAGCGGATACTCAAACAACAACCAGCAATACGAACGCGTGTTAAAAAGGCAAATTTAGGTACACCGGCTGGAAGGGTAAGCCTTTGTGTGATTTAACACATTCCTCGCCTTTTCCCTTGGATTCATTTATTTTCGTGGGTATATCAAATTATCGTGTTTAATCCAAAAAAGTCATGTTGTTGAATTCTTTATTTTGTGCTTCGTTCATATTTATACCCCTCGCTTGAAAAGTGGGGTTATATAGTGATAGGGGTGTCCGTCCGTGTGTCTGTCACCTCAGGGTACCGCTACTCCTCCTAAACCCCTTGATGGATGTTCATGAAACTTTCACACAATCTTTGTGACATAAAGTAGATGTGCACCTTTTATTTCAAAATTTGATCAAAATGATTTTTTGGTTTCCTATAGCAAAACATGGACTTACCTGTTTGACTGACTATAAGGGGCACCCATCCCTTATCCGCAACTCCTCCTAAACCCCTTGATTGATTTTCATGAAACTTTTACACAATCTTTGTGACATAATGTAAATATGCACCTTCTATTTTAAAATTTTATCGGATTGATTTGTGGGGGCGAGGGTTATTTATTTGTGAGCTGCCGATGACAGTTTTTATAGTTGTTACAGGAATCAATGTAGAAATAACAATTCGTTGGTTTCCTGATTTTGGTAGTTGACTGTTACCCACGAAAATCACGAAAATTGGTACCCCATGAACAATAATGGAACCTTAGTAAGTTCGGCAAAATCGGTACTTACAAGTTAACAATTTATAGGACGGATTTAGCAACGACAAAGAATGAGAAAAACGATATATAATACATGTAAATATACAAAGAATTAATATTATGTACTCTTACCAGCTGGATATTTGAGGGAGTTCAACTGCCGTAATATATCATGAAGATCGTTGCTTTCACCGCTTGTGATACATCCCTCGGTCTTTGTGCAAAGAACACTTATTAGATCAACGCTAGAAAATATGTAAAATTAAAAAAAAATAAACATCTGTTTAAATAAAGCATTTAAAAAGTTATTGGTGATATCTACCGGCTATCGTTAACACTGGCAAACTGAAGACCGTCTAAAAAATACCTATGCGTGAGTTCAAACAAAGAAAAGGAAAATAAGTGGTTTTGGCAGACAGCAGTACATTCCTAGTCTGTTTTCAACCTTCTTATTCTCTTGTCCTATTTTTTATTTATTTTTTTTTTGTCAAAATCACACACCGTTGATTTTCTTGGACTACGGTATCTTTAGTTTGCCAGCGGTAAACGATAGCCAGTAATATCCGTGATCTATCAGATCTGAAAAAAAACCCGCTTATTTTGCCTAAAGTCCTTTGATATTTGTGACTCATTTTGTCGGGTTCCTCCAGGTAACCACAAATTATAGGCAAAAGAACTCAGTGTCATGCTATTCAATTAGGCCTTGTATAGTACTTAAACGTCTGTTTGCGGCAAAATTAAACTACGTGTAAATTGGTTTCATTGTTCATCTTTATTATACATGTGGTTTTACAAGTATATGACTTATAAATAGAATTTACTGAAGGCTTTTTTGTATAACCCCATAAAAATCCTTTACTAAGACAGTTAAAGTACATTAAAGATCGTCAACCTAAAATATTTTCGGATCGTGATTATTCTTGATCTCAAAATATTAAATCTTTTGTATGCTTGTCATTGTTTGTATTTTTCTAAATAGCCATTAAGCTGTATTAGTGTTTATTTCTCGTCCACTATACAATATGTGCCAATGCACCTCGGATATCATAAGACGTGGTGGTATAATGATTTTAAAAAGCGTTGGACTGACGAACAGAGGGTCGTAGCTTCCAATCCAGTCCCCGACACTATCATCGGCATGTTGTATCGTTGAGTAAGATATTTTACTTCACTTGTTCCAGTCGACTCAGCTGTAAATGAGTACGTGGTTGGTTTTAGTGATGGAAATATGTTGAATGACACCTATTACCACCTAAAACGGCAGCTTCGCCTGTATATTCCAATAGGAGATGAAAACGATTATAGTTCGCAAGGTCCAAAAGACAAGCACGTGTAAACCGCTTTGCCGGGGCATAACTGTTGAAAATCGGTTTATAAGAAATCTGTATTAAAATAATTAATTAAATCTTTAAGAGGAAAAAATAATCTTACTCTCTTTCGACGAAAATAAAATAATAGAAAAACCTTAAAACCTGGTTTAACCCACCATTTCATTTGAAATGCCTGTACCAAGTCAGGACCATTGCGATCTTTTCCGGAGTGTCTTCCATGTTTTGTCTTTTCTCTTGGACATTGAGATTGATCCTCCAAGTTCGGTTATTTTGTTATTACCTTTATTCAATCAAATATAAATTTGAACTAGATCATCTTTACCTTTTCGTGGAACCTTTTCAAGAAAAATGAGACAAAAAGCTGTCAATGTTTTCATAACTAACCTCTTCCGTGTAAATCTACCTAGTTCTGTAATATTAGGAACCGTAATGCGCTCCATCGTATTCTTTTGAAAGCGGAACAGTTGCTGTTGCGAAGGGAAGCTGAGTGATTTTGTGTCTAACGTCACAGAGGAAAGCGAATTGATTGGGCGTTAAAGACAATAGGAAACAATTGCAAATGGTTTAATCTAAGGCTGCATGATTAATGTTTTTGTGTATTTTTTTCGTTTTGTTTTATTTTGATAGGTTAATCTGAGGCTGCATGATTAATGTTTTTTTTTTTTTTTTGTTTTTTTTTTTTTTTGGGGGGGGGGGGGGGGGGGGTTCACAAAGCCTTTTAAGACTGAAGCAACTGCAAAGAACAGCAACTTAGTGGATAAGGCGTGTGCTGTTTTTTTTTCTTTGTTTTTTTTTCGAAGCCTTGTGCGTCTTCATCGTGTTCACTGCGGAAAACTTCCTAGCACATTGAAATGACCTCGTCTCTGATGTTAATGGACCTTCTACTTGTACTGGCGGCTCTTTATCAGTTCATAGAACCGTCCGGTTTTTTGTTTTTTGTTTTGTTTTTTGTTTTTTGTTTTTTTTTGGGGGGTGGGGGGGTCAGATTTAATTACAAATAATTGGCAATCAGTCAACTTTCTCCGGCAGGCATTAGGCCCCCGGCTCAGGCCATTCAGTTCGCTAGATAAAGCCCCCGATTATATTCATAAAAAAGCGGCTAGCGTACCTACAAAGAAACAACCACAAACTCGATGTTTCTGAAAACTTTTGAATTTGAAATAACTTTGAATCTTTATTTTCTTATTATATTTTTTCTTTTTCTCTGAAAATAAAAAAAGATTCTTAACTTCTTTTTTAAGTTTGTATTTTAGCGGTATAAAACTATTGCGGATTTTAACCAAGAGAAAACCGAGACTCATTTGGATTATAATATTATCTACTGACCAATAGAATTTGTTGTTACAAAATATGTGGGCAGACAAAAATAAATAGTAAACACGAAAATTGAGAACAAAAACAACAAAAAGTGTGAAGTTTTAAGTGGCCAGTGAAGGCCACTGGTCAACAATAGAATGAACCTTGCAATAAGATCTGGGGACCACCAATCTGACCTTTTATTTGTTAATTTTAACCAAGATTGCACGTAAGTTATGAAAGGACAAAAAAAACTGAAAAAGACAGGTCAGCTGATGACATAAATGACAAAAATAGACCATACTAATATGATGAAGGTTTAACCTGAAGTTAAAACGTGTCCATAAATCTTTTAGAGTTAAAACTTTAAAAATGTTTATCATGCGATAAATTGAAACAATTTATATTCAAAAATTTTAAAATACAAACTAGCTTTTTGTGTGGGTCATTCCTGAGCTTATGACGTACAGAATTTTCAAAGAGAAAAGCATTAAAATGACACCAAAAGTTCAGGAAAACATGCATGCTAAATCAGACGTTAAAGGAATATTCAGCTCATAGTGCAACTAAAATATTGATATTTCTACCATTACGGCTCCTTTCAGGAGCGTATAAGAACTTATGCTCGATTTCAGTATGTGGTAATTGCATATAAACCACCATAAAATTTCTTGAATCAATATAAAACTAAACAACTGTCACATCAACCGATGATCGGATCTGACAAGTAGTTTTATGCAAGATGTGCATTAGCTACAATAATGTAGCTCCTTTGACATCTTTTATTTAGGCGGAGCTACAATGCGGTCCCATTACTCGTAATGGAGCAAATCGAATTTCTTTCTCTAACTCAAACAAAGCTTCAAAAGGTTCGAAAATACCAATAACACTCTGAATAACATTGAGTTAATGAAAAAAATGGTCAAGAGTCAATTTGTTAAAAATCCAACATTTTCAAAATTCTGATCCTGAACTTCATTATAAAGTTCAGGATCAAGATCCTTCAAAAATTGCAATTTTCACTAAATTCTTTTTAACTGCGCTAAATGTCGGAAAATTTTAACTGAATTCGTCATTAAAATACTATAAGCGGTATTTTAATACCAAATTTGACCTCTAATGGATTGAATTGCGCCCGGTGTGATTTCGCTTTCGGTGTTGCTCCGTTACGAGGAATGGGACCACATTGTAGCTCCGCCTAGTCAAAGATGTCAAAGGAGCTACATTATTGTAGCTAGATGTGCATGTGTACTGGTCACACAGTAGATCTCACCGCTTTTTTTCTCAAAAGCAGTTCTCAGCATGTTGCTGATTATTTTGCTATATTTCCATTGACATGGCCAACACAGCAGTTTTATTGCCCTTTGTAAGTCTGACTTAGTAGTACCATGTCAGTGGTAGTAGGCCTATTAAAGGATAAAAGTTTTATGTCTATGTCAGTGTTCAGTCAGGGAAAGTCTCTTGGTGTACTGTATTGCACATGTTCCTCTTCAGTACAATCATTTGTTGTTGGATTTATTCCCAGTTTGTAATTTCCAAAAAAGGGACTTCACCACTTGTATGTCAATTTATGTAATTTTCTAAAAGGGGACTAGCTACAATAATAATGTAGCTCCTTTGACATTTGATTGGGTAGAGCTACAAGGCAGACCGGTTACTTGTAATTAAGCAAATCAAATTCTTTCTCCAACTCAAACAAAGCTTAATGGAAGTTTTGAAATTACCAACTACCCTCAGTTTAATAATGTGTCAATGAAAATTATGGTTTAAAGCCATAGTAAACTATTAGTATGTTAGATAAAACCATATCTTCAGACCTGTCAAACTTCTATTTCCTTTTTGGGACTGGGTCAAGATGAAAATTAACATGAAAATTCCGTCAAGCTTTTTTCAGAAATCATACATGAGAATGATTTGAAACTTGGTAGGATGGTTCAGTATGACAAACTGTATGTCCTAGGCAACTTTCAGACTTCTAATTCCAGTTAGGGTCCAGTCGGGGCAGTCGTGTCCCGTTGGCACATTCCTACTTTATTTGTACATGTACATGTATCTGAAACAGGTGTTTTGTTATACAGAACAATTTCCAAAAAGAATTTGAAAACAATCTTGTTTAATAAAAAAGTTATGGTCTACCAGTCCACTCTTAGAGTGGTGTACCACTATCATGACTATCACAGTGTTCAGTCACGGTAGGTCTCTTAGTGTACTGTATTTTAGAAATTTTTCTTCCAAACCCTTCCTTGCACCCGTCTAGCTAGAAACCTGGCGATAGCCCTTAGTAACTCTAGCTAATTTCTTTCCTTCAGAATACATGTACATGTAATAGGTAACTGAACATTTTGTAGATCATTAGGTCTATTAACCTTTTTTCTGATTTCCAGAAATTTTTTTAGAGGATTATAGAGAGTTGAAGAATAGTATGTAAGTCACTAAGCAGTTTATAATTCCTGCTGGAAAGCTTCAAATAGCATAAATATTGTTTTGTATTACCTTGGCCCTATATTTTTAATTGGCATTGTACTTTTTTCATCTACTTTCATGACTTTATATTGCAGGTCTTTAGCAGTGGGTTGTAAACCATGGTATAAACTGTATTCATTAAACAGTGTAGATAAATTGGAAGAGATTTATGTTAATGGTAAGAATAATCATTTAGAACATTTAGACGTACATGTACACCTGTATACAGGAAGTTCAAGTACATTTGTAACAACATTTGTTTAAAGTATTAAATGGTACATGCATACATGTATTCATAAACCACACCTGATGTACATGTACATGTAATTCATGGCCATCTTTATTACATGTACAATGTATCTTAATAACTACATCATGTTGTACATGTATTTGATAATGTACATGTATCTGTATACACAGATATACATACAGTATATGGTCATTATGGGGGGGGTCTAGGATTTGATATTAGAGGTGCACACATATTAAAAAAATATAAGAAAATCTAAGTGTATCTTTCAACATGTTCGAGAAAATCAATATTAAATGAGAAAAATTTAGTTAAATTTTAATGAGATTGCGCCAAGAGTGTGCTACCATCTGAATACTCACCTGGTCATGTAAAATGTATGTTTTAATACAATTAGATTCCTAAATTGTATAATACATAAATCATTAATCTAAACTTTGATTATATACTCATTTTCTTTTTCAGAAAGTGAAGATGTATGTGTTGTAGAGAGACTATTTTCCAGTAGCTTAGTGGCTATTGTTAGCATTTCATCTCCCCGTAAACTCAAAGTTTGTCATTTTAAAAAAGGGACAGAAATTTGTAATTACAGTTACTCTAATTCTATTTTAGCTGTAAAGTTAAACAGACAGGTGAGAAATTATTTACAAAATGATTCAAAAAGATAATTGTATATTTGATACCAAATACAAAGGGGCTAGTAAACAGGAAAATGCAAAGGTTTCAAGTAAAAATTGTCAAAAAACAATGAATTGTCAAGTCAGTGTTCAATTATTATTTTTATACTTCAATATCTTAATTTTGTTCAAAGTATTCTTTACAATGAAGCATCTATCCTTTTATGGTCATAACTCCTGTCAAATGTAAGCAAATGATTAAAAAAAGGTGTCTCCATTCTCCATAAAGCTATATACAGTCATTGTCCATATATCATATATCAATATTTAGTCACTTAAATTTGACTACTTGAATACAACAATTCCAGTGTACATGTAAAACATTTAGTATTTAGTGTTTTAAATTGTAGTCTTAAGTTTTTCTGCAAATCTTAAATGAATCTATTATGCTTACTATACACATGCAAGTAAAACTTTTTCTTTAACTTTTCAGAGATTAATAGTATGTCTGGAAGAAAGTCTATATATACACAATATACGAGACATGAAAGTCTTACACACAATACGTGACACACCCCCTAACCCCACAGGGCTTTGTGCGTTATCTATAAACAATGATAACTGCTACCTAGCCTACCCAGGCAGTAACCAGATAGGAGAAGTACAGATATTTGATACCATTAATCTAGTAAGTATTGAATGGGGCTCCTGTAGGCTCAAAAACAACCTGCAATCTGAAATATTAAATGGGGCTCCGGCAGGCTCGAAAACAACTTGCAACCTGAAATATTAAATGGGCCTACAGCAGGCTAAAAAAAAAACTTGCAACCTGAAATATTAAATGGGGTTCCTGCAGACTTGAAGTACCTGCGTCTTGGAGGCTTCAAAGAGTGACTTCCGTACGGCCTACATTTGATTAAAAAGGAGCTTCTTTGAAAATTCATAAAAAAGCAACCTGTGATGGATGTCAAAGAGTTTTTATAAGCAACCTGATGGTGTTTGTTACCTTGTTGGACCCACATGGCCACATTGAAAGATAGACAAAAAAATTATTCAAACAAATAATGCAATCGTTATAATACAGGTTAAAAGATGTGATTTGTCACTTTTTGGCAAAACAGTTTTTTTCAGCAACTACTTATCACAGTCCTTTGATATCTTTGGTATACAGCATCAATATGGGGTCCAATAAATGGGATTCAATTTCAGACACACACCTACATGTACATGTACTACTTTTTTTACTGATAAGTTTTTAGCTCACCTGGACCGAAGGTCCATGTGAGCTATTACCATCACTTGGCGTCCGTCGTCGTCGTCGTCTGTCGTCGTCGTCGTCTGTCGTCGTCGTCTGTCGTCGTCGTCTGTTAACAATTTTTCAAAAATCTTCTCCTCTGAAACTACCAAACAGAATTTAATGAAACTTAGTATGAATGATCCTTAGGGTGTCCTGCACCAAACTTGTGTTTTGATTTTTAATCCGTTAAAAAACATGGCCGCTGTTACTAAAAATAGACTAGGGGGGGTCAGACTACTGTTTTTGGCTTATAAATCAAAAAGTATAAGAGATAGAGGAAATCTGAGGCCACGCTACTGATTCAGCATCAAAAGCTCTACAAATGTCTCCATTTGGTCAAAGTTGTCAGATGACCCCTTATAGGGGTTACGGCCCCTTAAAGGTGAAAAATAGCATTTTTTCATGTTTTTGGCCTACAGAATGAAAACTATTGCAGATAGAGATTAGCTGTTGCTTGCTTAAATGTTCAGCTCATTTAACTCTACAAAAGTCTCCATAGGGTCGAAGTTGTCAGATGACCCCTTATAGGGGTTACGGCCCCTTAAAGTTGAAAAATAGCCATTTTTCATGTTTTTGGCCTACAGAATGAAAACTATTGCAGATAGAGATTAGCTGTTGCTTGCTTAAATGTTTAGCTCATTTAGCTCTACAAAAGTCTCCATAGGATCAAAGTTGGCAGATGACCCCTTATAGGGGTTACGGCCCCTGAAAAATAGCGATTTTTCATGTTTTTGGCCTACAGAATGAAAACTATTGCAGATAGAGATTAGCTGTTGCTTGCTTAAATGTTCAGCTCATTTAGCTTTACAAAATTCTCCATAGGATTGAAGTTGTCAGATGATCCCTTATAGGGGTTACGGCCCCTGAAAAATAGCCATTTTTCATGTTTTTGGCCTACAGAATGAAAACTATTGCACATAGAGATTAGCTGTTGCTTGCTTAAATGTTCAGCTCATTGAGCTCTACAAAATTCTCCATAGGGTCGAAGTTGGCAGATGACCCCTTATAGGGGTTACGGCCCCTGAAAAATAGCGATTTTTCATGTTTTTGGCCTACAGAATGAAAACTATTGCAGATAGAGATTAGCTGTTGCTTGCTTAAATGTTTAGCTCATTTAGCTCTACAAAAGTCTCCATAGGATCAAAGTTGGCAGATGACCCCTTATAGGGGTTACGGCCCCTGAAAAATAGCGATTTTTTATACGACCGCAAATTTTTTGCGATCGTATTATGTTATGGCGATGTCGTCGTTGTCGTTGTCGTTGTCGTCTGTAGACACTTTGGTTTCCGTGCGATAACTTTAGTTGTAGTTAACCAATTGTTATAAAATTTTGATATGATGTTTATAACCATTAAAGGAAGGTTGGTATTGCTTTTGGGGTTTCTGGCCCCTACCGTTTTAGAAAAAAGGGCCAAAAGGGGCTCAAACGGGCGTATTGACAAAACGTCTGTAGAATGTTTAATTTTCATCCGATTTTGATCATTCTTTTTTATTGTATTTCTCTATAAATTCTGTCAACAAAATGTAACAACACCTTTGATGTATCTTGTACGGTTACATTGCTATAAGGGGTCAAAAAGGGGCCACACCCAAAAAAATCGACTTTTTTATTTGTGGTCCGATTTTCAAAATCTTTTTTTCATTGGAATCCTTGTAAAAATCCCTGCCTGCATTTTTCAATCAGATTTGCAATATCTCATACCGTTTTCGAGAAATAAGGGGTCAAAGGGGCCAAAAACGCCATTTATAAAAGTTTGTCTAGGCAAATAGTTTTTTTTTACCAATATTAAGTTGTAGTGGGCCAGCAGATTGTTATGAAGTTTAAATATGATGATTATATCCACTAAAGGAATGTTGGTTTTGTATTTGGGGTTTGTGGCCCCTACTGTTTTAGAAAAAAGGGCCAAAGGGGCTAAACGGGTGTATTGACAAAACTGTTGTAGAATGTTCATTATTCATTCAATTTTGAAAATTCTTTTTTTGTTGAAGTGCTCATGAAATTCTGTCTACTAAATGTGTCAATGATTTTGATATGTATTTCACCATTACATTGCTACAGGGGGGGCTAAAGACAGGCCACGCCCATCAAATCAACTTTTTTATTTTTGGTCCGATTTTCAAAATCTTTTTTTCATTGGAATCCTTGTGAAAATCCCTGGCTGCGTGTTTCAATCAGATTTGCAATATCTCTTACCGTTTTCGAGAAATTAGGGGTCAAAGGGGCCAAAAACACCAATTTTAAAAGTTTGTCAAGGCAAATAGTTTTATACTAAAAATTAAGTTGTAGTTATTACATGTATATATATAAGGCTTTTTGTATAAGATGTTGATGTAAATATATATGTGTCAAAAATGCATTTTTAAGTCCACCACAGGATGCATGTGTCAAAAAGCTTTGTAAGTCCACCATGGGCTTCATGTGACCAAAGCAATGGACTATCCATATTAGGCCTCCAACGTACAGGGTTTAACTTGTTGCGGTCGTATCATGCTGCGCTCGGCGTAGCTTTTTATTTCCATTAATTTACACTGATTTTCAAAAATCTTCTTCTCTAAAACTACTGAAGGGATTGCATTGATACTTGGTATACATGGTCTTTAGGATGTCCTCTACCAAGTTTGTGAATTATATACATGTCGACCAACCAACATGGCCGCCGTTGCTAAAAATAGAACAGGGGGGGTCAGACCATTGTTTTTGGCTTATAACTCAAAAAGTATAAGAGATAGAGAAAATCCGAAGCAACTTTCCTTGTTCAGCATCAAAAGCTCTACGAATCTCTCCATTGAGTCGAAGTTGTGAAACGACTCCTTATAGGAGTTATTGCCCTTTAATCATCAAATTTGACCATTTTTGCAGTTTTTGGACAATATCTTGAAAACCGTTAGAGCTAAAGGAAAAGTTAGCATTGCAGAATTGTTTAGCTCATTGAGATCTACGAAAATGATTTCAGGGTCTAAATTGTCAGATCAGCCGTTTAAGAGTTATTCCCCTTTATCTGTTTTTAGCTCACCTGACCCGAAGGGTCATGTGAGCTATTGCCATCACTTTGCGTCCGTCGTCCGTCCGTCGTCCGTCGTCTGTCGTCCGTCGTCTGTCGTCCGTCGTCCGTTAGCTTTTTTCAAACATCTTCTTCTCTGAAACTGCTTGACCAATTGCAGCCAAACTTGATATGGTTGTTCCTTAGGGTATTGTGCAAAAAGTTTGCGTTGGGATTTTTGATACGTCAAAAAACATGGCCGCTGTTACTAAAAATAGAACAGGAGGGTCAAATATAGTTTTTTGCAAATAACTCAAAAACGGTCACAGATATCAAAATTCTGGCATAGGGTAAAAGTGATCAGCACCTCAAGATCTACCTGCCCAGAAATTTTCAAAAAGATCCAACAACCGATGTAGGAGTTATTGCCCTTTTTCTGGATTTTTTCAAAATTTTGCACTTATTTAGCCCTATATCTTGAAAACTGTACAAGATATTTTAATAATTCAAATTGCATATGATTAAGCACGTCAAGATCTACGTTTTATGTAATTAGGTCAAAGCTGTAGAACCATTTCTTTTAGGAGTTATGGCCCTTAAAGCGTCAAAATTTACCATTTTTCATTACTTTTCGCCTGAATTTCAAAGATGAACTTGTCTGACACCATACATCCAACTTCAACCAAACTTGGCACAGTTGCTTAATAGCATAATTGCTACAATTCTATCGTTCAGATTTTGATTCGTCAAAAAATATGGCCGCCATGGCTAAAAATAGAACATAGGGGTAAATTGCAGTTTTTTGCTAATTACTCAAAAATAGTTACAGATATCAAAATTCGGATGGGAGACAAAAGTGATCAGCATCTCAAGATCTACCTGCTCTGAAATTTTCAAGAAGATCCAACAATCCACATAGGAGTTATTGCCCTTTTTCTGGATTTTTTGAAAATTTTGCACTTATTTAGCCCTATATCTTGAAAACTATACAAGAATATTTTAAAAATTCAAATTGCATATGATTAAGCATGTCAAGATCTACATTTTATGTAATTAGGTCAAAGCTGTAGAACCCTTTCTTTTTATACGACCGCAAAATTTTGCGATCGTATAATGTTATGGCGATGTCGTCGTCGTCGTCGTCGTCGTTGTCGTCGTCGTCGTCGTTGTCGTCTGGGAACATTTGGTTTCCGTTCGATAACTTGAGTAAATGTTGACCATTTGTTATGAAATTTTGATATGATGTTTGTAGCCACCAAAGGAAGGTTGGTATTGTATTTGGGGTTTGTGGCACCTACCGTTTTAGAAAAAAGGGCCAAAAAGGGCTAAAACGGCTGTATTGACAAAACTGTTGTAGAATATTTGTTATTCATTCGATTTTGAAAATTCTTTTTTTATTGAATTCCTCATTAAATTCTGTCAACAAAATGTGTCAATGATTTTGATATTTATTGCACCGTTACTTTGCTACAAGGGGTCAAAAAGGGGCCACACCCCAAAAATCGACTTTTTTATTTGTGGTCCGATTTTCAAATTTTTTTTTTCATTAGAAACCTTGTGAAAATCCCTGCCTGCGTTTTTCAATCAGATTTCCAATATCTCTTGCCATTTTTGAGAAATTAGGGGTCAAAGGGGCAAAAAACGTCATTATTTAAAAGTTTGTTAAAGCAAATAGTTTTACACAAAAAAATTAGTTCTAAATGTTGACCATTTGTTATGAAATTTTTATATGATGTTTGTAGCCACTAAAGGAAGGTTGGTATTGTATTTGGGGTTTGTGGCCCCCACCATTTTAGAAAAAAGGGCTAAAACGGCTGTATTGACAAAACTGTTGTAGAATGTTTGTTATTCATTCAATTTTGAAAATTCTTTTTTTATTGAATTCTTCATTAAATTCTGTCAACTAAATGTGTCAGTGATTTTGATATTTATTGCACCGTTACTTTGCTACAAGGGGTCAAAAAGGGGCCACACCCCAAAAATCGACTTTTTAATTTGTGGTCCGATTTTCAAATTTTTTTTTTCATTAGAAACCTTGTGAAAATCCCTGCCTGCAATTTTCAATCAGATTTCCAATATCTCTTACCATTTTTGAGAAATTAGGGGTCGAAGGGGCAAAAAACGTCATTATTTAAAAGTTTGTTAAAGCAAATAGTTTTACACAAAAAAATTAGTTCTAGTGGACCAGCCAATTGTTATGAAGTTTCAATATGATGATTATATCCAGAAAAAAAAGTTGGCTCCTACGATTTTAGGAAAAAAGGGCCAAAAGAGGCTAAAATGGGTGTATTGACAAAACTATTGTATAGTATGTTTATTATTCATTCAATTTTGAAAATTCTTTTTTCTCATTAAATTGCTCATTAAATTCTGTCAACTAGAGGTGTCAATGGTTTTGATATATATTTCACCGTTAAATTGCTACCGGGGGGGGGGGGGGGGGGCAACGACGGGGCCAAACATATCAATTAATATACTAACAGGACTTTTTCAATTTGATGTTGATGTAGATATATATGAATGTGTCAAATATGCATTTTAAAGTCAACCACAGGATGCATGTGTCAAAAAGCTTTGTAAATCCACCATGGGCTGCATGTGACCAAAGCAATAGACTATCCATATTGGGCCTCCAACGTACAGGGTTTAATTTGTTGCGGTCGTATCATGCTGCGCTCGGCGTAGCTTTTTATTATGTTTTTGGCCTACAGAATGAAAACTATTGCAGATAGAGATTAGCTGTTGGTTGCTTAAATGTTCAGCTCATTTAGCTCTACAAAAGTCTTCATAGGGTCGAAGTTGTCAGATGACTCCTTATAGGGGTTATGGCCCCTTATAGGTGAAAAATGGTGTTTTTGGCCTATAGAATGAAAACTATTGCAGGTAGAGAAAAGCTGTTGCTTGCTAAAATGTTCAGCTCATTTAGCTCTACAAAAGTATAGGGTCAACATCAAGACCAGGTGAGCGATTCAGGCTCCTGGGAGCCTCTTGTTTATAGTTCTAACTAATTTAAGTACATGTATTATTATTTGTTCTCCTTTTCCCATTTCAAATATTTTATGAAAGGGTAGCCTTAAAAATGTTGAGCCTTCTTATAGATGACAAATATCATGTGTTAAGCTACAAAAATGTAGCTGTCAATGTTGTAGATTATGCACTTGCTTCTTTACTGGTAAAAAAATAATTATTACATTTAATTGAATGTTGCACATTTATTATCTGGTAATATTTTCTTTTTAACAGAGAGCTGTGACAATGATCCCAGCCCATGATAATCCACTAGCTGCAATAGCCTTCAATGCTCAAGGAACCAAAATAGCAACTGCTTCAGAAAAGGTAATAACTGTTTTTAAAAGTTATTTCAATGCTACAACTAAAATATGACATCTGGCTGAATTAAGAAAAAAATATATTTTACATACTATAAAACAAACTCAAACTTATATTTTACATTACGAATATGAATTAGTATTTAGATGATTTTATTTTAGCCCTTGCAATTCATAAACTTTCACATTGACAATGATAAGTGACATGAATGCTTATGTTAGAAAAAAATTGTTATTCAATTATTTATTAGTCATTGATACTACCATACATGTACATTAAAAATAAAGGAAGGGGTAAACCATTATCAGTAAGAGGAAGCTATGTTGTGTCTTCACAATAAAAAACATTTTTGGCTTACTACTTTCTGAAAAAAAAGAAATAAAAAGAATACATATTAATCTAAATGTTAAAATGTAAAACGAAGAAAGTTTTCTGCTTACTGAAAATTTTTTTTAAAAAACCCCTAAAAATCTATTATACATGTATATATTTAATAAGGTAGGAATAATGTTATTTAAAGAATGACCACAGCATTTTCTCTGTCTATGAAGAAATAACATTAAAAATGTGGCACTAACTGTGTTATCTGTGAAGCCACATTTTTTAATGTTATTTCAAATACTGTGGTTTCATTATTATTCGTGGGGTATCAATTTTCGTTGTTTTCGTGGGTGTCCTTGACCCATGAAATTTAATCTCCCACCAAGAGGAAATTTTACATTGATCGGAATTTAAACCACAAATTTAAGAATTCACCAACTTATCGTATTTCCTCAAACCACGAAAATTGATACCCACGAAAATAAATGAATCCTCAGAAGACAGAGAAAATATTGTGGTCATAAATTAGTTTCATTGACATGTTTTCTCATCAAAAAATCATATGATAGGAGAAAAATAATTTTAAATAAAAACATAAATTTAATTCCTTAATTGAAGCCCTACCTGATCAAAAATTTCATCCATTGAAAAATAACACAAGTTTTCAAATTGTATACATATCATCTGAAGTTTTATTTCATGTTATTAACTATAACAAATTTTAAGCATTCAGATTTATTTTGACCTAGACTAATTTATATCCTTATTTTTTTAGGGAACTGTAATAAGAGTTTTCTCTGTTCCTGATGGTACTAAAATGTTTGAATTCAGACGTGGTGTCAAAAGGTAAAAAAAAGTCCCCAAAAGTGACCCAAAATATGGTACTGCAAAAAACAACTACTTATACAGTACAAGAAATCAGGAAATAAGCATTTCTTACCAAAAAACTTCATAGTTGCAATAATTTCAAGACATAATTTCCTTTACAAACCATGTATGGTGTCACGAAATGTACCTTGTTCCTGGGAAAAGACAAAATTGTTTTTTTCTTGATGAGATCGTTAGTAAAGCCTCTGAACATAATCAAACATTGTGGTCTTCTTCACCTTCAATTTAAAATAGGCACATGAGTTAATTGCTTTACACCACAAGTCCTCCTGGATAAAGATTAATATTCTTGCTTACAATCAAGACATGGCCTGAAGATATGTCAAAAATTTATCCGTTTATAATTTCTTTTGGCAAAATGACCCCTTAAAAAAAATTTTGCACCATAGTTTATCTACCAAAATAAAGGAATGTTTTTGTGAATGTGCAAAAAAGTTCTAGCAGTGTGATGAATATGTTGCCTGCAACAGATTGCAAATTAAAGCAATATATAGGAGTCACTTTGGCGTCTTGCATTGTCTATTGTCCTGTGCTATTACAAAAATGTCTGTCACAGTTACTGTGCAACTACATATACATATACAACATCTTAAAATTTGACATGTAGCTTCCTCCTATAATATTATATAATGTAAAGCAATTTTTATGCCCTTTACTCATACCTCTTTACGTTTCCTGCACTACCCAAAGTGACTTAGTCTCGTGTCCTAGTCCAGCGGCATCACAAAAATTTCCATCGCAGTTTTCAGAGCAACTACATGACACAGCCTCTTGATGTTTGGCATGTATCTTCCACTGATAGTACTATATGTGGAGTAAAGTGATCTAATAGTTGTTACTCATCTACTTCCTGTTTACCAAATATTTTAAGATTCAGGCGACATACATCTTCCATGTAAGACCACCATTCTTGTTTATGGTTTTGATATTAGTTTTTTTTTTATATTTATTTATAAAAGTTGTTTTCTTGTTTATCGTTATGTGTTTATGTTTTGGTTTTTTTTTTTCAGATGTGCTACAATATATTCCCTAGCCTTCAGTATGGATTCTATGTTTTTAGCAGCATCGAGCAGCACAGAGACTGTCCATGTTTTTAAATTGGAAACCCCTAAAGACAGGTAAACAATGTACTTCATACAACACTAAAACTAAGCAGATACATACATGAAGATTGGTTGCCTGGCCCTTGTTTTACTAAAGGTTACAAGTCCTATATTCAGGCATATATGTAACTGTTGAACATTCTATATAATTTACGACTTTTCATAGGTCATAAGTTCTTACGTAAAATGGGGGCCAGATCACATCTATGTATTTTCACTTTAACAATATTTGTAAAACAAATTACTGTAAACGTACTTATTTTCGCGTGGTATTTATTTTCACGGATTTCGCGGTCACTTAATTTCCGCGAAAATAAATACCTGTGAAATTAAATACCATATTTTTTAAAGAAAATATTAACATGTGTTTTCATGTAATACTTATTGGCTAGAGTGTACTCTCGATGTTGAAAGTAACGGTTCTATGTGAATGACAAACATCAAAGGGATTGTTATCAAAACATCTTTACGATCGACCAAATCTAACCTTGATTTAAATTGACATTTTTATTGTACACAACCTTTGACCTTTCCAATACACGCTAGACGTGAATGACCCAAGCTGACTATGATCCAAATTGACACCTTTCTGTACCTGATCTTTAACCATTCAATTGTGTGATAATCGATAACAGTTTCAAATGACAGAAGGATTATAGAATTGTAGCCACAATAAATTTTGATCGTTAATTGGGCTTCTGAGTAATTAATAAATCAATAATGCACTTCAATTTATAATTGACCAGCAAACATATTTACAAAAACGACATTTGAAAGAAGTTAAATTATTTACAAAAATCTATCTCTGACAGTTTAAGTTACAAGTTGCAAACATCTGCAATACCAGTCTTGACCCATCCTCGCTTAAGTGTCTCCTCCTTAACATTCTGAAAGGCATGTACAAGCCAACCTGCTTGGAGTGGTTTCAGTGTAGACAAGCGTAAATCTACTTTAATATCACAAACTTTTTTTCCTGCTTTAATTCCAGCAATTAATCAGTTGTCGTCAGTATGTATTTTCAATCACGAATTATTAAGAAAGTACCGTAATTTTAGGTTTATATTAACTTTAATTCATTAATCCGCGAAAACCGCGAATGGTCAATGAGAAAAACCGTGAAATTAAGTACCCGCGAACTTGTTTCAAATACGGAAATCGCGAAAATAAGTACCCGCGAAAATAAGTATGTTTACAGTATCTTATTGTAACCTATGGTTACATATTTCTTCTTTGGTGATTAAATATCTTTAGCTCTTTATCAGAATTATAAGTTAACTTTATATAATCTGTTTCAATTTTTCCTTAGTTACTATTAACACAACCTGCTAAAATAAAATATATATGTAAATGGACATAAGACAAAGGATAAGTAATGATTTAAGCAAAAAGATGTTGGAATGAATTATACTAGAAAAGAATAAAACAGAGAATAAAAATACTTGGCACAGCTTTTGTGGGTGGCCTTGACCCCTGAAATTTGATACCCCATGAAAAGGAACTTTAACATTGATCTGTCAGCTGCAGACTTCAGAACCACAAATTTAAAAATCAACAAACTTATCAATTTTCATCAAACCAAATCAAATTTGTACCCACGAAAATAAATTAATCCACAGTTAAAAGAACAGACTTTTACATGTAATTGCTGGCTAATTAACATTTACTCAAAATAAATATCCCAAATATTTCAATTCAATGTTGCATGCTATACTGTTGTTTAGTCTCAAATCTTAACCTTTATACATAATTATAATGGTTGCGCTCTTTTTACAGTAAAACAGAGGAGAACCAAAGTTGGATGGGATACTTTGGACAAGCCCTGAAAACCTCGGCTAATTATTTACCGACACAAGTTACGGAAATGTTTAACCAAGGACGAGCATTTGCTACAGCACGGCTACCGTCATCTGGGTTGATCAATGTTTGTGCTTTATCTGTGTAAGTTGATGTATTTTTTTGTGTCCCACTTACAATAGTAGAGGGGTCATATAGTAAGTATGTAAGTTTGCATATCCCAACCAGGTTAATTTAAGTTGGAATTACTTTTTCATTTAGTATGATATCAGCATGAAATTTTGTACACCTTTGCATCTGACAGGATATGAACAAAGAAAAATCTTTTAAAAAATATTGGACATATTCTTGTTATAATTCTGTTTATGCACTTTTCCTTTGCATCAAAAGTTGTGTTTTGAGTTGTTAAAAGATATACACTGGTTTTACCTGAAACAAAGTTATTGAAAATTATACATGTACTGTCAATTTGTACTTAGTGTAAGGTTACGAGAAACTTTTGATGAATTTTGACCTCACATTTTTATAGAGATAAACAGTTTACCAAGTTTGAAAAAGGAGAAACAGTTGAACATTTTACTTTCATCTTTTTGTAACAGCAAAGGGTAATCAGCTTATTAATGTTATTTATTTTCAGGATACAAAAGATACCTAGATTATTGGTTGCATCACAGGATGGCTATTTATATATATTTAACCTTGACCCTTCAGACAGTAATGAGTGTGTTCTAGTCAGACAACACAGGTAAATACACAAGTACACAAAACTATTTTTACTTAATCGACCAAAGTCAGATCACTCTGTCTGTCCATCATTCTGTTTTGCAAAATTGTGTAATCTGAAACTCAAAACGTAAGACTGAACATGGATATTTTTGAAATTTCACATGCTGGAGATATGCACCTCCCCATTTCAGACAATTTAGTTTAAAAACTACAACATGTTGTCATATTAAACTTTGTAAATGATGCCGTTCGAAAATGTGAAAGTACTTAAATTGGTTGGTATAAACTTTCGTGGTTTAACCAAGTTTTCCCTAATAAGAAATAAATGATTCAAAACCAATTCCAAAGAAAATTCTCTTGGTGACAACCTTAGTGATAAGAAAAATGCAGATTACAGATTAAATACAGTTTAATTTTTTAATTTGAAGTCTTGGTGTAAAATCTTCATCTCTTGAAAATATAAACTTGAAATTATATTTTTTTAATATTTTTTATACCCCGCCACACGAAGTGGCAGGGTATTATGTTATACCCTCAGTTTTTTTCGGTGTCTGTCCATCCGTCCGTCTGTCCGTCTGTCCGTCCCCCGAAGGTTTCCGACCAATAACTTGAAAACGCGTCAAAGGATTTGAATGATATTTTGCACAGCTGTTAAGTACAATAAAATACAGGTCAAGTTCGATTTCCAGAATGATCCAAAAAATAGTTTTTGAGATAGGCCACTTTGAGAAATCAAATTTCATGAAATTTTGAGTTTCCGACCAATAACTTGAAAATGCGTCAAAGGATTTGAATGATATTTTGCACAGCTGCTTAGTACAATAAAATACAGGTCAAGTGTGATTTCCAGTATGATCCAATAAATAGTTTTTGAGATAGGCCACTTTGAAAAATCAAATTTCATGAAATTTTGAGTTTCCGACCAATAACTTGAAAACGCTTCATTGGATTCAAATGATATTTTGTACAGCTATTGAGTACATAAAATACAGGTCAAGTTTAATTTCCAGCTTGATATGAAAAATAGTTTTCGAGAAGGGCCACTTTGAAATAAAATTTTATGAGCATTTGATATTATAACGTGGCGGGGTATCATTTAATGTCCCATTACATGCCCTATTTTTTAGATTGGATGGCCAAAAGGGCGAGAGCCATGTGACAGAAGTGACTCCTTACGACCGACCGCTGTCTCACCCCCAGTCTTCAAGTTACGCTTCTACGGTGAGAAAATCAGATTCTGGAAGCAACCAAGGAGACATTAAGGCTACCCAAGGTAAGCCCAGAGCAGAGGTTTACCCGGTACGGTCAAGTTACGCGGAGGCACTCAGGCAGATCGAAGAACACAGGGATACTATCGATCATATCGATGAAATTTTAGCCGGGCCAGGTAAAACAAGTTTCTATCTGGAACGCATCAGTATCCCATAGTCAGATTACTCCTGATTTTGAAACATATAGTGCATTATTGTTTTGTTTTGTTTGTTTGTTTTGATAGCTTATTATTTTGTTTTTACTAACATTTTTTGTTATGTTGTTTGCACAATATTATGTAGAAACATTTACATGCTTCCACACAAACCCCCCTATCATGAATAAACAGAGCAAATTGAATATTAAACTTAAACACATTTCCAAGTACATGGCAAAGTCATTAAGGTCCCCATTTAAAAAGTCACAGTACTATTACATTTCTGAAGCCAATCACCTTGACAACACACCTGGTTGATTCTAAAGATATACTCAACTACACTCAATTATGTTCATCAGTAGATTATTAAACCATTCTCTTTTCTTACCATTTATCTTTTTAACATTCTCTGCATCTAATATACGATATTGAGATGTGGAATAAGTGTACGCGACACAACAAACATAAACAAACAGCAATTCAAAAAATCACAACGGAAAACAGCAAGCAGTCTTCAACATGACCATAGGTCACTGCTTACCATCTTGCATTGGCCCAAGACTAATAATACAATACAAAAGTATCAAAACCAATCCCTAAATCATCAACGAAAGACTCAATTCTTGACATAAAACAGTTAACATAGAATGACAAGGACAAACAAAGGCTTTGGCAAAGTTTCCTGGCTTAGGACAGGCACATATAAAATGTGGCGGGGTTAAACTAGTTTTTTGGATCCAACCATCCCCCTATTGATAAGCTTGCACAAAGCTTCATATAAAAGGTTGGACATTGGAAAAGCAAGGATTGTCAATTGGTTTCTGCTATGCTTCCTTCTTGTAGATGTACCTTAATGGGATTATCTTCATACATGTAATTTTTTGGTGAATCTATCTTACATACATGTATTAAGCTGATGATACAGGTCTTGATACAGACATGTGAGAAATGTGAGATAATGACTTAAGATTTAAAAAGTAAACTGGTGCCTAAATTTTTCATTTAAGTAAATCAATCATTAGAGTTTTCCTTTAGTGACATGCATTAAAGCATAGAAGAGTTGACTTGTTATAAACAAAAGAAAATTTTGTACATCCTAAATGACGATGTGTTAAATAATTCCTTAAGGGATTCTGAAATTTAGATACATGTATTATTAAAAATTACATATTGCCACTTCACTTCTCAGGTTGCACTGCTTCACATTTTAGTGTACCTTTGTTCTTTAATTCTGTCCAAACATGTACAAGAGGATATTTGGGGTTCCCACAGGTTCAAATAACACCTTCATGCAACCTTAAGGCTCTTGAATGGTAACTTTCAACCTCTTTTTAGTTAAAAATGTCCCTTGAAAATTTATTAAAAAGGACATGCACCCTGATATCAATATGCCCTAAAATCAACTTTGATATGTATTTTAAAGCGATAATTTTTGGATTGGTATTGAATGAAAGAAGCAATGAGGCACCAATTGGGCATTTGAATGTCAAAAGTCTTAAAGGGCAACAAAAAACTGATATTAAAACACAAACAAGAACAGCATGAAGAAACACAAAACACAAAATCAACAGAACGGAATTCAACAAAGCAAATTCAATTTGTAACAAGAGTGAATTCAGGTGCTCTGGAAGAGTAAGCGGTTCCTGCCTGCTATAGCACACCCGTCGTGCTGCTAATTTCCAAGTCAGTTGGTTTAACTTATGTATTATATTTTTAATCTTTGTCCAATAAAAGACAATGAGCAGAGACCATTTAGGATTTTTAAATTGCAGCTTGTTTATGTAGGTTGTGTAACATACACTTTTTCCACATCTCATTATTGTCTGAATTGGTAACCCATAGCTATTTGAAAACTCCAAAATGGTGTTATACATGTATTTAAACTTGTGCTAAACAGATTTTCAGTTGCTGTTATAGCAGGGTCATGAGTTTATTAACTGTATGAATAGTAGTAAAAATATTTTTAATATTTTTGTTGCACAAAAACAACCTTTATTGCATGTGTGTTTACACTAACAGTTTTTGATGTAAGAAGCATTAACAATGTGCATCTAAGAATCTGTTTTGATATTTAAAAATATAAATATATTAATTTATGCTAATTATAACAACATTTACAGTTCTAAACCTCAAAGGAAAAGACCTAAAAATGCTTTATAAATGGTCCAGTCATTACTTGTAAAGTTGCCATTTGACATGATACTATTTTGAAGTGTCTTTCTTTACCCCTTTGTATGGGGGTTCTATATATTTTAAATGGTTCTCTTCACATTTGAATCTCATCATTACCTGATCAGCCTCTGCTCATGTATTTCACCTTAGTTTTAAATCTGTTTGCATTCTTAAGGCAAAACAAAATAAGACATTTAAGGGGAGTTGGGATAATGAATTTGGCAGGAATGCCCTTAAAAAAATGCTTGTAAAAATTTCTTAACCTTTTATACCCCATTCAACCCATAAGATCTGCCATTCAATATGTGTGCATCACACCACTACATAGTTGTCCAGACAGTGGATGAAAATACATAGTAACAGTTATAATGCCTGAAAATCACAAAGTGTTTTCCTTTGTGCTATAAATTGAACCTAGTGCAGCAACAAATTCTAAACTTCATTAAAGTTGTAATATTTTTGTTTATTTTAGATTCAGAACCATACCAAGAAATGGATCAAGGAGCAACAGGAGGAGAAGGATTAGGACAATTACGATTGGATGATGATAATGAATTTCCACCAATGACACACAAGAATGATTGAGGAAGAAGTAAAAAAAATAATTTTAAAAAAAATCTGCAATTGTATTATTGAATGTCCTTTGAAGTTTGTTGAAGGTTGAGCAAAGCTTGTACATGTACTAAGTTTTTAATTCTCACATTGAAGCATTTTTAAGTTGCTAGCAATTATGACCACTGAAAGCTCTTGTTTTATTTTTGTCCAACCAATCAGAAACCTTATTACAAACTTAACATTATACAGGTCCCTGGGAAAACACAATTAGAAAATTTTGAAATAAATCACCATGGATATAAAATATGGAACTGTGTGATGGACAAGCTTGTATATCTACTCTTGGTTGAATAAAAAATGTATGCTTTTATGAACCTTTTTGTTAAATATTATGAAAATATTTAAAATCTTTATGTATACTGTTTCAAATATGTAAGTCTTCATTTTAATACATTATCATGATATTTGTTATGTTAATTTATTTGTCAGCCTAGTAATGCTAGAAACAAAAGATATGGCCACGTCATACATGTGAAGGATCCGTTATGACAAAGCTAGAGATTTTGATTTTTTGGCTGGAGATTGGACAAAAAAGCAGGATATTTTCAACACTCATTAAAATTACATTTAAATGTCAATTGAGGGCACTAACATGTGCCAAATATACATTGCTTCACTGATTAATCTCCAACTGTTTATCAGGTCAATTATGGCAATAAACGTTTGTGGGGAGACATATTGTTTTTGTCGTGTCCATCCGTCCGTCCGTTTGTCCGTCACAAAGTTTGTCAGCGCAACTCCTCTGAAACTGCTGAACCGAATTCAAGGAAACATGGTATATAGGAAGTACACCATATGTAGTTGTGCATAGTACCTCAAATTTTTGTGGGAGTTATGGCCCTTTGAACTTAAGGAATTTGCTGAAAATCCTCATTTATCATCTTGTCAGCGCAACTCCTCTGAAACTACTTAACCGAATTCAATGAAACTTAATATACATGTATAGGAAGGACACCATATTTAGTTGTGCATATGACCAGGAAATTTTGATCCTCAAATTTTTGTGGGAGTTAAGGCCCTTTGAACTTAGGAATTTGCAGAAAATCCTCATGCATCATCTTGTCAGCGCAACTCCTCTGAAACTACTGAACAGAATTCAATGAAACTTGGTATGTAGTTGTGCATATGACCCTTAAATTTTTGTGGGGGAAAATGGTCCTTTGAACTTGGAATTTTGGGGGGAAACAGGGGGAGGCATTGTTTTTGTAGGCAAAAACAAACTTTATAACGTCTGCCTTATTGACAAACCCCTAAAACACCAGAAATGTTTTATGACTGAACAATTAAAATGTTTATACAAGAGTTAACACTTAAGTATGTCTCGCCTGCCGGCACCATCAGAAACAATTATTCTTTTTTACTTCCACTATATTTTGAATTTACATGGATTTTCAGTTTCTGAGATCAAAAGATGTTTATAGAACTTAAACATTGCAAATATATGCAATAAAAATAATCAAAGTCACTCAACCGGAAAATCAAGGTCAAAGTCAAAAGATGGGGATGCAACTGTGCTAAGCTACTACTGGGGCATATGTATACCAAGTTTCATCAACCTAGGACCTATAGTTCTTGAGATATGGAGGTGCTCGCAAAACTTTTCCATTGCTATTATATGTATTGAAAATTGTCAAAGTCACTCAACCGAAAAATCAAGGTCAAAAGATAGGGATGGAACTGTGGTAAGCTACTACTGGGGCATATGCATACCAAGTTTCATCAAACTAGGACCTATAGTTCTTGAGATATGGAGGTGCTCGCAAAACTTTTCCATTGCTTTTATATGTATTGAAAATTGTCAAAGTCACTCAACCAGAAAATCAAGGTCAAGGTCAAAAGATGGGGATGCAACTGTGGTAAGCTTCTACTGGGGCATATGCATACCAAGTTTCATCAACCCAGGACCTATAGTTCTTGAGATATGGAGGTGCTCACAAAACTTTTTCATTGCTATTATATGTATTGAAAATTGTCAAAGTCACTCAACCAGAAAATCAAGGTCAAGGTCAAAAGATGGGGATGCAACTGTGGTAAGCTTCTACTGGGGCATATGCATACCAAGTTTCATCAACCCAGGACCTATAGTTCTTGAGATATGGAGGTGCTCATAAAACTTTTCCAAAAAGTTATCGCCGCTGTCGCCGCCGCCGTCGCCGCCGCCGTCGCCGCCGCCGGTAAAGTAACACCTATGTCTCGCTCTGCTTCGCAGGCGAGACAAAAACTAAAATGTTGTCATGTCTTGAAAAAGCGGGTGATTACACGAAAAGTTGGGAGAATTGGAGATGGGTCAAAAAGTTTGGAGATTTTGTCTCCTGTGGTGGGAGAAACACAGGTATGCCATGTAAATACAGTGATGGATCAAAGGGTTGAAGTTATCATGTAGATTTTCAGCAAAACTGATCTTGAATCCCATCTTTAAAAATTTGTTGATCTGCTCTTGAATTATCATTGCAGGAGTTCAAATTAACATTTGAGAAGTTCTAGATGGAAAGTCTAGCAAACAAACAGACAAATTTTCATCAAATTCTGTTAAGCAGTCACTCAGAAAGTGTTCCTATCATCTAAAATGAATAAAGTCGATAAGGTCGCATAACTCCTTATCAGTTTGTTGAATCAATATAACAATCATGACAAACAATCCTACAAAATTTCATCAAAATCTGTTGAATGGTCTTAGAGGAGTTACACTCAAAAAGTGTTCTATAACCTAAAATAAACAAAGTCAATAAAGTCCCATAACACCCATAAAATTTGTTGATTCAAAATTGGGGTTCCATATGATCAACTACATATCATGACAAACAATCCTACAAAATTTCATCAAAATCCGTTGAGGGGTCTCAGAGGAGTTGTGCACACAAAAAAGTGACGGACGGACAAAGACCTTTACTAGGTCCCTGTCGCATTGCAGTGGGGGACAAAAAAGTTTGTGTTACCTATTAATCGAAAAGCAATGATAATTTTTTTCTACCGGATTTGCAGATAGGAAAAATAAACCAAGTTTAATGCAAATTTGTTAAAAAAAATGTGTATTTTAATTTTATGAAGTCCTGAATGTTGGAAAACCTTTATAATTTTTTACTCTTATTGGTTTCCAAAGCATAATAGGAATACCTTTATAGAACTTCATAAATTCAAGGTTCATGGTTACACTTCAAATAAAATGGTAGATATTTGACCTTTTTAGCTCACCTGGTCAGAAGGTCCATGTGAGCTATTGCCATCACTTGGCATTCCACGTTGTCTTTGTTGACTGTTAACAATTTTTCAAAAATCTCCTCTTAAACTACTGAACAGAATTTCATGAAATTTGATATTATTGATCCTTATGGTGTTCTGCACAAAAGTTGTGTTTTAGTTTTATTCATCAAAACACATGGCTGCCGTTGCTAAAAAGAGTCCAGAGGGGTCAGACTGCTGTTATTGACTTGTAAGTCGATAAGTATAAAGAGAAAGAGATAAGCTGAGGCAATCTACCTTCTTCAGCATCAAAAGCTCTACAAGTCTTCATAGTGTCCAAGTTGTCAGATGATCCCTAATAGGGGTTATGACCCTTTAAAGGTAAAAAATGGCAATATTTCATGTTTTTTGCCTATAGAATGTAAACTTTTGCAGATAGAGAAATGCTGTTGCTTGCTAAAACCAGCTCTACAAAAGTTTCCATTGGGTCAAAGTTGTCAGATGTATCCTTATAGGGGTTATGGTCCTTTAAAGGGTGAAAATATCATTTTTTTTCATGTATTTTACCTATATAGAATGAAAAGTATTGCAGATTAAGTAATGCTATTGCTATCTAAAACATTCAGCTCATTGAGCTTTATAAAAGTCTTCATTGGGTCAAAGTTGTCAGTTAACCCCTTATAGAGGTTACAGCCCTTTAAATGTCAAAAATAACATTTTTTCATGGTTTTTACTTGGAAGTCAAGGACTTCCAAGATATAGTAATGATTTCAGAGAAATCCATCCACATTCCCCCCCCCCCCCCATTGTTTTTTTTTTTATCTATGTATGACTGAAACTACATATTGAAATAAACAAGAGGCTCCCAGGAGCCTGAATCGCTCACCTGGTCTTAATGTCAACCCTTTGAAGACTTTTATATAGCTATATGAGCTGAATGTTTAAGCAATAAAAAGCTTTTCTCTATCTGCAATAGTTTTCATTCCAAAGCAAAAAACACTATTTTTCACCTTTAAAGGGCCATAACCCCTTAAAGGAGTCATCTGACAACTTCGACCCTAAAAAGACTTTTGTAGAGCTAATTAAGCTGAACATTTAAGCAAGCAACATCTTTTCTCTATCTGCAAAAGTTTTCTTTCTTTAGGCCAAAAACACTTTTTTTTGCCTTTAAGGGGCCGTAACCACTATAAGGGGTCATCTGGCAACTTTGACCCTATGGAAACTTTTGTAGAGCTAAATGAGCTGAACATTTAAGCAAGCAACAACTTTTCTCTATCTGCAATAGTTTTCATTCCATAGGCCAAAAACACTATTTTTTGCCTTTAAGGGGCTGTAACCCCTATAAGGGGTCATCTGACAACTTCGACCATATGGAGACTTGTGTAGAGCTAAATGAGCTGAACATTTAAGCAAGCAACAGCTTTTCTTTATCTGCAATAGTTTTCATTCCATAGGCCAAAAACACTATTTTTTGCCTTTAAGGGGCTGTAACCCCTATAAGGGGTCATCTGACAACTTCGACCCTATGGAGACTTGTGTAGAGCTAAATGAGCTGAACATTTAAGCAAGCAACAGCTTTTCTTTATCTGCAATAGTTTTCATTCTATAGGCCAAAAACACTATTTTTTGCCTTTAAGGGGCCGTAACCCCTATAAGGGGTCATCTGACAACTTCGACCCTATGGAGGCTTGTGTAGAGCTAAATGAGCTGAACATTTAAGCAAGCAACAGCTTTTCTCTATCTGCAATAGTTTTCATTCTTTAGGCCAAAAACACTATTTTTTGCCTTTAAGGGGCCGTAATCCCTATAAGGGGTCATCTGACAACTTTGACCCTATGGAGGCTATTGTAGAGCTAAAGGAGCTGAACATTTAAGCAAGCTACAGCTTTTCTCTATCTGCAATAGTTTTCATTCTACAGGCCAAAAACTCTGTTTTTTGCCTTTAAGGGGCCATAACCCCTATAAGGGGTCATCTGACAACTTTGACCTTATGGAGACTTTTGTAGAGCTAAATGAGCTGAACATTTAAGCAACCAACAGCTTCTCTCTATCTGCAATAGTTTTCATTCCATAGGCCAAAAACATGAAAAAATGCTATTTTTCACCTTTAAGGGGCCGTAACTCCCATAAGGGGTCATCTGACAACTTCGACTCAATGGAGACTTTTGTAGAGCTTTTGATGCTGAAGCAGTAGCGTGGCATCAGATTTCATCTATCTCTTATACTTTTTGATTTACAAGCCAAAAACAGTAGTCTGACCCCCCTGGTCTATTTTTAGCAACGGCGGCCATGTTTTTTGACGGATCAAAATACCGAACACAATTTTTGTGCAGGACACCCTAAGGATCAATCATATCAAGTTTGAAGAAATTCTGTTCAGCAGTTTCAGAGAAGAAGATTTTTTAAAAATTGTTAACGGACGACGACGACGACGACGACGACGACACGGACGACGACGGACACCAAGTGATGGTAATAGCTCACATGGACCTTCGGTCCAGGTGAGCTAAAAATAAAGACATAAAATTTTCAGATCATTTTCTCTTAAGTTTAGTTGTTATCTCTATTCATTTTCTTTCTGTTCAAATTGTACCTTTAATAAAGCATGAATTACCCCTAAATAACCTTCCATAAAACTGAATGTGAGTAGATTTTAAAAAAACAATAATGAAACTACCTTGCACGTTGAGACCTTAGACAGGGCATTGTTGATATTTGGCTATATTTGGGTGAAGTGAAAAATGCCAAAGAAAATTCACCTGCAAAACAGATCAATTGTACATGTTCAAAATACAAAAATTTGATGCAAAAACAATTTATTTTGAAGCTGCTATGCTTTATTAAGCAATTAGATGTGTAATTTAGGCTGCATATAGACAAAAAATGTAAAATATCTGACATTTTTTCCAAAGTGCATTGATGATCCTCAACACACACACAAGCTTGTGGGGTAAGAAAGAATCCATTGATTTGAGGGTTGATAGGTTGAAGGCAAAGGTCACAAGTTATGTCCGGTGCAGTACCTCAAGCCCATAATTGAGGAAAATAGAAATTCAGAAAAGCTTTTCAAAATCTTTTATTCATTTTAACAAATTTATCTAGTTGATATCAAACCTACAAATATTAAGCATTTTTTTATGGTTCAAGATGAATTGCACATTTAGTTCATTGCACTGTTTCCATTCTGATATGTGATATTGATTCAAGTCATGTGATTTAACAAAGAGAAATCATGTGACACAAGTCGTCTGCTGATAAAATTCTGTTAATAATTTTGGTGTTGATGTCATCATACTCTTCTTCAGCAAAAGACATGCACTGAAATTCAAATAAAAGATCAAATAAAGATATTTGTTATTTTTTACACATTTAAAACTAATTCAAAAGCAAATACTGGAACAAATTTCTCGGCTCAAGTAGAGCACAAACAAAATCTGTCAGCTGGTTAAACAGGATGTAGATATTTGACACACCTGAAAAGGCATCCAACTAGACGAGTCCCCTACCTAAAGAATTTCTATTTCCCCAACCTGCATTGCAGCATAAATCAAGAAGATATCAAAAGTTTTTCTTTCATAAGTGAAGGTTCTTTTTTTTTGTATATTTTTCTACTAAATGTATTCTGTCTAATTTTAAATGTACATCTAGATTTAAACAAGACATGCATATTTATCTGACAGGTTTTTCATCCCAATATATTAGTTCTTATAATTTATTAGTGTAGTAAGTTGCATTGGAATCTCCAAGACAAAATCTGTAGACGCTAATCCCAACAACACAACAAAACTGCAATTCTCATCAAAACAAGGGTGAATGCTGATTTCAAAATTATAAAAATCCATCTAATGCTTCTCTTAGAAATGTTTTAGTATACTCCGTTCTCATTATATCGTGGGTTCCATTTTATCGTGGTATTTACGTTCATTTCAACCAAATATTCAACTGTGACATCACCGTTTCTTCGTGGCTACGTACCACAATATTACAAGATACCAGTATATATAATAAAAGCCATTTGAACATAGTTAAACACATTTTTTTTAAACTACTTACAGCAGATCTGCTTGTAGCAGATGGAAGACGTTGACAGACATCATTCAGGTATAGCTGCACCTCAGTCTTAAAAATCAAAAAGAAAATGTGTTTAAAGTCTCTTACAATTACATTGAAAACAAGGAATCTGTGAGCTACCGCAAACGCAGTATACCCCCAGTATAGCCCCAAATTAACTTTGTCGATAAACAGGAAGTAGATATCTGAAATACAGAATTTTAATGCTTGCAATAAAAGACCTCATACTGAACTTATATACCAAATATCAAGTCCCTGTAAGGATTGGTGGCAGAGAAAACTGTAACAAAAATTTCCAACAATCGACTAATAATGTTGAAAATTGACTAAGTTGGTAAACAGCAAGTAAATATCCAACGGACCTAATTTTGATACTTGTTATAGAGGACCTCATATAAAAGCCATATATTAAATTGCAAGTCACTTTGATATGTATAGTTGCTGAGAAAAGTGTTACGAACGCTATGTTGCCGCAGGACGGAAGGACAGACAGAGATTTACCAGTTTTCCCTGTCTTCTTTGAAGAGGAGACAGAACAAAACATGATAAAGTCTTGTCAGGCTTGAGGTAACAAATGTTTTAAAAGATCTTAAACAAAATTGATCAGTGTTAAAAATTAATTGTGTCTTCGTATTAAAATTAAACAGTCACTTGGCACAGGCATATGGATGATACAACACATGAACTAAACAGCTGATTTTTAATATGCATTTATAAGTAGTTGGTTATTTGAAGTGTCTTATGGTGACACGTGTAAATTGAATATCAGCGATGTGACACCAAACAGAATTTTAGGGAGTACCAGCCTGAGATGTTTTGTAATTAAAAGTTATTTAAAATAATAAAATTGGAAAGAATAACTCAAAATAACTAGACTTTAAGAAAAGCTTTTTACAAAACGTGAAGGAGTTTTAAAGATATAAGCACCTGAAAATATGGCGGGGAAATAAAAACTCCTCTAGACTTTTTATAGGAAAAGCACTAAAACCTTTTTTCGGTTATAACATTGATAAAGTAATTAGAATTTTTTGAACTTTTTTAAAGGTGTTTATAAGGACATTCTTTAACCTATAATGATCAAATTTAAAGAAAAACAAGTTGATTTTTTTTAAATGCATATGAATGGATAAATGCAGAGAATCCCGAAAATGTTCATTTTCTCATATTCATACTCCCTTCAATAACTAGCATACCTTGTCATGGTTGAGGTTTTCACTGATGTAGGTTATGATATTGATACAGACATCACATTCTCTCTGTTGTTGACTTGTTCTCTGTGGCTGTACGGCCTTATCTTCTACTCTAGCTAAAGTACCTGTAGTTGTTGTTAACATAAATAATTACCATGCTAATTATCTCCCCCTTCTTTAACTTTTATTTCATAAGATTAAATAGATTTTCTTTTTATTGAATTATTTTTCCTAGGTTTTGCAAATGGATTACACTTTCCTTGTGGCTTTGTGTCAATGAACCTAATCACCAATTCTTTTGAAATCCCAGTACCAAGTCTGGACCATTATGAACTTTAATTTCTTTGGTATGTCTGCCATTTAAAGCCAACCTTCCATTATCTTGATCTAACTTGAATTAACCGTTTATACCCGCGTTTTAGTATTCGTAATTTTGAAAATCAATGTGCACATGGGTGCAAAAGCCGAGTTGCCGTAATTTATTAACCAAAACCTTTTCAAAAGTTTTTCTGCTGCTGTGACCTTGACCTTCCATGAAATTATTCCAAAATCAATAAGATTCCTCCTCTTATGATTAGTTACAATATATAAAAGTTTCATTAAAATCTGTTGAGAACTTTTTGAGTTATGGTCCGGAAACCACTACATGTAATTCAAGAAATTTTCTAACGTTTTTCTATCGCTGTGACCTTGACCTTGGACATATGTAACCCAAAATCGATAAAGTTCCTCCTCTAATGGTATGTAACAATATAGCAAAGTTTCATTAAAATCAGTTAAGAACTTTTTGAGTTATGGTCCGGAACCACTAATTCAAGAAAATTTCTAACATTTTTCTGTCGCTGTGACCTTGACCTTGAAGGGATTTATCCCAAAATCGATAGGGTTTCTCCTCTTAGAGTATGTAACAATATCCCAAAGTTTCAATATAATCAGTTCGAAAATTTTTGAGTTATGATCCGCAAACCACTTATTAAAAAAATTTCCGAATGTTTTTCTGTCGCTGCGATCTTGAATGGCTATATCCCAAAATCAATAGGGTTCCTCCTATTATGGTATGTAACAATATCCCAAAGTTTCATTTAAATTGGTTCACAACATTCTGAGCTATGGTCTGGAAACCAATTGTTGACATCCGCACGCCAGGCAAACTGCCCGTCATTATCATAATTCCTTGCAACTTGGCTAAAAATTCATTGAGAACACCCTGCAACATCAGTGAAAATATGTCAAAAAATAAACCTTTCAATGTTTTTGAAAGCAAGCTTGCAACCCGAAGCAGTGAAGGGAGTATACTGCCTGAGCCTATAAGTACCAGTAGAGTATTTCTATAAACCTACCATTACAATCATCTGGAAGGTAGTGCCTACAGAGTGTCACCTCATCAAATCCATGGGCAAGTTCATGTATTATTCCAGGGACAGACTTCAGACACTGAAAATATAATGAATCAGAATGTGAAAAAAGATGATTTTATTTTAATTCAATGTGCTATAGAATAAGTACTTTGCTTACAGACTTATAGTCAAAATTACTGTAAACATGGTAATTTTTGTGGTGTTCAAATTCTTGCTATAATCCTGGTCTTTTGCATGTTAATCAATGTTTTTTGATAATCATGTACTTGCCAAATACAAATTTGGACTAAACACGTAAAAATTAGAAACAGTGAAAACTAGGAAAAACTGTTTTAGCGCACTAAAACTGATGTCTCCCCTTCCTTAAATAACACATGTTCAACCTTGAGGTTAAAAGGTAAAAGTACAACAAATTGTTTAATGAGTATACATCTACATTCTAAAGCCCGATGTCAAAGGATAAAAAAGTTATGGCCTGGAAAGCTTTGCATGCTAAATAAGCATTTATTTGACATTGTAGTCACAGGTCAAGGTCATTAACGTTAGTGACACATTGTTCCCATAATGACACATTATCATGTCAAAAATCAAAGCTTTTTGTTTAAAGGATTAATATATATATGGCCCAGACATGTTTAACATGTAAAAAAAGCATTAATTTTTTCTTGAAGTCAAAGGTCAAGGTCATATGAAGGTCATTCTGGTAGGCGACCCATCATCTCAAGGTGATACATGCACATGTCAAATATTATAGACCTATGTCAAAGAACAAAAAAGTTATGATACAGACACACTTTCCATGTAAAATTAGCATTAATTCAACCTTTAGGTCAAGGTCATATGAAGGTCATTCAGGTTCACAACACATCGTCCTATGGTGATACATCCACATGCCAAATATAAAAGCCCTATGTCAAAGAACAAAAAAGTTATGGCCCTGAACACTTTGGATGTAAAATGAGCATTAATTTGATCTTGAGGTCAAGGTCATATGAAGTTCATTCTGGTACGGGACACATTGTCTCATGGTGATACATCCACATGCCAAATATCAAAGCCCTTTGTCAAAGAACCAAAAAAGTTATGGCCCGGAACACTTTGGATGTAAAATTAGCATTAATTTGACCTCGAAGTGAAATGTCAAGGTTATGTGAAGGTTATTCTGGTATGCAACACATTGGCTCATACATTCACATGTCAAATATTATAGCCCTATGTCAAAGAACAAAAAAGTTATGGCACAGACACACTTTCCATGTAAAATTAGCATTCATTTAACCTTTAGGTCAAAGGTCAAGGTCATACGAAGGTCATTCTGGTACGCGACACATCATCTTATGGTGATACATCCACATGCCAAATATCAAAGCCCAATGTTAAAGAACAAAAAAGTTATGGCCCGAAACACTTTGGATGTAAAATAAGCATTAATTTGATCTTGAGGTCAAAGGTCAAGGCATATGAAGTTCATTCTGGTACGCAACACATCGTCTCATGGTGATACATCCACATGCCAAATATCAAAGTCCTTTGTCAAAGAACAAAAAAGTTATGGCCCGGAACACTTGGATGTAAAATTAGCATTAATTTGACCTTGAGGTTAAATGTCAAGGTCATATGAAGGTCATTCTGGTGTGCGACACATCGTCTCATGGTGATACATCCACATGTCAAATATCAAAGTCCTTTGTCAAAGAACAAAAAAGTTATGGCCCGGAACACTTTGGATGTAAAATTAGCATTAATTTGTCTGGAACTTTGTTGTCATTTGTATTTCGAACACACGTGAAGGTTAGCACTGCTGGTGGAGTGTAAATTCCCCGAGGTTAGCCCGCTCCGGCACCAACACTTTTGAGTTGGAGAATACATCAAAGCTTTAAATTATCCGTCTAAATTTCAAAATTGTCTAAACCCTAAGGTTCTTCCTACCCCAGACATAGGTTGAATATCTTAGTAATATTTTGGTTCCCCAGTTTGGTATTTTTGGTTATACTGTTCTATGCTCTTCATATTCATACAGTGTTTGGCATTTTCAATATTTTTGGTAGAGCGCCTCTGATGAGTCTTGAATAGACGAAACGCGCGTCAGGCGTAGAAAAATTTATTGTCTGGAACTTTGTTGTCATTTGTATTTCGAACACACGTGAAGGTTAGCACTGCTGGTGGAGTGTAAATTCCCCGAGGTTAGCCCGCTCCGGCACCAACACTTTTGAGTTGGAGAATACATCAAAGCTTTAAATTATCCGTCTAAATTTCAAAATTGTCTAAACCCTAAGGTTCTTCCTACCCCAGACATAGGTTGAATATCTTAGTAATATTTTGGTTCCCCAGTTTGGTATTTTTGGTTATACTGTTCTATGCTCTTCATATTCATACAGTGTTTGGCATTTTCAATATTTTTGGTAGAGCGCCTCTGATGAGTCTTGAATAGACGAAACGCGCGTCAGGCGTAGCAAAATTTATTGTCTGGAACTTTGTTGTCATTTGTATTTTGACCTTGAGGTCAAAAGTCAAGGTCATACTAAGGTCATTCTGGTACGCGACACATCGTCTTATGGTAATACATCCACATGCCAAATATCAAAGCCCTATCTCAAAGGGAAGGGGAGACATAATGAAAACATTTACAGTAAGTGATTTTTATGCTATGTTTAAGATAAATACAGCTTATGTTTCATTAATAGTTCAATTTTCCTAAGACTTATTGTCTAAAGCACATTTGAATCATTATAGCTGATACATGCACCAGACATAATTTTGATTAGTTCAACTCATTCTTTGTTGCTCCAGTAAAACAGTCATGAATTATAAATTTGGTCAAAATGGCCCAATATCTTCTATTAAGGGGAATAGGTAAAGGACGGACGGTGGGACCTGAAATCAGATCCAACAAAATGGATCTCTATACAGTTGCATCATACCAAATATCAAGAGGCTGTGATAAGTAGTTGCCGGGAAAACTTAAATAAAATTTTCCTCAAACTTATCTTCTGATGTTGACCGACATTAACCAAAATTATAACCCAGATAATTACTCATTAAACAAACCAAAAATTTGAAAAAAATGATGTTTTTGAATTCCTCAAGATGATTTTTTAACAATTGTTTTTTCAATCTCTTCAATCAGTAATTGCTAAAAATCTACCTCTAAAACAATGAAGCAGAATGACTAGCAGCACCTACTGGACTCGTTGTAGACTGTTGGCGGTTGTCCATTGTGGTTTTCTTAAATTAAGGCTTGTTATGTTACACTTATTCCACATCTCATTATTTTCATTTGAACATGGATATTGTTATAACATTGAAATAAAATCGTTACCACATCTTTGAAAGGCTCTGGCATGTAGTTGCAGATATCATTCATGTATTCTTCTAAGCTCATCTCTGTATGGTTGTTCTCAAAGTAGGAGTTGGCTGCTCTAACCATGAACTGACATAAATCACACTCCCAAGTCTCAGTCTGAAACAAAACATAGGATCTACTGTAATTTCACGTTTTAGGACCAACGGGCAATTTCGCAGATATTTATTTTTCGCGATTTGTCTTAAAATATTCAAATTACCATGAAAATAATTTAATTCGCGACAATTTATTTTCTTGAATTTCTGCTCCTGGCGAAATCTGCGAACATAAATCACTCTCTAAAATAAGTTGGTTTATAGTAATCAACATGCAATCATCTAAGAAAACAATCAACCCCAAAAGAAGGCATTGTGCCGAAACCTCAAGACTACCGGCCAATATTCAATAAATAAATATATAAGAATTCATGATTTTAGAGCAGTTTCATTGTTTTATCTGAGTTCAATTGCAATATGGAAAGCATTTTTTTTTTAATAATATGTATACACATGTAGAGATTTTTTAACGGATATCGAGTAAACTAGAATGGTAGTCTTCCATAGTAGACATATGTCGCCTGCATCTTAAAATATTCAGTAAACAGGGAGTAGAATAATAACTGGCATAAAATTTGCTTTTTACAATATACACAAATGTAGTACTATAGAAGGTAGCTTTATGCCAAATATCAAGAGGCTGTGAAATGATGTTGCCTGGAAAAATGTGACAAATTTTTTTGTGACACCGCAAGACGATAAATAGTGTCAAAGTAACCCCTATTTGTCATTTTGCAAAACATTGCAGGCAATATAATAATGATCTACACACAGTTGTTTGCAAATGACTGAACATGTCTAAGATTATACACAACACTTGACCTTTGTTCAAAACAATGAAGAATGAAACTTGACAAATTTGTATAGGTTGGAGATACCCAAAAAATTGATAACACAAAAAATAAAAACTCTAAACTGATCCCTGTATAAATAAATTATATCACTATATAATCATTTTTATCCAAAATCATAAAGGTACTAAGTGTTAATTAGTACCGTACCTCCTTAGCAAGTCGTGAGAAGTGACCTTCAACATTCTGTTTTGTGTAGTCAGCTGATCTCCTACGTCTGGCCACTGGACAAACTACACCACATTTCTCATTACCAAACTGTTAAGAAAAACAAAGAATACTGTGATTGGGAAAAAGCATACCCCCACTTCTTAGGTAACTCTACATTAAAAAAAATACTAATGCCTGAATTATATCAGAAATTTTTATATCCACATCTACTCCATATGATGCACCATGTAAAGTTTCATGTAAATCCATCTAACATTTCAGAAGGAGATAGGTGGACAGAAACGGACATTTATGAATGTTTTTCTGTGATGTAGATTGAGTCACTTTTGAGATACTGTTCTAGATTCATAAGATAAAATAGTTTTTCCATTTTTATTTTACACAACCTACCAAATTATCTTTAATTAAAGTTTCCATATTATCAAGTGGGGCATTATGCATTTTGAACCTATTCTTAATTTTTTATATGTAAAGCTATAATACCTCTTGATCATATTTATCTGGATAGAAGATCTCAACAATACCATGACAAATGTCACATGACATGCCTTCTAGTTCTCCAAAGTTACCTGTAAATATATAGTTTGTACCATGTATATAGCTTATTAAAACAACCAACATTCAGTCCATTATTTTTCAAAGAACTGTGGCGGATTGGAAATTTTTCAAACTGGAGGGTGCGCAATTAAAAACATCTTCTTGGACCTCTTGTTTCATACACTTCCTAACCAAATTTTCCTGTCAAACAGGAGGGCTTGCGCCCGGCACACCGATCCTAAATCCGCCTTTGAAGAAAACATTTGAGCATTTGTTTTATTTTAAGAAAGATGGGGTGTCTAAAACTGAACCCTTCATTTTTTAATTTATATTTTTTTTTGTGATGTTTCTTTTTCTTTATTGATTTCTATTGGACTTTGAACAGATAAAAGGACAATTAAAACAAATACAACTTTTTTTTCAATTTATAATATCTTCCAATACTATTTTAAAAGTCAAATAGTTTGTATAGAAAACATGAGGAGAAAACCTTTTTTTTCAAAACATTCAAGGTGAACTTAATTTTTTATATTCAAATAAAACAAACATATCTTCGAATTTTAAGACAAATCTTTTCTGCTGCTGTGATCTTGACCTTCAACTGAATTACCACAAAATCAATATAGTGTTTTCCCCTTCTATGGTATGTAACAAAACACCAAAGTTTCATTATAATCAGTTGAAAACTTTTTGAGCTATAGTTCAGACACCTATTCGCTATTGTTGAGGCCTGCATGCCCAACCGACAGCCATCATCATAAAAATGCCTGAGGACAAGTTTGTGACAACTTGGCTAAAAATGATCTAATAATTCTAAAAGTAGTCGTGGAGAAAAATTGTTACAAAAATTTTCCCTAACCACTGCAAATAATTCCAGTATAAAAATTCTTTGAATGAATAAATGCTAAGTCATAAAACTGAACAGTTTTTTAGGCCCCTATACTAATTAACAAACCCTGGTCACAGTTTCATAAAACATCTCAAATTGAGTATTTCCTCAAATCTCTCCTTCACTCAAATTTCAACATGTGATTGGTTAGATTTTGAATGGATAAAACGATTCAAGAAAACGCCTCAATTTGAGATGTTTTTTTGAAACTGGGGCCTGTTAACTGGAATAAGGGCCTACAAAAATCGTTGACATAACTTAGCCTGTCTAATTCCACAATACTTACCAGTCACCTGAGGGCACAGTTTGGCCTGTTTACATGCATTCTCTGGTGCCACCCCACTGGTTATCATAGTCACAATTTGTGGTGCAAATAAAATACACTGAAAACATAAATGCATATAACTGATATTGTCACAAGTGACCATGAGGATTTACTCATACAGGAGGTTCCTATTGTCACATAAGATACTTAATACATTGGTTATGGGTCTGAAAATTACTACATTTACCTATCATTTTCATATTGCTTAAATATTTTAGTTCAAAATGATCTCATTATATATTTTCACTTTGACATTCTCTTTGAAAGTAAGGGTTTAACACACTTGACATTTTCATGCACATTAGCCATACCAGGCTGTCAGTTTTATTATTTGAAATGCCTTTACCAAGTCATGACCATTATGATCTTTAAATTACATGGACAATAGGCAGGTAAATGATGAACCTTATTACATACAGGTGGGCAAGTTACAAACTTATGCCTCAGGCCCTTTCTTGTTGAACTGAACTTTTTACAGTGTGTTATCTTTATGCTTTGTTCAATATTTTCAATAGGGAAAAGGTTGGGTCCACAAAAACGACAACATTTTATTTCTGTCTGTCCTAAGCCAGAAATCTTTGTAAAAACTAATGGCTGTCCTTGTTCTCTTTATGTTTATTGTTCTTTGTCTGGACTTGGGGTTTTTCGCCAATAATTTTAGAATTGGTATTGAATCTTATCTACTGTGGATTTATTTATTTTTCGTGAGTACCAATTTTTGTGGTTTGGTGAAAAAGTATCGGTTCATAGATTCTTAAATTCGTGGTTCTTTAGTCTGCAGCATACACACCAATGTTAAATTTCCTTTTCGTGGGATATCAAAATTCGTGGTTCAAGGCTACCTACGAAAACCATGAAAATTGATACCCCACCAATAATAATGAAACCACAGTATTACATTTTTCATTCAAAGGCCAATGCAAGACAACTGCTATTCAGCTGTTTATGTGTGTTTTTATGTTGTCTGTTTCTTTTGCTGGTCTCACTGGTGTTTCCTGATTTTGTCCTTTGCCCCTTCCGACTTTTGACATTTGAATGCCCTAAAGGTAATTCTCTGCTTCCTTCACTATGCGACCCTGGCATGTGACATACAAAAGTGGATAAAAGGTTACACAAAATTTTACCTCTGGTTTCAAGCTAGATGGCAACAGGTTACAGACAGACATCATTGTTGCATTGACAAATGCCACGGTCTTGTTCTGCTGTAAATAATCATCTAATATCTGTACAACAAATTCACACAGCTGGCATCGTGGGTCCTGAAATAATAATTAATAATTAAAGTTTATTTGTTTTATCCTGCAAAAATAGGTTTCCTGCTGTTTCCACTAAAGACTAGCTATTTCCTGCTAATATAAATAATGTACTAGCTACATAATAAGTTTTATCAAATTTGGTGGAATTGAGCAGAAACATATTTATGAATATTTTATTGAAATTCTTAGTTCAAAAGGCTATAACTGCAATAATTATAAAACTTTGAGAATCAAAATTACTTTGTAATATGCACAACTACATATAGGCGAGCGGCGGAAAGGGTCTTGAAAAAAATTTAAATTACCCAAAAACCTCATGGGATATTTTTAACTTTATTGATAGTTTAATATTTCAGCTTTAATAATATCGATGTTTGCCATTTGGAATCTGGTCAGAACATGAAAAAATTAAAGGTCAAAGGTCACTACCCAAAATCTAAAAGTTTGAGTCTGCAAACATTAAGGCAACTAAAATGTTTCAAAATGTGGTTAAAAGTTAGAAAATAAAGACTTAATATTACTTACATATATAAGTGAATATAAATCATTCACTTTTGGTCTCTTTGAAGAAATTTATTACGTCATTTTTTCTATTTTTAGAAAAGGGTCAAATTATTTTGATTTTTGTGTATAAAAGTTTGAATTGCGAAAAAAAGAATTCACATTTTCACTCACTTTTTTCCTCTATTTGTAAAACATTATCTTATCTTTGGTTTGTAACAAAAATAAATTGTTCAAATGTGTTCATTGACTCAAAAACACCACATTTGTGGATTATACCAGAATATTAGGTTTTTAATAAAAAGTGTACTGAGTTACCATTAACATGTTTAAAACGGAATAGGAATCAAAAACCAACAACAATATCTTAAATCCAACTAGTTAAGTAGAGAACAATAGCTTTGCACAGAAAAAAGAAAGAAAATCATCGAAAAACTAACTAAAAAACACATAAGAGTTAAGTGGCGAATAGAGGTTTTAAAAACTTTTAAGTTTTATAACTTAATAACAAACCTTGGGCGATATTTTGGACTTAATAGAGAGATAAGAGTTTTGGCTTTCAGAACATATTAGTTTGACGCCTCTAAAATGGTCAGAACATTGTCCAATTTGAGCTCAAAGATTATACATTTTTAAGCGTGAAGTCTTAAGTTCAAAAGACAACCAAATCATTGTACAATGACGGCTCCAGCAGGTGGGGTGTTCCGAGAGCCCCTTAATGTCGCTTAGTGACAAAATGTTAAAAAAAATCTTATAGATTTCAGGCAAAACTGTTATGAACATCTTCAACAACAATGCTTTATGTAGAGCCCTCCCCCTTTTTTCGAAAATTTCTTGATTTGCTCCTGGATGCTTACGTGCACAGTTTATACTTTTAGTTTCAAATAGATAGTCTAGTAACATAATTTCAAATATTTTCACCAAAATATACGGCATTAATTTATTGTTTTTCTGCAATCGAATTTTTATTCATTTCAACATAACAAACGCACCTCAAAAGTCAAGTACACCTTTCACAAATTTTCAAAACTTTGATTTTATCAAACATCGCAGGTTAAAAAAAAGGCAAAGACCAAATAATAAATTTCTTGTGTTCACACAAACCCAAAACTAGCACATATTCTTCATAATTACACCAAAAAATGAAAATTCTTACAATTACTAATCAATCAGATTATAGTTAAAATGTAAATACGGGACACTCCGACAGTTTTCCGAGTCATCTGCAGTCAATTTTCTCAAAATCTTACACATTCAATTAAGTATAAATTTATTATCATTCGTCAGAAGTAAGCAGTTTTAACTAAAAAGTATCCTTACAACCTTTTCTTGATCTAAGTATACAATTTGTTTGATTTTAATGACAATTAATGTTGCAAAAGTTAAAATTAACGTGTATTTTTGCTACTTTTATTCGTGATTTTTAATTCGATAAAAATTGTAGAAAACTATTATTGTTTTTGAAAATTTCAATTGCAAACAAAGAATTGAGCAAAATATTTCATGATGTGATTTACAATTTTTTTTCGTGTGTGTTTTTTTAGGTAAAAAAATAATTCTAAAAATCAAGCCGTTAAAAATTTTCATAGGGTACATGTACAAAACAACATTTTTTTATATCTTCTGACCATATTCGACTTGTCAAACATATATATCTATAAAATAGAATAATCAACCTTTTATTTGAGTTAAAAAAATCTCATGAGGTTTTTGGGTAATTTAAACTTTTTAATTAGACGACTTTTTCGATATCCGCCGCTCGCCTAATATGATGTACTTGCTATATACAAAGTTTCATTTAATTCTATAGAGTTGAGAAAATATCTTTGTGACAGGCAGATGGACAGAAAAACAAATGGAAGGGATGGACAGAGAGGAGGAAACCATTAGCAATATGTCTTTCAACTGACATTGGGAGTTCTTGTACTGATAAAATATAAACAATTTATAAATCTATACAAACTATATAATCTTTTGATGGACCCTCAGGATGGACCTTATCAATGACTGATTTATTTTTTAAAAAACTTATGTAAACTTTATAGATTCAATATATTGTTGTACACAATTACTGGTATAGTAAATTGACTCAATTTTAAATATTTAGAAGAAAGAGACTTAGAATAATAGGAAAATGTGAGGGTCTACCAGCACATACACAGTCATGCTACCTATTAGATATTTGTCAAAAAGATGCAGAGAGGTGAGTCATAAACTGGGGTCTCTCAAATTAACATCTAACCCTATACGTCTTAAAATCTATGCTGCATTGCATATTATTATACTTCAGTAGATTTTTTATAACTTTATTTTAACTTTTTCATCTTGAATTTGGTAAAAGTACTATTTCCCTAGGGATATAGTAAAAATTATTATACCTAAGTAGTGTTTTTCTTTAATAAATGCATATACAATATTTTCACTATATTTTTTGTTTGCTTAAGCTTTGAACTATTGAGTGGTCAATAGTTTCTGAAATACTGCCCATGCCTCTGACCTCATTAAGCCGTCTTAAGCCATTCGTTTTCATGGTTTCATTTTTGATTGATATATTTTATTCATGTTACATCATACTGCAGATAATAAATTGCACAAGTTTTCCGTGTTAAACTTTCGTGAGTACTTTCCATGCAACTTTTTAATTCGCTTTAAGTTGAATTTTTTTTTTTTATTAACTATGAATTTTAAATTATCTAAACTATTCTGAATGTTTTTGTCTGTTGTTTATTTTGGTAAAATAAAACACTTACTGACTGGGTATTTGGGAAATAGATAGATTATTACGCCTCAGGCAATAGTTGCATCTCGGGGAAAATAATCTACCTATTTCCCTTTTACCCAGTCAATAAGTATAAACTATTTCCCTAGGGTAATAGTACCGTAATACTTTGTACGATTGGCAGTAACCCTGTATACAAAGTAAAGAGTGAGCAGTAGGCATGGCTTTATTTAAGTTGTTTACGGATTCAGCAATAATAAAACAATTGTTTACTGGTCATTTGGAAAACAGTTCATTTGTTTCCCTCGTGACCAGTAAACAATTGCATATTTAATGCCACAACCCATAACAAAATTTTGAAATGCCTGTACTGCGAACTTAAAATTTCTATGGTATATCTGCCTTTTTTCTCTATTCTCTCAATCATTTGAATTCATCAAGTATAATTATGTACTGTTAAATTATATTGATAGACTGATGGGCTTTGTCTTAATTTTTCATTTAAATAATTAGTAGGCTTGGCCTACCTTAAAAAACTCCAAAAACGGTAACAGATATTATAACATTTTTGAATTTTGTGCTTGGAATGTAAAAATTGATTTTTTACTGTATTAAGGTTAGCTTATTGGACAAATGTTACAACATAATAAATAAATCCTTTAAAATTCAGAATAATCTTTAAAATTATTGTTAAAATATAATTTATCAATACTTTAATACAAAAAGTTTTAAATATCACATGTACTTTGACTTTAAACTTAAAGAAAAAGTATTTCATGGGAGATAACTCTGTAGGCTCTATTTTCAAGAATAGAAAAAACTTAATGAGCAATTTAACATTTTTCACAATGCTAGTCCAGGAGTAGTGCAACTCCAAGGGAGGTTTTTTGGAGGTTGGGGTAAGGAAACTTGTTATTTGTTCATTATTTGTTGGGGTTTTTTTTTTTTTTTTTTTTTTTTTTTGGGGGGGGGGGTATTTTCAGTAGATTTTTTTTGGCAAAATTGATCTGGAACGGTGGGAGGAACCCCCTGCTCTGCTTTAAAAAAACATCAGGATCTGTCCCCAAGAAGACTTTAAACTTGGTAAGGCATATGCCTGTGCGATAAATACTTACTGCCTCAATTTTCTCTTCTGTTCCAATTTCTTTTTTAACCTGAACTGCCATAACTAAAGTTCCATCTAAAAAAAATTGATGTTTTAATACTGAAGTGATGTGAACATAAAATATTGTCTTTGTTTAAAACAAACTAAGAAAACCATGTAAAATAGTTCATAAATGGAAAGGTATTTTAACTTAAAACATTTTCAAAAACATAAAATGATACCACAGTAACCACATCATGTTAACCAAATGATATTTTAATTTTTCAGTGTTCACAATATATCTGGAATATATTGCTTTAAATCAGACTTGACCTTCAATAATTCTATGGTAAAAATTGCACACTGTTAAATAAATAAACATATACCTAACATGGACTTTTTTCAAGTACAATTTAATTATGGACTTTTAAAAAATTACTATCTAACAAGCTAATTTAACTCAACTTTTTCCTTAAATATTTTTAATGACTAAAACATTTTAAGAGAATGGATTGTTTCGACCACCCCATTATGAGGACGATTTAATGATCAATTTGATATTAAACCTTAAGGTCAATCCTAAAACTAGAAACAAATTACAGCAGTGATTAGGATTAAAATTCTTAGATTGTGCCTTTTTGTCATTTCTTTCAAAAATTTAAATGGGGCATTTTTCACATTCTTTTTAAATTTTCCAAATTTCAAATTTGAATGTCTAATTAAATGGCCTGTGGCCTCACCTAATCCAATACAAATATTGCAGACTGTTTTTCCTTCTTTTGTTTTTTTTTTACAAATACAGTGTCCAATATTGGATATTCTTGGAAAATGCTTATTTTATTTTTTCAAAACAGAAAAATATGTGAACAAAACAGATACTCACTTGTACACAGTTTGAGTTTGTCACAAGTCTGTTCAGGATTCAATCCATGGAGAACATCATTTACAATTTGTGGTGCATAGGAAGTACACTGAAAAAAAATATACAAATATAATTGACTTACAAACTGTTCTCCATTTCGTTTACCATTAAAACTGTTACTCAGTAATTAAGATAATTTTATCTAACAACATCATATTTAAAAAAAAAATCTCTTAAGTTTATCAAGTGATGACAAGATAATTCAAACTTGGACAAATAAATTGTAAATTAATCAGTTGAAAGACAATTCCAGCTGTTTTACATCACCCTAAAATTGACTGGAATGTTACAGTCCTTAGTGATACATTTCAAAAAGTAATTAAGTATCAAGGAATAATTTCTCACTTTATAATAAGGTTTATTTTCAAGGTACAAATTAAGTCTAAAAATATAGAACTATATAACTATGAACATGCTCTTTGAGAACACCCCTGTTTCTAATTTGACTCTGTTTTGGAAATAATAATAAAAAGCTACGCCGAGCGCAGCATGATACGACCGCAACAAATTAAACCCTGTACGTTGGAAGCCAAATATGGATAGTCAATTGCTTTGGTCACATGCAGCCCATGGTGGACTTACAAAGCTTTTTGACACATGCATCCTGTGGTGGACTTTAAAATGCATATTTGACACATTCATATATATCTACATCAACATCAAATTGAAAAAAGTCTTGTGATATGTTTGGTCCTCTGACTCCAACTTTCTCTAAAACCATAAGAGATATTGCAAACTGACTGGTAAAATACAGGCAGGGATTTGCACAAGGATTCCAATGAAAAAAAGATTTTGAAAATTGGACCAAAAATAAAAAAGTTAGAGTTTATGGTCGTGGCCTGTCTCTGCCCCCTGTAGCAATTGAACAGTGATATATATACCAAAACCATTGACACATCTAGTTAACAGAATTTAATGAGCAATTTAACAAAAAAAGAATTTTCAAAGTTAAATGAATAATAAACATTCAACAACAGTTTTGTCAATACAACCGATTTAGCCCCTTTTGACCCTTTTTTCTAAAATTGTAGGGGCCAAAAACCCTTAATACAATACCAACCTTTTTTTCTGGATATAATCATCATTTTGAAATATCAAAACAATTATCTGGCCCTCTAGAACTATTTTTTTGTGTAAAACTATTTGCTGTAACCAACTTTTAAATAATGACGTTTTTTGCCCCTTTCGACCCCTATTTTCTCAAAAACGGTAAGATATATTGCAAATCTGATTTATAAACGCAGGCAGGGATTTTCACAAGGATTCCAATGAAAAAAAAATTTTGAAAATCGGACCACAAATAATAAAGTCGATTTTTGGGGTGTGACCCCTTTTTGACCCCCTGTAGCAATGTAACGGTGCAATAAATATCAAAATCATTGACACATTTAGTTCACAGAATTTAATGAGGAATTCATTAAAAAAAGAATTTTCAAAATCAAACGAATAACGAACATTTTACAACAGTTTTGTCAATACACCTGTTTTAGCCCCTTTTGGCCCTTTTTTCTAAAACGGTAGGGGCTACAAACCCCAAATACAATACCAACCTTCCTTTAGTGGTTACAAACATCATATCAAAATTTAAAAACAATTGGTCAACATTTACTCAAGTTATCGCATGGAAACAAAATGTTCCCAGACGACGACGACGACAACGACGACGACATCGCCATAACATTATACAATCGCAAAATTTTGCGGTCGAATAAAAATTCCAGTTACTTTTTTGTATGGTATTGTTTAGAGTTGATTAAACTTTCGTTAAAATCCATTAAGCGTTTAAGATAGAATTGAGCTTACGAGATAGGTGGAAAGATAACTTTAGAACCCTAATATCACAACCCATGAACTGTAATTTTTTCAGCAATCTACGAAAATCCGTACCCACGAAAATCAATAAATAAACAGTATAATAGCTTGAACTTACCAAAGTATTAATGGGGGCAGGTAGTTTATCACATAGTCCATACACTGTAGAATTGATCTCAGCTGAAGACTTATTGGTAGCAATCAAAGAGTCAATCTCATTCACCAGGAGTTTACATATAGCACATTGAGGCCCTTCCTGCAATATAAAAAAACATGTTATGCCAGGATTTTATCCCAGTGGCAACGCTCTAGGAGCCAATATGCAAATGATTAAAATTTGGTAGAGAAAAATAGTTCATGGATGCACTTTTGCAGGTTTAAGTGATTAGTGTTTATAATATCAAATAAATACTGGTTTTAGAGGACTTGTCCTACAAGAGAAGACCATGTAGGTCCCTTTTTATATTTGGAGAGGTAGTATGTGCCTCAGTGTCATATGCCAGATGTCATTTCCTTCAGATAGGATTTAAATGAATCGTTATTTTACATTGATTACTAGTTGTGCAAACCACATAATTTAAAATCCAACGAAATGTCTTTAAAGGAGAAACCACAAAAAGGGCACAACTCCCATAACTGTCACATTCAATGAAGAATAAAAAACAGACACATATTATAATTCATTGTGTAGTTCTTGCAGTGGCTTCCGTGGCTTAAAATGACTTATGGGTTCACAACTGCAATACAAGAGCTTTTAATAAAAAAATCATGATAATTTAACAAGAACAGCAATTAGAGGGTTTAGCATTTGAACAAAGAACAACAACAAAAGTGCTTTGACATTGGAATGAAAGAGAGCAATTAAAGTGATACACACTTGGATGAAGAGCAGCAATTGAAGTGCATTGAAATGAAAAACAGCAATTCAAGTGCTTTTACATTAGGATAGGGGCAGCAATTTAACAGCTGCAACACTTGGATCAAGGCAACAACAAAAGTGCTTTGATATTGGAATGACAGACAGCAATTAAAGAGCTGCAAACTTGGATGAGGAACAGCAGTTGAAGTGCTTTGATGATGGAATAGAGGCCACAATAAAAGTGCATTGACACAGGAATGAAGGAAAGCAATTAAGCTTCTGTGACACTGGGATGAAGAACAATAATCAAACTGCTGCAACACTGGGATGAAGAACAGCAGTTTAGAAGCTGTGACACTGGGATGAAGAACAGCAGTTTAGAAGCTGCAACACTGGGATGAAGAACAGCAGTTTAGAAGCTGTGGCACTGGGATGAAGAACAGCAGTTTAGAAGCTGCAACACTGGGATGAAGAACAGCAGTTTAGAAGCTGCAACACTGGGATGAAGAACAGCAGTTTAGAAGCTGCAACACTGGGATGAAGAACAGCAGTTTAGAAGCTGCAACACTGGGATGAAGAACAGCAGTTTAGAAGCTGCAACACTGGGATGAAGAACAGCAGTTTAGAAGCTGCAGCAACACTGGGATGAAGAACAGCAGTTTAGAAGCTGCAACACTGGGATGAAGAACAGCAATTCAAAAGCTGACATGTGGATGAAGAACAGCAATTTAAAAGCTGACATGTGGATGAAGAACAGCAATTCAAAAGCTGACATGTGGATGAAGAACAGCAATTTAAAAGCTGTGACACTGTGATGAAGAACAGCAGTTTAGAAGCTGCAACACTGTGATGAAGAACAGCAGTTTAGAAGCTGCAACACTGGGATGAAGAACAGCAGTTTAGAAACTGTGACATTGGGATGAAGAACAGCAATTTAAAAGCTGACATGTGGATGAAGAACAGCAATTGAAGTGTTTTGACAATGGGATGGAATAAAGTGCTGTAACATTGGGATGAAGAACAGCAATTGATGTGTTTTGACAATGGGATGGAATAAAGTGCTGCAACATTGGGATGAAGAACAGCAATTGAAGTGTTTTGACAGTGGAATGAAATAAAGTGCTGCAACATTGGGATGAAGAACAGCAATTGAAGTGTTTTGACAGTAGAATGAAATAAGGTGCTGCAACATTGGGATGAAGACCAGCAATTTAAGTGTTTTGACAGTGGAATGAAATTCAGTGCTGTGATATTGGGATGAAGAACAGCAATTGAAGTGTTTTGACAATGGAATGAAATAAAGTGCTGTGATATTGGGATGAGGTGATTGATTTACTTTCAGCTCCTTTTCTTGTTTAAGGTTTTCTATTGTAGATGTTCCATCTGAAAATGATCACATTCAGTTGTTGAGAAAATTCTTAATAAAGTTCTTTGTAAAAAAAATTGTTACAATTTCATCGTGTGGTAACCTTCAAAAGAAATAGGCTTTGGGTGCCTAGGCATTTTACATTGACCTTTGGCCCCATAATCTATAAGCATCTTTCTTCCTTTAACAGCTTAAATGTGTTTCATGAAATTCTATCCAGGCATTCTAAAGTTATGCCGCATAAACCTACTTAAGATTGCACGACAGAAAACAGAATTCTGAATGACCCTTTTTTTCACAAAAGGTGGAGGACAAAAATTCTTTTAGAACATGTTTAGGCAACACACATAGTTTAATAGATAAGTTTAAGGTTATCAACTTTTTAAAATACTTACTTGTACAAAGTTTGATTTTATCACATGTCATTTCTGGATCAAATCCAGCTTCAATGTCTTTTACTATGACAGGAGCATAGGTTGTACACTGGAAAGAAAATTTCACACGATGAATAACGATTAGAAACTGAGTATTTATTGTGCACATATATAATTATTTACAAGAAAAAACTTAATTTATAAGGAATGGCAAAAAAACGTTTTCCTCTGCATACTCAAAAGTAACTCCCATACATTTAATTATAGAACATCACTTATAATTATGTTATTTATTCATTTTAAAATTTTTGTCATGATATTTTTCATGGCAAAGAATATATGCCTTATTGATTACCAGGGGTTTAAATTAACATTTGAGAGTAAAATGGAATATAAGGTGAAAAGTCAACTAGATGTTATAAACAAGAGGCTCCCAGGAGCCTGAATCGCTCACCTGGTCTTGATGTTGACCCTATACTTTTGTAGAGCTAAATGAGCTGAACATTTAAGCAAGCAACAGCTTTTCTCTACCTGCAATAGTTTTCATTCTATAGGCCAAAAACACCATTTTTCACCTATAAGGGGCCATAACCCCTATAAGGAGTCATCTGACAACTTTGACCCTATGGAGACTTTTGTAGAGCTATATGAGCTGAACATTTAAGCAAGCAACAACTAATCTCTATCTGCAATAGTTTTCATTCTGTAGGCCAAAAACATTAAAAATCGCTTTTTTCAGGGGCCGTAAACCCCTATAAGGGGTCATCTGACAACTTCGACCCTATGGAGAATTTTGTACAGCTAAATGAGCTGAACATTTAAGCAAGCAACAGCTAATCTCTATCTGCAATAGTTTTCATTCTGTAGGCCAAAAACATGAAAAATCAAATCGCTATTTTTCATGGACCGTAACCCCTATAAGGGTTCATCTGACAACTTGGACCCTATGGAGAATTTTGTAGAGCTAAATGAGCTGAACATTTAAGCAAGCAACAGCTAATCTCTATGTGCAATAGTTTCCATTCTGTAGGACAAAAACATGAAAAAACGCTATTTTTCAAGGGCCGTAACCCCTATAAGGGGTCATCTGACAACTTCGACCCTATGGAGACTTTCGTAGAGCTAAATGAGCTTAACATTTAAGCAAGCAACAGCTTATCTATATCTGCAATAGTTTTCATTCTGTAGGCCAAAAACATGAAAAGTGGCCATTTTTCACCTTTAAGGGGCCGTAACCCCTATAAGGGGTCATCTGACAACTTCGACCCTATGGAGACTTTCGTAGAGCTAAATGAGCTAAACATTTAAGCAAGCAACAGCTAATCTCTATCTGCAATAGTTTTCATTCTGTAGGCCAAAAACATGAAAAAATGCTATTTTTCACCTTTAAGGGGCCGTAACCCCTATAAGGGGTCATCTGACAACTTTGACCAAATGGAGACTTTTGTAGAGCTATTGATGCTGAATCAGTAGCGTGCCTCAGATTTCCTCTATCTCTTATACTTTTTGATTTATAAGCCAAAAACAGTAGTCTGACCCCCCTAGTCTATTTTTAGCAACGGCGGCCATGTTTTTTATCAAAGCATTTCAAAATGAGGATCGTTTGTTGCCAACATGTCATATATCATTCCTGCCAAGTTTCTGTTAAATTGGTTCAGTGGTTTCAGAGGAGAAGATTTTTGAAATTGTTAACGGACGACAGACGACGACGGACGACGACGGACGACGACAGACGACGACGGACGCATAGTGATGGCATAAGCTCACATGGCCTTTGGCCAGGTGAGCTAAAAAAGTCCCCAATTAAGAGATACCATAAACACAGCAGGTCAAGGACTTTTGTAAATAGAATTTCAAAGGTCCTGAAACAAAATTGAATGTCCCAGACTCCAGACCAGTGGTAAGTTGAACCCCTATAAAAAATATATATCAAATTTAATATTGACTGGATTTTGTACCAGGAAGTTGTTAAATGAAAGTCCTGGAATTGGATCCAACAATATTGGACCTCATGCTGATGATGCATACCAAATATCAAAAGGCTGTAGTTTAAATAGCAATGTGTTAAGTGTTATACAGATTGTACAAAGAGGCATTGATGACAGCCTCTGACTGATTCTTTGTTTACTCACCATTGAGTTCAGTGGGGCAGGTAGTTTATTATACAGATTGTAAACGGAAGCATTGATGGCCATTACTGACTGACTCTGAGTTTACTCACCAAAGAGTTCAGAGGGACAGGTAGTTTGTTACACAGATTGTAAACAGAAGCATTGATGGCAGCTGCTGACTGATTCTGAGTTTACTCACCAATGAGTTCAGTGGGGCAGGTAGTTTAATACACAGATTGTAGATGGAAGCATTGTAGCTCCAGCTGACTGATTCTGACTTTACTCACCAAGGAGTTCAGTGGGGCAGGTAGTTTGTTACACAAATTGTAAACGGAAGCATTGATGGCAGCTGCTGACTGGTTCTGTCCTATGATGGTGTCTATTTCTTGTACCAGGAATTTACAAAGTGTACATCCTGGGCTTGCCTGAAAAATTCAGAATACATTTTTTAAGGTCATATATACATGTATATATAACAACTTTATATATATAAACTTCTATGACTATACCAGTTGCGACCAATTCTCTATCTTTCTCTCCCTACCCACCTAATGTTCATCGTGTACTGTGTTACAACCTTAGATTGTCTACGAGGAGGCTTAACTAGGCAACCGAAAGCTAGATTTTTATCTAGCCTAGGTGGTCTAGTGGTCTAGGGCGCTGGACACAGTGCAGGCAAAGTTGCCATAGATGACAGAGAATGGGTTCGATTCCAGCTCAACCCCATGCTGGATTTTCCGGTGTCAACGGCTTTAAAAAGATGATTTTCATCACTGTTGGCACACGGACAACCCTTTCTAACTTTGCAGCTCACCATATCCATTCCATATTATATATATAACAACACTGTCTACACTATCCTCAACCAATTAAATTTCATATAAACCACAACAAACTGGAACACTAGGTTGGTGTAAAATTACATTTATTTTTTTCCAAAAATCCAATGTGTACTCAACATTAAAAAAAAAAAACTATTCTTTCCAAGAGAACAACTTTCTAAGATTCTATGTCCAGATTAAAGCTCCTGTAAGCTAAAGAATACCACCTTACACTTTAGAATATCTACTTGAAATGCAGCTATTAATATAAAATGGGAGATAAATCTTGTTCATTGCATTGTGGGAGTACCAATATTTTAAATTCAACCTATAATTGTGTAAAATCTCTGAAGTCTTTTAAAATAATGTATTAGCAAGGCTTTGCTGGTCTTTTTTTAACAAGGGGAATTTTAGGCTTCTTCAACAATCCTTCATAAAACGGTAATTTGTTAATTATAATTGTACACTTTTTTAATGAAATATATTTACCTTTAATTTGTTTGTTATATCCTGAATATTTTCTGCTACAAATTCAGAAGATGATCCATCTGTATAAAAAAACCAAGAGAATGCAAATATATTTGCTTTACCATTCAAAAATTTCAAGTAGGTAGCATATTCTATTCTAAGATATATGTTAAGACATATCCTTTTATTTAAACAAGAATATGTCCAAAAGACATAATGCCCATTTGCAACGGACAAATGGATGGACCAACAGACCCAACACTATATGATAACATACTTTCATGATTTTAAATAAAAGTAACTAAAACCTGAAAGAAAACCATAAGTATAAAACACCCCCTTTTCTGTGTTGTTGAAGCAACCATGAAGTTGATGAGACAAACAATTTTATTGTGATTTTGTTAGTTCATATCCTGATTATATATGTGTTTTAGGTTTCATGATGGTATCATACTTCCTTCATGGTAGAGCAACTGAAACCCGAAGGTAAACCTAAGTAAAACACCTCTTTTTCTGTAATCAGTCATCCATGAAGTTGATGAGACAGGAACAATTCAATTGTGATCTTTGTTTGTTCATATCCTGATGTATATTTGTATAAGTTTCATGATGATACGACACTTCGTTTATGGTAAATTACAGGGTTTCCACTGACTTTTGAGATTGGGGGTACTTGAAGCTGAAAGTAAAACTGGACGAATGCACCGGAACACTATATGCCTCTTTACTTTCGTAGACAGGGCATAAAAATACCTACATTTTATTCTGAAGAAGTCTTCATAACTCATTGAATATAAATAAATAAAATATATCTAAGCCTTATAAATTTAAGATCTTTGTAAATAACTTTGTAAACATCATTTTAAGTAAAAATGTATCAAAACATACATGTATTTTTTCAAGCAAAAATAAGCAAATTAACAAGACTTACTTGTACAAAGTTTAATCTTATCACATGTCATTTCTGGATCAAATCCAGCTTCAATGTCTTTTACTATGACAGGAGCATAGGTTGTACACTGAAAACATAAAATGTTTAAAAACTAAACTTTCACTTTGCCTGTTAATACAATGTCAAGATTTTCAGTCCTAGGGGAACAAGGGGTTGCACTAAGTCGTGCTAAGGATACCCCACACAACCATTCAGAAAACAGGATGTAGATGCCTGGTTGACCTGGAAAGGAGAGGCATGTTTCAACTCATTGCAATAAAACTGTGAACAAAATTTGAGACAGAAGGACAGACAGACAGATGTAGTTTCATTGATTCCTGTAGAGTAGTTACAGAGGATTTGAGGTTATTTTTAGTAGACTGATAAAATCCAAATTATATACTCACCCACTTTTGGGAATGTAAATGGCTAAAATTTCCACTGACTGATTCGAGTTAACTCACAAATAAATTCAGTAGGGAAGATAGTTTATCATGGATGACAGCTATAGCAGGACCAAGATAAAATTCACTCACCAATGAGCTCAGTGGTGCTGGTAGTTTACTACACAGATTGTAAACAGAAGCATTGATGGCAGCTGCTGACTGGTTCTGTCCAATGATGGTGTCTATTTCTTGTACCAGGAATTTACAAAGTGTACATCCTGGGCTGGCCTAAAAAAATATTGTATAATCTTTCAATTACAAAGCTAAACTTGTTACCCAGGAGAGAGAGTCCTATTGAGATACCTGTTGTAAAATTTGGGACTCTTTATTAAAAAAATAATTCATTTAGCAAGGATGCAGTAGAAGGAAAGATCTCAAATTGAATCCCATTATATGGGACTCCACTCTAATACCCAAATACCAAGAGGTTAAAAAATCTGTGAAAGTCAAAAATGGTTGATTTCATTTAACAGGAAGTAGGTGAAAGACAGACCTGAAATTATATCCCACCTTATGGGACCCCACCCTGATGTTGTATAGCAAATATAAAGTGGCTGTGATTAGTAGTTGCTGAGAAAGCTGTTACGAATTTCTACTTTTGACCATTAGTGTCAAAAGTCCACTAGGTGACTGGTCAATTAACAGGCAGTAGATGAGAGACAGACCCGAAATCGAATCCCACATTGATACTGTATACCAAATATCAAGTGGCTGTGATTAGTAGCTGCTAAGAAAACTGTTAAGAAAAATTTCTTAATTGCCTGCCTGCCTGCCTGACATTCACCATTCCAAAACCCGTTTTTTTTCACTTCATGAAATCTGACCAAAAAGTATATGTTGAGAAAACTGTTATGAATATTATTTCCATACCCCATCCCTACCATAACAATTGCCAGACATTCACTTTTATTGTTGCAGGCAAATATATCGACTTGACCCTATAACAATAATTTATATAAAAATACAGATAATCATGATCAGATATCATATATTTTTGTACACACCCAAATGTATAAGGCTTATAATATATACCTGATTATTTTCTTCAATCAAATCAATGAATGCATCAGTGACCTGTTCTTTAGTCAATCGTATTGTTCCATCTATAAAAAAGAAAATCTGTCAAAGTCAAAAATGGCAAGATTTTGTTAAAACAGGATGTAGGTTAAAGATCTATGGCCTATTCCATAAATGAATAGGTGGGGGGTGGAAGGCACTTTTTTCAAGACCCAACCACCCACCTTCATTTATGTAAAATTTCTAATAAGGAATAAGGTAAATAAAACATAATTTACTCCACGACCAATTATAAAAAAGTATTAAGTGCCTTACAAGTCCCTAATCCAATTTTTAATGGAATAGCCCTAAAATGTATCCCATAACAGGTAATACAATGGTGATGCTACATACCAATTATCACAAAGTGATAAAAAGTTCTAAAATCAAGCAAAAAAAACCTGCTTTTCTACCCTTTTGTGAGCTTCAATCGTAAATAAGCTTGAATATTTTCTGATTTTTTTTTCTGCTTTTTGCACTTATTTTGTCTTATATCTCAAGAACTATATAAGATTTTGAAGTAATTTCAATTGCAAATTGTTCAGCTAATTAATCACAAAGTTATAAAAAGTATGGTATTTGTTGAGAAAAATTGTTAAAATTTCCCCACCTGTCCGTCTGATATTTACTAATTTATATTTAAACCAAGATTTTTATTTCATGAAATTCTGCAGGAATGACCTGTAAACTTTAATTTAAATCAAATGATACTGATTAGAAATGGGTTTTTTTTCACTACCATATTTATCTGATGTATTGAATATTTCTTCTCCTTTTCCCTATTTTCATCCGAAGCTTAGCTATTATAAAGAATATTCTATTTTTATGACAAAAGAAAACTTACTTGTACAAAGTTTGACCTTTTCACAGGTTGTTTCTGGGTCAAATCCAGCCTCAACATCTTTTACTATAATGGGAGCATAGGTTGTACACTAAAATGTAAAGATTGATTTGTACAGAAGCCATACATTGATGTAACTTCAATTAAACATTGTATTACAAAGGGAAACACTGTATAATAAGGTTTTTTCCAGAGGTTTTAATTTTTTGCTGTATTTGTGAGGTCTCAATAGTCATTTAGAAGAAAATGAAAACTCAGTAAATTTGATAGTTTATAAATTTACAAAAATTAACAAACCCTGAAAAATATATGACTGATTCCCTAACTTCGATTTAAAATACTGTAATGTAAATATTTTAGTGGGTACTTATTTTCATAATTTTACAATTTTGTTTAAGTTCACATGTACTTATATTTGCATTTTCTGTACAATATTCTATTCATTTTACTGTAAACCAACTAATTTTCGCGAGCGATTCATATTCGCATATTTCGCAAGGAACAGAAATTCGCGAAAATATATATGTTCAAAGCAAAATGAAAGTTGCACGAAGAATCGTGAAAATAAATAGCCGCGAAATTGCCCTCTGACACAAAAACGCGAAATATTCTAGTGGCGAAAATAAATTGGTTTACAGTATTCATATTTTGTTCCTTTTGCAGGTATTTAATTTCACTTAAATTACTTGATCGCAAAATCTGTGAAAATAAATACCTCTCGAAAATAAGCATGTTTACAGTAACATAACTTGGCATCCTTAATTACCCATGATTTAACAATATCATCTAAAATAGTGGCTGCTCCTGACTGCTTATAATAGAAGTTATGTTTACTCACCAATGTATTAAGCGGGGCAGGTAGTTTATTACACAGACTATACACAGAGGCATTAATGGCAGCTGCTGACTGGTTTTGAGTTTACTCACCAATGTATTAAGTGGGGCAGGTAGTTTATTACACAGATTGTACACGGAAGCATTAATGGCTGCAGCTGACTGGTTTTGTGCAATGTAGCTGTCTATTTCTGTCACCAGGAATTTACATATTGCACAGCCTGGTGAAGCCTGAAAAGAAAAAAAAAGACAACATTTTTGTTCATCAGATCAGAGCCATGTGGAAATTAACTAACAATATCTCCAAAATCTCATCAAGTGAAATCAGTGTTAAAAACTTTAGTTAAATTACTTGTCTAAAATGAAAATATTTAAAAGAACTCTACCTTGTTAGTTCTGCTGGTAAAGTTTTAATTTCCTGAGGTTAGTACACTCAGGCATCAGCACTTTTGTGTTGAAGAAAACAATTCAAAGCTATAGAATTATACGTGTAAATTTCAAACTTGTTAAAACTCTAAGGTCCCTCCCTACCAATACATGGGTTGATCTTTGTTATCATTCGGGTTCGAGTTTGGCATATTTTGGTTTTATTTTTTTAATGTTCTTTATTTTCATACAGTCAGGTTGGCATTTTGAATCTTTTTTGGGAAGAGCGCTTCTAATGAGTCTTGATTAGACAAAATGCAAGTCACAAACATGGCGATATTGATTAATGGTCTGTCTGACCGAATGTCATTTTTTTGCTTTTCTCTCTTTATGTTCAACAAAAATTATCCAAATTTTCGGTTTGACATTTGGTTGGTCAAACATGTTTCGTCTTGTCTGAAGTTAGGCATAAGAAAATTTTTTGTCTTGAACTTCATAGTATTTTTGATTTCTCTTTACAATTTAAGTATTTGTCATGATAATTGTACAAAGTTTCATGATCATGATGGTATAAGAGGGAAAAATATCTTCATAGTATAACCTTTAATTCCTGTATGGCCTTCCTCTCTTGCAATTGTCTCAAGTTAATCAGTTCTAAATCAGCCAAACTTCCATCTGTGAAACAAAACCTCTAAATACTTTGAAAAATGTAAGCGCTACATGTATTACAAATGTATTTTTACCTGTGCAACTCAATATTGATGTATTTCAACATAGTTTCGTTTAAATGTGAGTTTCAAGCAGCGGAGGGTCCAGAATGTTTTGAAAGGTGTGTCCCAGGACAAAACAAGGAAGTTTTTTATGTCAATTTTTGCTGAAAAACCTCATGAAAATTTAAAAATTTCCAAGCAGATGAGTTAAAAACCTCAGAATTCCACTTCGATCAGCAATTTCTAAATCACTTTTTGGAACATGCCTTTAACTCATAATTCATTTTAATGCTGTAATTGTTTTGTTTTTTTTTCAGCAGTTGGTGACCTTAAAAATGGTGACCATTAAAATAACATGAAGTATAAAGGGTTTTAAATATAACAAACTGTCTAATCAAAACCAAGGAGGTTACTAAATTGACTTACTTGTACAAAGTTTAACCTTTTCACAAGTCATTTCAGGATCAAATCCAGCTTCAATGTCTTTTACTATGACAGGAGCATAGGTTGTACACTGAAAACAATAGTTATTGGTATAATGTCTTCTTTTTCAAAGCTATCGGTGAAGATTTAAAACTGTGGACCTTAGCACTTGAGTTCACTCTCGTTACTTCTTCAGTTCAAGTTGTTGATTTTATGTTTTTGTTTCTTAGTGCTGTTCATTCCTGTTACTGGATTTGTTGTTGCCCATTCAGACTTTTGACAAAGGAACGCATCATTGGTGCCTCTTTGCTTCTTAAATGTTAACATCAAATAGATATACCCCCTTCATTATATTATAATCTATTATTAATAATCCATAAAATTGGAAAAAACTAGTCCAATAATATCCCATAAATTATATCCCAGAGCTATAAAATTTGTTCATGTACAAATCCATATGAAGTACTTTGTTCATGTAAAGTTTCATTAAAATCCATCAAGCTTTTAAGAAAGATTTACGCTAACAGAAGACATACACACAGGGTGATTCCCAGATACCCCCCAAAAAGTTTGAATGTACATGTATATTTCCAAAGTTATTTAGTAATAACAGAAAGTGTGGTTTTTGAACCAGCAATATAGCCAAGGGCTTAGAAAATGATCTTAATGTTCATGATATTAAAATACTCACCAATGAGTTCAGTGGTGCTGGTAGTTTATCACACAAGTTGTACACAGAGGCATTGATGGCGTCTGCTGATTTATTTTGTGCTATGATAGCATCTATTTCTTGAACAAGGAATTTACAAAGTGTACATCCTGGAGAAGCCTAAAAATACATCAATTCATTAGTAGCTGAAGGATATCATTTATGAAATAAGATAGTTTCTACGTTTTCTATATTTCATTACCTCACGTTTTTTTTACAGTTTTTTATAACTTGTTTGTTTATACCAAATTTGGAAAAAACTTATGAACAACAAACAAAACCTTATGAAAGTACCTCTCCAGTTGGCAGTATGTTATTGTGAACTTTGAAGTGACCCTTATTGAGCCTATTTTGAATGATTTCTTCAGATGGGTCTTAAACATGCATAGAAAATTGCTAACCCCATACACAGGATAACCTTATTCTGTCCCTATCATCCTCACAAATGGTGTCAAGAGAGATTCAGAAAATTGGTTAATGAATTTTTTACCCTTGACCAAAATCGTGCTATAAACCTCAATGATAGGAGTTAAACACATCAACCACTTTGCTACCAGCTCACCACGTTCTAGTTGCTCTAGTTAGTAACTAAAGTAAAAATACTGTGAGTCAAAGCTCAGAACAAATAGCTTCTTTTAGCTATATAGATGTTTTAAAATGCCCTTGCAAATAATTTACAATGGCAAACTTATTTTGCACAATACTAACTTTAACATTAAATGCTTCTTTAACATCTTCGAGTGTAATCTGGACTGCATCTTCATAATCACCATACATTATTTTCTCTTCTTCCACCAAATCATACTCATAACTACCATCCTTAACTAGCTGATCTAAAAAGAAAAGATGAAATGGTTGTGCAATAACTCTTACAAGAACAGATTGTAGGTAACCGGCATGTTGAGTGGTATAAAAATCTAGTTTGGCGACAGATCTGAAAATGCATCCCACCATATGGGACCTCTACTTTTAAAAGCTGTATACCAAATATCAAAAGCTTACGATTAATAGTTGCTGAAAAAACTGTTACCAAAAAAAGTGTGACAGATGTACAGTGGCATTTCTATGTCCCTGCACCACATTGTGGCGGAGGACAATAAAAGAGAGCAAAACAATGAACAATTGTTTAAGATCTCATACTTATAGTCAAAGGGACGTAATTCAAATAAAATTAACCCAGAGGAAATTTTGAACTTGTTTAAAGTATTTTCAATAAAAAAACACTATAAAGTCCTGTATTGTTAAAACAGTCATTAAGATTGAATGTGCAAACATAAATAAATTAACAGTATTTTGTTGTAATATCAGCTAAGCTTACCATTACAAAGTTTGAGAGAGGAGCAAGCCATGTTTGGATCCAGTCCATTCTTTATAGCAGTCAGAAGTGTTGGAGCAAACAGTAAACACTGAAATAGGAAATGTTTATTAATGGTTATTCACATGAATTCATTAACTTTTTATCCCTAATGTTACCAGTAAAATAATTTCAGAACTAGAAATACATGTACAGCAGTCCTTTCCTTTAGAAATTTTGAGAACTAGCCCGAATTATTGAACACTGTACAACAAAGACCTAGCCCGAACAATAGAAAGTTCACAAGAAGCCACTAGCCCAAATAATTTTTCAGTAGTCCCGGGCTTCGGGCTACCAGTTAAAGGCGAGCACTGTGTACAGGCAAATGTAACTGCTAATACACAAATAGCAAGTTCTGCAACTATAATACTGACAAAGTCAGAAAGGGCCCTGCAGCAAAAAATCTAAGTGTTTTCAAAATCATACAAACTTTGATAATAACCACTAAGGCATGTTCCATGGAATGTATATGAAACTTCAGAGCTGTATTGTTAATTGCCTTTGAGTTTTATTGTTCAAAAATTCCAATTCTGATTTTCGATAAAAAATGAAGTTTTTTCCAAAAATATTAAACAGATTTGCATGAAATTTTAATATGCATATTATGACATGCTACTTAGCAGCTGTGCAAAGTTTCAGAACTGTATTGTTAACAGTTTTTAAGTTTTAGTGTTAACAAAGTCCAATTCTCAAAATCTGTGATTTTCGATAAAAAATGAAGTTTTTTTCAAAAATATTTAACAGATTTGCATGAAACTTTAATATGTAAATCATGACATGCCACTTAGCAGCTGTACAAAGTTTCAGAACTGTGGTGTTAATAGTTTTTAGTGTTCACAAGAATTATTGACGGACAGACAGACAGACAGATGGACAAAGTGAAAACTATAGGGGTCCGCATCTTCAATGTGGGGCCATAAATATTTTTAAGAACAACATTTTTTCTGCAATGTATTCCCTCCTTGCCAAATTGTTGGGATATTGTACACTATTTTTGTTGTGTATCAATTTTTATTATTTCTCCATAAAAAACATTTTGTTTGATTTTTTATCTTGTGCTTTGCAAATGTTGCTAATGATAACCATTTGTAAAATAACTTTGTTTGGATTCTTATTTTATTGGTTGGCAGAAAAAGCAAGAAGATTTTAATCTCACATGTACAAATTATTATGAAACCACAGTATTCAATAAGTGTATAAAATTTCATAAAGATACAGCATGAAACTTTCAAGAAATTAGCTTGAACGCAAGGGCCAGATGGACAGTTGGACAAAACACCATCACATGGACATCATAGATGACATAGGTAACTGTTAACAAACGTTTATTAAATGTTTCCAGGTTTAAGTTGAATATCTTACAAATTCACCACTACATAACTATATTACTTAAAAGTCCTTGCAACTGCTGGTAATCTGCTTTGCTGTTATTAATATGCCTACTAAGTTCTAGACAATAAATTTTGCTACAATAAAATGAGGATTGCATCTTATTGATTCAGACATGAGAAATTGCAAACATGCATTTTTCTATATTTTTATTACTTACAAGTCCTTGAAGTTCTCCTGGTAGCGAGTTACAGATCTGTTCAAGTGAGGAGTTGATAGCGGCATCTGTTTTGTTGTTAACTAAGATGGCATCTAATTCAGTCATGACAAACTTACATAGGGCACATTCTGCTGGTCCTCTCTAGGGAGAAAATAAAAACTACCTGATTTTGGAGCTACTGACCCAGATATGTATAAATACACACAGGTGTTTTAAACTTTTCAGTACCCGGTAATACAGTACCAGTAGTTGATAATTTGCGATGAGGTAGGATTTGATAAATAAATTTTAGAAAATTATTACATGTAGTTGCAACTGCATTGAATAATAATTGGGTTCATTTCTTGTATAATTTTTAAAGAAAACAAAAGAATTTGATAGGATTAACTACAAGATGGTTTATATACACTTTGCATGGACTCCACGTGCAATGTGATTGACAAGACAGTTTAGTGTAAATAAATATTATTTTATCAAATATTTGTGCTGAATATATCAATATATTTATTGATAAGTATTTACTGTAATAATTTTTTTTGTTTATTGAAGCCATATACTAATTTTTAATAGCGTACTTTTTACATGTGCACCATGAAAAATTAAGTTTATGGTTCAATAAACCAAGAAATTATTACAGTTAATTCTTAAATAACTTATTTTTTTTTCTAAAATGTCCTTAAACTTCTTACAATGTTAAAGGGAGTTGTTTTTTTACAACACAATGAAAGTTTTCTTGTATAAAAGTCTGAAGGCAAAATCAAAATTTTATAAATATCTAGTTCCTATTCTAACAGTATTTACTACCTATTATAAAAAAATTGTCAGCGATACTTCAATTGGGTCGTTTGTTTCCGTCGTTTCTATATTTACAAAAGCTCTTTGCAATGTACATACTTTCACTTTTCAGGCCTTCACTCGGTGGCTATATTAGGATTCGCAGTCTTCGGATTTCCATCAAAACAATATGGCCGCGACCAGTAGATTATGTGTTCCGCTTCGGATTATATTTTAGTCAGTGTAGCATATCTTGCGTAACTTCAGTGTAATGGATATTTGATTTTGGATTGCGAAAGATTACTTAATTGAATAAAGTTTTAAAGGACTAAAATACTATTCGGACACCAAAAATAAGTTAAGTCATGCAAAAAAGTTGTACACAGCATCTTCGTATTTCATGCTTTTATGTGGCAGTGTTTTAATGCAACAATGCGATTCAACTAGATCATGTAGCGTACATGGCGTAGTCACTTTATCAGGTTGTGCACATGTTTTAGCGTACTTTCTTATACTCAATTTTGACTGCAAAATGTTAATTCATTGAAGATTATTATCACAGACAGAAATTTAAGTCAATCAGACACACACAATTCAAGCATTTTATTGATTTTTAGAAAATGACAAAATAGCCACATTGGGTCATTCGTCTGTCTTGATCTAGGTCATTAAAACAGATGAATAATTTAATCTATTTCTCACAAAGCTATTGCGGGATCCGGAAAAATAAACTTATTTGTCACAAGTTATTGGTTGTTCGAAAAAGTTATCATTGCTTGATAATTTTGTCGATTCACCACACAGAGACCAAAGTCGCCACGCTAACAAACATGTCAGAAAATAATTGCGGAACCACAGGGTCTTGGATTATAGAGTAGGGGGTCAATTTTTTTTTAAGTCAATATAAATGACCAGAATCCAAACCCCTGTGTGCGGAACATGGATTGCAACGTTCCTGTATAAGTTTGCTTTAGTCTCCATCATAAAGGGAGGGACAATCTTTGAATAGGTGACAATCAAAAATATTTGTGCAGTGGCGGATCCGGGAGGGGGGGGGGGGTCCGAGGTTGGAATTTTCCTCCTTTCCGCCAAAAATTTCGCAAGTAACGTGTAGGTTTTCTGCAAAATTTGTCTGGAACCACCCCCTTTTCGTCATTCGTCCACAGCGGACTTTATGTGGACCAACCCCTTTCAAAATATTCTGGATCTGGCCCTGTTTGAGTTATAATATAATTTATTGCTATTAGACGTAAAAAAATTAAAGGCATACATGTACATTGCAAATTTTCATAAAGAGATCTACATTGGGTTTAAACTTATTTCATATAATATTATATCCTTCAAAATCATAGGCTGATCCATTAAAGTAGACGATAAATAGATGTGGAATAATTGTACGTGACACAACCAACAAAAAGAAACAGCCAGCAGTCTTCAGCATGGCCAGAAGTCGCTGCTCGCCGTCTTGCATTGGCCCAGGACTAAAAATACAAACAAAGGATGAGTCCAGTTTTCCTTTTGGTCACACGCAGAAAAAAGTCAAAATAACAATGAATGATTTTTTTTTACATCTTCGCATGCTTAGAATGCAACTAAATGTTGAAAATAATAATATTATAAAACGAAAATTGTAAAAATTTCTAGGCAAAAAATATATGTTTTCGTCTTCGGTATTCCCAGAATCCCGTTGGTAGCTTTTGTTCTCAGAATAATTTGAAGATTGAAACTTTTTTAAACTTAAACATTAAGCTGATTTATAAGTATATATATCTTCGATCCAATGAAGACTTTTGTAGAGCTCGATGAGCTGAAGGTTTAAGCAAGCAATAGCTTTTCTCTGTCTGCAATAGTTTCTTATTTCCTCCACTAACATAGTCCCGTGCGGGGCCCGGGTGGCGAATAGGCCCGCAGCAGAGCCTAGCTTGTCGTAAGAGGCGACTAAGGGTCTTGGGATTCTGACGTCGGGTCAGTGCTCAGCCCACAGAGCGACCAAGTGTGTACCCTAGGTGGCAGACTAGGGTGGCCCTCGTCCGCGGGGGTTGTCAGGTCTACAATACGGAAACCCTGACCGCCGACCATAGTGGGCCAACGTGCGTGGAGAGTGCCACGCTCCATGCACGTAAAAAAAAACCTTTGTGGACCGCCAAGTAGTGCACCACATAGGCTAAATTTTCCGCCCCTACCCACCTCTCCCCTTTTCCTGTGGATCTTAATTTACAGGTCCTTTGTTTCCCACCCCACCCCATATTTCATATATCATCATCATTTCATGTTCATTTTATCATCCTTTTCATGTTCATCGCCTGTAAATAACCTATATATAGCGTTGCACGGCCGTAAAACACCAACTCACTCACTCACTAACATAACCAAACTTTGATGCAGTTATATTAAACTAAATAGGAGATGATAAAGCTACATGTACAATGTACTGGATCTAAAAACAAATAATGTTTAGGCATTTAGGATAAACACTTGCATAACTTAAATTCCTCAACATGTTTATCTTAAAATGGCTTAATTTTAGATTGATTTTATAGTATGTGTACAGCAAAGGCTACTTTTTAAATTCAACAATAAACCTTAGCAGGACCTAGAAATAATAAAGTCTTTTTTTATGTTTCTAAAGCAGACCTTTGCTTTTTGTGTCCATAGCGGCTTGCTAGGCAATATGCATTAGAGTCCACACTTGTATTATTTAAAAGAAATTAACAAAATGTGTTGTACATTTTAACTTAATTAATATTCTATTGAAGAAATTCACTTACTGGCATATCATCTCCTAAAGAAATTGTTTCAAGTGAGATCTGGTGATGTCTTGACTTCTTCTTACCACAAATACCAGGCAACTGTGAACACATCTCTATACCAGTCTACAAATATCAATGTCAACAATTATAATGAAAGAACTGTAGTGAGCATGCTCATATATCCCATTATTTACATTTTTGACTGAGATTATCTATTTCAAGTAAGGAATCAAAAGTCAGAGTTCTTTCTGAGTCAACTTGTTAAACAGGAAGAAACTGATTGACAGACCTGAAAATGTATCCACAATATTGGACTAATATCTTATGTAATGCTATATACCAAATATCAAAAGCCTATGATTGATAGTTTCTGAGATATCTATTATGATATTTTGGTCAAGGACAGACGCTTGACCGAAGGACCAGTCAAAAACATTATACTCTTTGCAACTTGGTTGCATGGGGAATAATAAAGATAGGTTCATAGGGTCAGTCAGATCGAGCCTGGATAGTGTCAGTTAAAGGTATAAAGTATCGAAACAATATGTTGCATGGATTATTTTTTTGTAAGCTATTAAAAACTATCAATAAAGTCTTTCAACAGCATTTTATGGACAAAAAACAACAAACATACATGTATTAAAAGTAGATGATGAATGCTACAGTACTTTTATAAATGCTTTCAACAAAATATTAACACTGCACTTTAATTGTTAAGGAAAACTTTTTGGTTTTACAACCTATATCCGGCAGACATTAGAAAGAAACACTTTTGCTAGGCACAAAACAAGCCACTTCAGAAAAGTTGGGACAAACCTAATTGTTATTTGTTTCAACTTTGAAAAAATATTGACCAGAGAGGCAAAACCTTCACAAAAAATGTTAAAAGACTGAATTTTAAACCTGGCCAAAGCATCAAAGTTCTAACATTGGTTTCACACAAATCTGTCCTGAACTGCAAGGGGTGCAGGGTTCGACATTAACGGTTGTCCGATTGCCCGGGACAAGTGAAATGCGAAGTCGGACAACTAAAACTTAAATCCAGCTTGTCCGATCGGGCAAGTGAAAAAATATTTATAATAACTATATTGATTTCCTAGTTTCGTCATTTCCGAAGTTTGATTTGAAACTTCTTTCGTTGTCCTTTTTCATTAATCGGTCGCCATTTTGTATAAGTTTTCTCAAAAAGGAAAACCCAAGTATAATTATAGAACATTCTATTTAAAACCCTATTCCTATTGGTTAATTAAATATATCATATCCAATTGGAGATCAGTTTTTCGAAACTTCTCTTGTATAACCGATAATACATAGTAAGATACCCGAGCACTACGAAGTGATGATCACACATTCCTTCATGGCCATTTAATTATCAACCAATCAGATAGTTGATGGATATTATAGTTATATAAATAGTTCAATAGTGCTATAAACTGAAAGTAATTATGGTGTATTGGAGTCGTAGTCAAAAGAGGACAGTTAAATCTTCATAGAAAATTGAAAACACAATTAAAATAAAGTTTGTTAATATGGTTAAGGTGCAGTCCATTCTATTGATATTTAAAAAAAAAATCCTTTAAATATATATGCCTCTACGTCATTCTAGGTAAAAACTCGGACAAGTACTTTGTACTTTCGGACAAGTAAAACTTAGCTGTAACTTGTCCGACGGGACAAGAGGATTTAGTTAGTTAGTTAGTTAGTTATTGCTTTACTCCCAAGCAGCGCGATTTCGGCTATATCCGGGAGATGAACATGAAAGTGGTGATACAATGAACATGAAATGATGATGAAGTGGAGGAAATGGGGACACAAGGCCAATCGGGTAGGAGAGTTTTGACTGTCACTGGAAAAAGGAGTGATGGGTAGGGACGGGAAATTTTGCCTCCTGCATGGGGATCCTACGGGTCCTACTCTTACCGAGACCTGCAGCAGGGTTCTTTAACGTGCGAGGAACGTGACATTTTTCCCAACACGGTGCACCACTATGGTTAATTGCGGTCAGGTTTTCCGCATTATCGCCTGACGACCCCGCATCTCTCAATGTCAGGGCTGCCCCATTCAACCACCTGGGGCACACATCCCAGTCGCTTTGTGGGCAAAGCCGCCTGACCCCGATGTCAGGTTTCTGAGTGCTCTTTAGTGGACTTTTACCGACAAGCTTAGCGCTGCTGCCGGCCTATTCGCCTCCCGGGCCCCGCACGGGATCAAGAGGATTTAAAAGTTAATGTCAACCCCTGGGGTGTGATAGTTTTTACAAGATTTTAATAGACAAATGCACAGAGAGACAACAAGTATTTCTATGTTTCAACTTGGTGTTAACTTGGAGACAAAAATAACAATTTTCACCAAATATGTCTTGATTTGCCAATAATAGGACTAAAATCTACTGTGGATTCATTTATTTTTCTGGGTATCAATTTTTGTAGTTTGATGAAAAATAATAAGTTCATGGATTCTTAAATTCATGGTTCTGAAGTCTGTAGCATACAGATAAATGTCAATTTTCATTTTCATTGGGTTCAAAAAACCATGAAAATTAATACTTGTATCTCACGAATAATAATACAAGTGTGGCCACTAAAAGTATGTCTCGCCTGCCGGCACCATCACTAAACTCAACTACAAGCTTTCATTTCTTGATTTAAACACAAAAGTGTCTGTATACCTAATATCAGATGCCTAGCTATTATACTTTTCAGGCAATTCATAATGTCCACACAAGTATTACAAAAAAGTTTCGGCCTAAAAAAAGACCTAATTTCACAAAGTCACTGGAGTGTAAAAATGGGGTCAGGGTCACTCGGCATGGTGAAAGTTGCATGAACCATAACCTGAACTATCTGTATACCAAATATCAGATGCCTAGCTAATATACTTTTCCAGCAAATCATCATCATTAAAATTCTTACAAAAAGGTTTCAGCCTGAAAAAAGACCTATTATAAGTTCACAGAGTCACTAGTGTGTGAAAAGTTGGTCAGGGTCACACGGCATGGTGACAGTTATATAGACCATAACCTCAACTGACTGTAAACCAAATATCAGATGCCTAGCTATTATACTTATACAGCAATTCATCGTCTACAAAAGTCTTACAAAAAATTTGGCCTGAAAAAAGACCTAAGTTCACAGAGACACTGGAGCGTGAAAATGGGGGTCAGGGTCAGATGGCATGGTGACAGTTGCGTACATAATCACCTGAACTGTCTGTATACCAAATATCAGATGCCTAGCTATTATACTTTTCCAGCAATTCATCGTCCACAAAAGTCTTACAAAAAAGTTTATGGCCTGCAAAAGACCTAAGTTCACAGTCACTGGAGTGTGAAAATGGGGTCAGGGTCACACAGCATGGTGACAGTTGCATAGACCATAACCTGAACTGTCTGTATACCAAATATTAGATCCCTAGCTATTATACTTTTCCAGCAATTCATCGTCCACATAAGTCTTACTAAAAGTTTAAGACGCCACCACCGCCACCGCTGTCGCCGCTGGAAAGTAATACCTATGTCTCGCCTTCCGCAACTATACGTCGCAGGCGAGACAAAAACCACAGTTTATGACATACTCACATCTCCATCTATTTTCTCCAGGATTTCTATACACTGACTACAAGATATAACTGGTGTGCCAGATTCTAATGCAGCTTCTAACAAAAAGTAAATGATTTTTTTCAAAAATTTGTTACATGTACTATAAAGTTTAAGTGTTGCTTTAATTTAATTTTCTTGAAATTGAAAATCCATCTCCATTGACATTTTTAATAGGTCAAAGACTTAACGGTAATATTTTGTTACAAAGGAAGTAGATAAGTGACAGACAGAATAGAATAGAATAGAAAAGTTTATTAAACCAATTATGGGCCCATCACTGGGCATATATATATACATACATGAATACAATTGAAAACATCATACATAGCTTAAACAAAAGATATAGACATATTTAACAAAAAACAAAACAAAAAGTGATCAATGAAAATAAACACATTAATTATTATCTAATTTAGTTTTTCTCATATCAAAGCTATTATGAATAAATGAGGATAATTTATTACAAATTAACATGAATCAAATCCCACTCGGTTCCTGCATACATGTACCATATATCAAAAGGCTGTGATAAGTCATTGCTAAGAAAACTTAAGGAAAAAAATGTATATATCAAGTGACTTTTACTGTTTATTACCTGGTTTTTCACTTTTAAAATCTGGCTAAAAATTTAATAAATTTTGAAAAAAGTTACAGTAAGAAACCCTTTCACCAGTGATTTATATGGTTTCTGAATTTTCTTCTTTTTTTAATGAGGGGAGAGGTTCAAAACTTTTTGAATTATCCAACATCATTACCTGCAGTACAGACTCTTATAGCTTTACAGGCTTTGGCTGCTGAGAATTCATCTACTAAAGCCTTCAAAAGTTCTGGTTCAAACTGTTTACACTGAAACAATCAAAATATTTAATAAGTAAATTATCCTTTTATAAATTTAATAAGTAAATTATCCTTTTATAAATTTAATAAGTAAATTATCCTTTTATAAAACAAAGTATAATGATTTTTTACAAACTTTATGAAATGAAGATCTCAACAATTCCTTAATATATCATAACTGAAATCTTATGGTTATAAAGATCATACTCTTCTTTAACAAGAACTGTGATTTACCATGAGCAACTGTGTTTTAAAGTATTCAGTGAATAAGAAGTGGATGGAATATAGTGTGGTCATAAACATGATAAAATCCCTTCAAACCATAAATGCAAAATATCAACACACCATTTCATGTAATTGCCTAGAAAATAGTGACAATTTTTTTGGTGATGCTAGAGGTTGCAGGCGACATAATGAGCAGATGGTAGCTACCTATCATAAGAGTGCAATCTTAATATCCGAGAAGCATTGTATCTTAGCAGTACCAAGCAATGTATTCCTTGGCAAAAATCTACTGTATAATCATTTATTTTTGTGGGAAGAACATTTTGTGGTAAAGATCAAAAAACTTAAAATGTGAGGTGTCAGACAATTTTTGTGGATTACTTTCCTCAACTAAATATTTCAAATTTGTGGGGATTTCAATTCAAAGGTTTCTCTAGATCTTCAAACCACAAAACAATTTTATGAAATTTAATCCCCAACGGTTATTTCTGCTTCTATAGTATTTACCAAAACTCCTAGTTCTCCTGGTAAACCATTACAGATTTCCATCAGTGTAGAATTGATAGCTCCCTCAGATTTATTGGTCAGTAATTTCTCTTCCACATAGTTCACAACTAACTTGCACAGTTCACATTCAATTGGCTGTGAAAAAAAAAAGAATTAGAAATGCAATGATATACATTCAACTTTGATTACAACTTATACTCTATACTCTATTCAAACATTTTGTTCTAATGATCACTGCATGTGCATTGAGTTTTTATTAAAAGACTACATATGCATGAAGCCAGGGATTGAATTTTAGAAAATTTGCAAACTGATTGATTTCACAAAGTTAGCAAAAATTGGTCTTGGGCATTCTGTGCCTTACACTTTCAACTATTAAAAATTCCAAAGGCCAACACATAGGGTAAAATTCTGTAAATACATATGAATTTCATGGTTCCGGCTAGCTTCTAAAAATGTTTTACACAGACTGCTTTTTAGTGATATTTTTCACAAATATGGACAATGATTTTGAATTGCAATTTTTTTTATTGAAATCTATATTTTTTCCAGTGCTTGTGGATATTTTTTTATGCTATTTGTTCACAGAAGATGGAAAAGAGAGATTACTACTATTTCTATTAATCATGTACTTATTTCTTAATTTCATTTAGACCTTGGGCCAATTTCGCTACAAGTATAAAACCACTAATTCACAATCCGGTAGAGGACGAACCTGAATTAGTTCCTATTTTGAGACAATATAGTTCCATTAAAGTATTGACCCAGCTAAAACTATTGCATGCAAATCATTAAATGAGCTTTTATTTGAAAGATGAACATCTTAGAAACAATTTCAGCCCATGTTTGTTCATATATATGCTAAGTGTCAATTTTTAGGATTACTTTTACTTGGGGTCTCATTCTTGCCAGGAACATGACTAGAAAGTACCGGACGTTCAGTATGATTTAAACCAGGAACCAGTTTTTCCCGTTATTCAATGTAAGATGTGCTAGTTTTTGAACTGGAGTGAGCCAAATCATTTGACATTAAAATAAGACTATTGACACTTTATTTGAACTTAAGACAAAAAATCTACAGCATTTTAGAAATGTCCAATTTAACATAGAAATCAATAGGACTCGGAATTAGTGGTTTTATACCTACAAAAAAGTAGCGCCTTCTAGCCTCGTTAAAGGCTGCTAACAGTTTTTCATTGTGGTTTTTCTTAATTACTGCTTTATTTTCTATTCTTTAAATTCATTTCAATGAATTTTTCACATTAACTTTCTATTGTATCTTAAGTTAATTTGTCTATGACATGAAATAGAACAAAACATTTCAATCCACACACCATTTTTCTCTAATCTTTTGTTTTGTGAAACATATTCTAATTTGATTCAACAAACAGGAAAACTGCATCTTTGATAGCAAAAGGTTATGACCTCCCTCCTCAAGGATAGTAACCCCTGGCTAGCGAAAATGGAAAAACTGTAGTTACGTAAAAACAAAATTAACTATTTAAATCAAGAAGATTTCAAAAACTGAGTTGATATTATTACACATATTGTGACCAATTAATAAGTTCTATGATAGATCTTACATTTGCTCCTACATTTTTAAAGATTTTTTCCACTTTGTCTAAAACAACATTATGAACTGGTTCAGGTAATTGCTGAATTGTCTCCACTTGTTTTTCTGGAACATCTTCCATCAACTGAATTACCTCCCCTTTGTGTTTTGAAGGACATACTTTTAACAGAATACATATCTGTTCTGGGTCCTAAAAGAAACATTTTAAATAAAATTTATTTTTCAAAACTGTGTTATGAAATAATTATATATATATATAAGTCATAGTAAGCTGCTTGTATATAAACATCAAAAGGTAATAACAGGAAAGTACATGAACAAATGTATTGCTGTGCATTCATTTATTTTCGTGGGTACAAATTTTTGTGGTTTGTGGAAAGAATTAGTTTTGTCATCTTGTGGTCATACATATCAATGTTAAATGTCTTTTCATGTTGATTCAAATTTCTTGGATCATTGTCAAGTCCATCCCCGAAAACAAAGAAAATTTACAAGATTGCTACGCGTAGCCATGTGTCCCACCCCACCGCATAAAAGTTGTGTGGTATGTCAATTAAAGCAATATATTCTCTGAGAAACGAAAGAAATAGGTTGTCAAACTATGGGATGATCACCTATTAACAGTACCCTATCAGTGTGTAAAGTTTCAGCAACATCCCTTCAGTAGTATCCAGTGGCGGTTCCAGGATTTTTGAAAAGGGGGGGTCCTCGGTAGAAAAGGGGGGGTCCAAAACTATAATTTGATGGTTTTTGCCCAAATTTTGCATGAAAATCACAGAATTTTCCGACGAAAGGGGGGGTCCACTGGTATCCGAGGAGTTGCACCCACAAAAATGTTTGATATGACAAAGTCCCATTTTTCGGATTGAAAAATCACAACTTCGTAAATAACTCAAAAACCGTAACTATCGCTTCAAAAATTTTTTTCATATTATTATAGAGTACCTTTTGCTCTATCAGCCTACAAAATTTCAGAACCCTGTGCACCTAGGTAACCGAGATATTGGATGTCCTATATTTTGACCTTTCTTCCCTGTTTCCATGGAAACGGTGGCCATTTTGAAAATTTCAAATATGGGATGATCATCTACTAACAGTACCCTATCAGTGTGTAAAGTTTCAGCAACATCGGTTCAGTAGTGTCCGAGGAGTTGCACCCACAAAAACGTTTGACGAAGTCCTATTTTTCGGACTGAAAAATCACAAATTTGTAAATAACTTGTAAACCGTAAATATCGCTTCAAATTTTTTTTTCGTATTTTTATAGAGTACCTTTTGCTCTATCAGCCTACAAATTTTAGAACCCTGCGCACCTAGGTAACCGAGATATTGAATGTCCTATATTTTGACCTTTCTTCCCTGTTTCCATGGAAACGGCTGCCATTTTGAAAATTTCAAATATGGGATGATCATCTACTAATTGTACCCTATCAGTGTGTAAAGCTTCAGGAACATCCTTCAGTAGTGTCCGAGGAGTTGCACCCACAAAAAACGTGACGGACGAACGGACAGAAGGACGGAGACCATTATTAAGTCCCTCCAACGTTGCGGCGGGGAACAATAACCAACAAATAGTAATGAAACCACAGTACATGTAGTTTGTTGCTTATTGTTTCAAACAAGCCTCAAAATCAAATTCTGTTCAGATAATTTGACATTTTGGATTGGAAAGCTTTTTGCCATCTTTCATGTTATAATTATACATTGTAATAAGCCTCAGGAGAGTCAAAATGGAGTTCTTCAACATTATATTTTACTTCATCTCTTACAGTAAAATTCTGAGATCATGGAAGTTGTCTGTACAAAATGTATATTTAAGTTTCTGAATCTCTTTCATGTCTGAACAAGTATTATGTAATTTTTTTTTTAAAAATCGAAGTTTGGTTCTGAGATGAATTGAAGATACATTTTTAAGTTTCTCAAAACTGGTCAAAGCTGTGACAGAACAATAAATTTCATTTCAGGGCTGTAATCGGCAAACCTTCCTTATTTTTAAATCTTTATCTAATAAATTAAAATGACTCAGAACCTTTCCCTTAAAATTTTTTCCAGAAATAGCCCAAATTATTTAAATAACTGTACAAGATAGAACTAGCCCAAACAATAGAAAGCTCACAAGAATTCACATGCCCAAACAAATTTTTAGTAGCACGAGGCTTCACAAAAATAATTTGAACTAGAAAATGTGTCTATGAGACAAAAGAGGGCCCTCCCCTTCTTGAAATGTCATTACCATATGTATTACCTGGGATATGGACCTTTAACAAAAAATTAGTCAAAAGTGTTCATGCGTAAAATAAAGGCCCCAATGACCTAGTTTCTGGTGGGTGGTGCCGTGTTACCAAGACTCATCTAGTAGTAAAATATGATCCCTAACATGTACTTTTCAAGAAATGGACCTTAACAAAGAATTTAATCAAAGTCATCTTTGCGTAAATTATAGGTTGCAGTGACCTAATTTCTAATGAATGGAGTCAAGTTACCCAAGACATATCTAGTGGTAAAATAACATTAACCCCAAACATCTAGTAACCAAGTTATGGACGTTAACCATGAACAGTATCATCAGTTTCTTACAATTACTGAGATATTGAACTTTACCCAAAATTTAAACTGAGTCATTCATGTAGAAAATGTAGGTCAAGGTTACCTAATCTTAACATGAATGTTGATTATCATCCAAGATGTACCCACTGACCCAATGTCATCTGCCTTTCACTTGAAGTTGCTGAGATATGGACCTTAACCAAAACTTAAACCTGAGTCATTCATGTGAAAGGTACCCGTAGGTCATGTTGACCTAATTATGATACAAAAATGTATGGATGCTGGTTACTATCCAAGATGTACCCACTGACCCATTATCATCTCTATCACTTGCTAGTTAGTTAGTTATTGCTTTACTCCCAAGCAGCACGATTTCGGCTATATCCGGGAGATGAACATGAAAGTGGTGATACAATGAACAACATGAAATGATGATGAAGTGGAGGAAATGAGGACACAAGGCCAATCGGGCAGGAAAGTTTTGACTGCCACTGGAAAAAGGAGTGATGGGTAGGGACGGGAAATTTAGCCTCCTGCATGGGGATCCTACGGGTCCTACTCTTACCGAAACCTGCAGCAGGGTTCTTTGACGTGCGAGGAACGTGACATTTTTCCCTAACACGGTGCACCCCTATGGTTTGAGGTCAGGTTTTCGCATTATCGCCTGACGACCCTGCATCTCTCGATGTCAGGGCTGCCCCATTCAACCACCTGGGGCACACATCCCAGTCGCTTTGTGGGTAAAGCAGCCTGACCCGATGTAAGGTTTCTGAGCGCTCTATAGTAGACTTTACCGACAAGCTTAGTGCTGCTGCAGGCCTATTCACCAGTGGAAACCCGCACGGGTAAACTATCACTTGCAGTTGATGAGATATGGACATTAACCAAAACTTTATCCTGGGTCATTCATGCGGAAAATGTAGGTCAAAGTTACCTTATTTGGAACATATCAGAAAAAGTGTGTACAGTATCAAATAAAAGGCTCAAGTTGCTCTGTTGAGGTCAATGGGCAGGAATTGTAACCCTCAAGGACAGTAATATAGTATAAGGGTTACGTTATTGTAACTAAATACAGTGTATTAACCAATGAGAGGGTTAGTGCTCAGCTAAAAGACCAACCAATTAAGTGTGTACCTTAGGTGGCTATAAATAGAGTGGCCCTCAGTCAGGAGTGAGTGGAAGAGGAGGGTGTCTCATACAGAAAGCCTGGCCGTTTACCATAGTGGGCCCAGAGCTGTCAAGTTTTGATGAGCTGCTTGCATGAGATTTGCCCAAAAATTGAAAGATGATTAGATCGAAGGAAAAAATTAAAAGATCAAAGAAATTTGCCGACAAATAGACTACTAGATGCGCGAGTCTCACACGAGTTGCATGACATTTGACAGGACTGTTGGCCTATGTATGTTATACCAAAAGAACATTCACAGGAACAGTTTAATTAAAATTCCTGCATAGGAGCAAACAAAAACATGCATCTGGCCCAACATAAATTTTATGTTTATGTATTTTCTTTTAAATGCATACATGTGATTCTCCTGCCGGGAGACGAAATCTCCGGACTTTTTGATCCATCTCCCGTTATCCCGACTTTTTGTGTAATCTCTCGCTTTTTCAAGACATGATAAAATTTTAGTTTTATAGACATTTTAATTGTTCAGTCATAAACCAAATTTTTTAGGGATTTGTCAATTACCGGGTAAGTAGACGTTAATTTAACAGGTAAAGGTGTTAAATAAAGGTATATTGACCTGATGATTTGAGATTTATTAGTGAAGCCATGTTATTTGGCACACACTAGAGCCGTCAATTCACATTGAAATGCAATTTGATGAGTGAGGAAAATCTTCTGCTTTTAAGGTTCATCTTTACACTTCAGAAAAAAATGACCGATATTTTAAGTCTTTTTTCAGTCTATGTGGAGCCTAAACTATGCATTCAATTGCTTAATAAGGCGTAGCAGCGTCTAGATAAATATTTTTTGCATAAACTTTTAGTATTTTGTACGTGTACACTCGATCCGTTTTGCCAGGGCATTTTCTTTGCGTTTTTCAGTTCACCCAAATATAGCCAAATATCAACAATCCCCTGTCATTTGGCCTCCATGTGCAAGGTAATTTCATTATTGGTGTTATTAAATCTACTCATAATCGGTTTCATGGAGGTTATTTAAGGGTAATTCATGCTTTATTTATGGGACAACTTGAACAGAAAGAAAATGAATAGAGAAAACAACAAAAGTAATCTTGTAAACTGGAAGGGAAAATGATCGGCGATTTTTTTATCTAGGCGCTGCTACACTTTATTTTCTGTTTCTGTGTCGTTTAAGTCGTACATAGACTAGAAAAATAGGTCAAATATCGACCATTTTATTGAAAGTGTAAGCATGAACCTTAAGTCCAATCTCCAGCCATCTATTGTAAACTGGTTACATACTTATTTGAAAACAGTTACGACTTTTTTATAGTCGAGAACTTTTTCAAAAGGGTTACATTTAGGTTACATCTTAGTAAACTGGTTACAAGAAAACAGTTACAACTTTTTTTATACGACCGCAAAAAAATTGCGGACGTATAATGGTATGATGCTGTCGTTGTCGTCTGCGTTGTCTATTAACTTTAGTGTTACCACGATAACTTTAGTTCTAGTTATCCGATTGCTATGAAATTTGACAATGATGTTTCTTATCATCATAAAAGGATGAATGGGATTGACTTTTGGGGTCCCCCCATATTTGGTTTAAAAATTAGGGACAAAAAAGGGGCCAAAAATGCTACTTTTATGTTTGTTGGCAGGAAAACTTTAGTTCTTGTTATCCAATTGCTTTGTTATTTGGCAATAATGTTCATTACCATAAAAGGATGAATGGGATTGATTTTGGGGCCCCCTCATGTTTCCTTTTAAAAATTAGGGACCCAAAGGGGCAAAAAAATTCAAATTTTGTTTTTGTATCTATTATAACTTTAATCCTAGTTGGCCTTTTACTGTGAAATTTGTCAAGAATGTTTCTCACAATAAAAGATTGAACCTGATGAATTTTCGTGCCCCCCCCTTTTCCCTGTTTGTAATTTGGGGTCAAAAGGGGCCAAAATTTAAACGTTTTTATTTGTGGTCCGATTTCTGGGATAAGGCCTTCATATTTTATATAAATAATGTTTGTAACCCTTTTTATTTCAGATGTAACCCAGATGTAACTGTTTTATATGGATGTAACCTATTTGTAACCATTCTGGGATAAGGCCTTCATATTTTATATAAATAATGTTTGTAACCCTTTTTATTTCAGATGTAACTCAGATGTAACTGTTTTATATATATGTAACCTATTTGTAACCATTCTGAGATAAGGCCTTCAAATTTTATATAAATAATGTTTGTAACTCAGATGTAACTGTTTTATATGGATGTAACCTATTTGTAACCATTCTGGGATAAGGCCTTCATATTTTATATAAATAATGTTTGTAACCCTTTTTATTTCAGATGTAACTCAGATGTAACTGTTTTATATGGATGTAACCTATTTGTAACCATTCTGAGATAAGGCCTTCAAATTTTATATAGATAATGTTTGTAACTCAGATGTAACTGTTTTATATACATGTAACCTATTTGTAACCATTCTGGGATAAGGCCTTCAAATTTTATACAAATAATGTTTGTAACTCAGATGTAACCCAGATGTAACTGTTATATATGGATGTAACCTATTTGTAACTATTCTGAGATAAGGCCTTCACATTTCATTGAATTTCTCGGTTGTTGAATTTCTTCTGTTTGTTGAGGTTTTCTTTGTAACCATGTAACCAGTTACAAATGAGTGGTATAAAATTACAGGACTCTTTTCGGGACACATATGAAAAAATATCGAATTCTCCAGCTTTGTCATCACAGATCCATCACATGTATGTAAATGTTACTGGTTATGTTCATTGGTTCAATATAATGTAGGTTGTTTTGCATGTTAACCTAATTCAAATCAATTTTCACATTTTAAATATGAGGTGATACTGATCAATAATTTACGTAAAAAATGTACAGCATTCATTTTTGGAACCTTTTTATGTCAAAAGCCTCCTGTTTTACCGAGTGGAGTTTACAAACACTCAACAATTGAGTTCAACTCCTTACTGGAAGAAGAAGAAGAAGAAGAAGAAGAAAGAAGAAGAAGAAGAAGAAGACTAGCGTGTTGGTGTTTCTTGTGATTAAATTTGGCGCCAAACAAACATATCTGATTACCGAATGTCATTTAAAGTATTAAAGCACCATAACGGACAGCTTTGGTAGCTGAATACCGAATATCATTTTAAAATTTAAAGCACCATAACGGACAGCTATAATAAAGTCGGTCAATACATGAAGTGTATCTTGATTAGATGATTTACAAATTGGTTTTATACAAAGAAACATATTGTATTTTTTTTAATTATACCACTATGTCATAAAATGTAACGAGATACCCTGCATTAATCATGCTTTATCAATAGATAAGGCTAAATTCCTGAAAGACCCCCCTCATTAATTATCATAAACTTTCATTTAGCACCCTCTACAGTCCCGTGGTATAAATCAGTTATCCCCCATCGGGCATCCGCCCTCAGGGGAATAACTAACACTTAATTTTCTTCACACCTATCATTTTTTAATTTAGCTTTTAAATATAAGCTTAGAAAATAATTTCCTCAGATAGTTATAAGTTATGACCACAGATTTAAAAAAAGCCATTATAAAGTCAATTTAACATTTAAAAAATTGTGTCATTGTCAAGTTAAAACAAATTTTATTCCAAAATATTACATTTTGATTGTTAAATTCATATAAGTACAGAATTTTATTGAAAAGTAAATAGACTGTTGTCGCCGACCATGCGACTAATTTTTTCACCACTGAGTGCCTTACATTGCTTGTTTACTTTAGTGTCAATGTAAAATGTTATACTGTCTACTTTCAGGGTAACTTTCATATTACAAGGTCAAATGGTCAAATGTTGTTATCTCATAATGGGGGTCCATAATTGAGAAACCTATGAAAGTTAAGTCCAGAAGGTGTACATTGTTGATATATTAGAAGAATAACTAAATAACTTTTAGAATTCACTTAAAAAGACCAACATGTCGCATTAAACCTGTGATATTACCCTACACTTGATAACTTCAATAACCCAAGTGTTCATAACAATGCCTAAAAAACTTTTAAAAAATCGGCTGAAATCTTTCCTAAACTTTGCAGTGAGGTTAAATTAAGGGCTTTTTAATCTTTGTTAAAGATCTCAATCCAGGTGGTGCGGGAGATATTTGTGATGCTTATTTCTTCGTTAACCATTTTTCAAAGATGGTACATGTATCAGGGAATCAATATCATAGAGTATCTATGAATAAGGAGACATTTCTCTTGTGAACATGTTGAATTTAATTATTACTTTTTTATTCTTTCTTCCTTCATTGAAAAAATACAAATCAACACTTACCAATCCTTCTGACAGTTTTTTAAAGACAAACCGAATTGTTGAATTGGCAAACTCCAGACATTTCTGGTTTGTCGGTTCTGGGAGTTTGTTACAGATGTCGTTTATTTTTTCTTCAACTTTAATCTGTTATAAGATCAGAGAATAAAGCCATTACCATATACTCACCATACCATCGTGAATTTTTGTAAATATGGTATCAATATTTGCTGAGACGAAGTCGAGACACACTTGATTGTCCGCTGATAGCCTATTGCATATGTCGTTTAAAAAGCCTTCCACTTTGACCTATAGAGTATTTTTCAAATAGAAAATAATATAGTTGTGGAATAAGCATACAGAAACTCCGTTTATATATAAACTATATTGCGAACAGGCTTAACGGAATTATGTAGGCCTTCTTCCGATTATGACTCTGCATTGCAAACAAGTTATGAAATGTGTTCATGACACGTTCTCTCTTTATGTAAAGTTTCATAAAATTCCATTGCGCTATAAGGAGTTATAGTGCGTTGACGAAACATGTCACGGGACAAGCAGGGTGACTTATACATGTAAATAGTCTATAAATTGCAAACCAATATTCTAACGACATGCTTCTAATAACAGCTAAAATGTTCTCTTTTTTTAATTTCAACGGTGCCCGTCACAATGAAGTAGTCTACAAAGTTTTTTTTAAATTCCAAACTGAACCCGTTTTGATGAAACCATGAACTTTTTTTTCAGTGGTAGACAGAAATTAACAAAAAAAAACATACAAAAAGACGTAATAAAAGACCTAACATTATGAGAAAAATGTTCAATTTGTTCGCGTTAAAAATATGAAAGAAAATAAAAAGATGTACAAATATTCATGTTTAGCGTTTCATACTACCAAAAGACTTTCAGAAACAAACGAGAAACTAATTGGTGTTTGATAACGAAGACTTTTATTAAATTACAAACTGAAATAAAAGATATGTAGTAGTAAAACCTACCATAGTGGCATTTTCCAAGACTAGTTTTTGCATGTCTTTGACAACGATGTGGCATACTTGGCACATAAGATAATCCTTCTTATCCTGACTGTGAAATGATGGTGCTCCTAAAACATATCAAAACGTGTAATATCTATGACTTTGATTCGTTTCTTTTTTTATTTATTCCTTGTATTCTTTATTACAGCATGTCTTTTTTTTGTTTATTCCTTGTATTCTTTATTACAGCATGCCTTTTTTTAGCTCACCTGGACCAAAGGTCCAGGTGAGCTATTGCCATCACTTGGCGTCCGTCGTCGTCGTCGTCGTCCGTTAACAATTTTTCAAAAATCTTCTCCTCTGAAACTACTGAACAGAATTCAATGAAACTTGGTATGATTGATCCCTAGGGTGTCCTGCACCAAACTTGTGTTTCGATTTTTGATCCGTCAAATAACATGGCCACCGTTACTAAAAATAGACCAGGGGGGTCAGACTACTGTTTTTGGCTTGTAAATCAAAAAGTATTAGAGATATATGAAATCTGATGCCACGCTACTGCTTCAGCATCAAAAGCTAAATACAAAAGTCTCCATTGAGTCGAAGTTCTCAGATGATCCTTTATAGGAGTTACGGCCCCTTAAAGGTGAAAAATAGCATTTTTTCATGTTTTTGGCTTCTTAAATGAAAACTATTACAGATAGAGAAAAGCTGTTGCTTGCTTAAATGTTCAGCTCAATTAGCTCTACAAAAGTGTCCATAGAGTCGAAGTTGTCAGATGACCCCTTATAGGGGTTACAGCCCCTTAAAGGCAAAAGAAAGTGTTTTTTGCCTGTAGAATGAAAATTTTAGCAGATAGAGAAAAGCTGTTGCTTGCTTAAATGTTCAGCTCATTTAGCTCTTCAAAAGTCTCCATAGGATCGAAGTTGTCAGATGACCCCTTTTAGGGGTTACAGCCCCTAAAAGGCGAAAAATAGTGTTTTTGGCCTATAGAATGAAAACTATTGCAGAAAGAGAAAAGCTGTTGCTTGCTTAAATGTTCAGCTCATTTAGCTCTACAAAAGTCGTCATAGGGTTGAAGTTGTCACATGACCCCTTATAGGGGTTACAGCCCCTTAAAGGCGGAAAATAGTGTTTTTGGCCTATAGAATGAAAACTATTGCAGATAGGGAAAAGCTGTTGCTTGTTTAAATGTTCAGCTCATTTAGCTTCACAAAAGTCGTCACAGGGTCGAAGTTCTCAGGTGACCCCTTATAGGGGTTACAGCCCCTTAAAGGCAAAAAATAGTGTTTTTGGCCTATAGAATGAAAACTATTGCAGATAGAGAAAAGCTGTTGCTTGCTTAAATGTTCAGCTCATATAGCTCTACAAAAGTCTTCAGAGGGTTGAAGTTGTCAGATGACCCCTTATAGGGGTTACAGCCCCTTAAAGGCAAAAAATAGGGTCAAAGTGTTCAGATGGCTCTTTAAATAACATTTTGCACGTTTTTGGCCTACAGAATGGCAACTATTGCTGTAAGAGAAAAACTGTTGCTTGCTTAAATGTTCAGCTTATTTAGCTATACAAAGTTTTTTATAGGGTTGACATCAAGACCAGGTGAGCGATTCAGGCTCCTGGGAGCCTCTTGTTATATATTCCTTGTATTCGTATGCCTTTGTGTTGTCCATTGTGGTTTTTTTTCTTCTTCTAAATTGTCACTTATTATGTGGGCTGTGTCGCGTACACTTATTCCACATCTCATTATTTTCTATCGCTGATTGGTGATTGCTGTTTGTTTCTCCTTGAATTGTCTGTTTCTTCAAGCTTTTCTTGTGGGGCTTGTGTTGACTGATTTTGTCTTTGCCCTAAAATTTAAAAACTTTGACATTCGAATGGCCCAAAGCGTTGCTTCCTTCATTCGCCTTTTTTTCGGGGGGGGGGGGGGTGAGTTGAGCAATCTTTTCATTTAACGTTGAAGCCATTTCGAAGGTTAACCATTAAACAATTCAAAGAGATATATCCAGATTCTGTCTCTTTAACAAATAATGATTTGACGGTTGAATTGTTCCTGTGCTTTTAGATTTGGTCATGTCAAGTTTTGTTTAAAAATACATTATGATCTAATACGACCTTCATGTAAACGAAAACGTCTATACCAAATTCACCAAAAAAATCGTCACCCAGAGAAAATCCTGACTTGCTTATAAACAAATTATTGAAACAAACAAATGCGAGATCAAAGATATAACGGATTCTAGGAAGTCTGCTTCATATTTAGATCTACATCTCGAATAAGACTCTAAAGGAAAATTTTCAACAAAGCCCTATATATATATATGACAAACGTGGTGACTTCAACTTTCCAATTGTCAACTTCCCTTCTTGTGCTGCAACATTCCGTCCGCTCCAGCTTATGGAGTTTACGTATCATAATTAATTCGTTCGTTACTCCGGAGCTTGTGGGAACTACATCGATTTCCTTGCCGTGACAGAGCGCCACGTTTGACACAAAAATTGCTAACACAAGGTTATGTTGCTCCTCGGTTGCTGTCTTCACTCAGAGTTCACTCTGGTTACGACTGGAGTTCACGTTGTTGATTTCTGTTCGGTTTATTGTGTGTGTGTTTTTTTTATGCTTTGTGTTTCCAGTCCTGCTGTTCTTGTTCGTGTTTACCAGTTATTGTCGTTGCCCTTACTCGAATACCCCATTGGTGCCTCTTTGCTTCATTCAGACGGCAAAGGCTAGTTAAGTTTTGGCATCATGATCTGATTTGTCAATACCTAAGAGTTTTAAATTCCTATGTTGTGCTTTATAGTTGAAGACATTGAATAATATATTGCTGAAATCTAGATTTTGTAAAAACAAATCAAGAAAGTACAACCACCCCTGCCCAAACCCACCGAAATATTGTAGTTTTATATAGGGATTTTTATTTCATTTTAAGAAGTAATAAATAGATCTTGAACAGGAGCATGGGTAGAGTAAATAGTATATATCCCCTTCAATCACCTGTCACGGGATAGAAGGGGTATACTTTTTTACCGACACAAGCCCCCCCTTCCCTCCCCTGCAGATCTAGTGAGAAGAAAAATAAACCAGTCGGTATCTGTATTTTTATGAGCACTAAGGAAGCGACCATTCGATTTATATTTTGTAGAGGGGGGGCTATGGTTAAAATTGAAATAAAAAGGCAGAATGGCAAAAATCCAGTAATTACAGGCAAGACAGTGCTTTGAATATAAAAAAAAAGCAGCTGTGATGGTATTTTTGGTTGAAAAGAAAATAAAGTAGCTTACAAAGTAAGAAAAAATAGGCGCACTAGTCTCTCCATAGCCCCCCCCCCCAAAAAAAATAAATAAATGGTTACTCCCTTACTTTGCTTCATTGTTTTACAAAACTTCAGTATTTCCATGTTTTATAAAAAGTACTTTGTTTTATCTAGCAAATTTCTCTCCTTGATTATTTTATAAAAAAAAGAAGAAGAACGCCCCCCCCCCTTAATTTCATTTTACAAAATTCTAACTTACCTAAAACTGTTGTAAAGCAAAGACAAAGCAACGATATTTTCCAGATCATTTTTTCTTCGTGGTAATCCCTATTCAAAAACAGTTCAAAAGATCGTAAAATGAAAAATAATCAATGTAAAATATTTCGGACGATTATCACGTGACCTCTATCTTACGGCGTACAAAGTTTGTCACATGATTTCGAATGATAACAAATGGCGGACGAACAAGCAGAAAAAGTTGATGGAAAATCAACTCGAAAAAGGCATAAAACCAGACGACAACCACTATGTGCTAATAATTCATATAGCTGCCATAAACTATGGCTATTTATTTATATTTTGTTCTATTTGGTTAGTTGAAACTTTTGCCTTTTTAATTTTATTTTCGATGACCAAAAATTGCAAAAATGTCTAGAGCTGATTAAGATAACCTGCTATAATCATAAGTGCTGATAACCATTGTAAATAAAGGTATGACCAAGATTATGGTGGTCCTAGGTTTTATCAACGACAGTATAGTCAACTTGATGACGGGGGTCACTTAACAGTATCAGATGAAGACATGCAGTTTTCACTGATTCCGTAGACAATAGACGATCTTCCAAAAGTGCCATTCCGGAACGTTCCGGGTATTAGAATAGGGGTCACGAGAGGTCAATGGGGGTAAAATGGCGGCTTTTTTAGAAGAGAGCACAGGGACTGAATTATTCTATCAATCTATTTAATGTGTTTTCTAATGGAAAACAATCAAACATGAAATGAATTATTTTGTTTCACTTGAAGGTCCTTTCAAACCAATTCGTTTACACTTAAATAATGAAATTTAAAAATTCCCTTTTACGCTCAATTGATGCCGGCAACCAGTTATCCAGTAATTTGAGGTAAGATTTCGACAATTACCAAAAAAATCGAAATTGGAAGATCGTCTATGGTAGATGGATAACCTGTTGAGCATACAATTCAATTATACACTGCAAATAAATTTATTCGCTCAAACTCATTTACAATATATAGATGTTTCAGGTACATGTATACTATAATGAAAGGCACAGACCTACATTGATCTCAAGAACAGGTGAAAAGGACAGTTCTATTTTCTTGGGCATATCTCATAATGGGATTTAAAGAATAGAGAATAATATATGGCCCAAAATAATACTACAAGTAATAATAGTAAAATTAATAATGCATAAAATGAAAAATAGCCAAACCATTTCACCTTTGTTACAGCTAGGTCATCTCTGTGCAGAGTTAAGTCAAGTTACACTAAGGTTGAATTGGTTTTGGTTATTTATTGCTTTATAAAACTTTGTGAATATTCATTTCCTAAAATGATTCATCCTTGATTAAGGTAAATTAACAAGTATAATCAGATACAGTACTTAAGGATGATTGCTACTATTATTGAAAATAAATAGGTTTCAAATTTAATGCCTTAAATAAAAAGATAGTTAGATAATAGGTACAAAAATGTAAATGTACATGTATTATATAAGCTAATAATTTTGATAGGTTTGTGACCTTGTTTTCAAGATAATTGACGTTAAAGTTTTGGTTGAAAAAGGTTTTAGCTGACAGCCCTCAATTTTGACTAGTAAATGGTGGCCACAGGTTATTAAATTTTCCAAATGGCTACTAAAATTTTTCACTTGGTGGCCAGCTGGCCAGTGAAATTTTAACAAAACTATACATTTATTCATATGTTTCAAAGTTCACTTTGAGGGCTGTCTGACTTTTTCATACATGTAGGTTTAGCATTAGCACTATGTAGCTGTTAAAACACAATAAATAGGATTTGATAAAACTTTGTTTACAAGAGCATCCTTAAAATGATTAACTTCAATATTAAATATAATTACATGTACTTGTATGTTTATACATGTACATGTATTCAATTTCATACATGAGGAAGGTCATTATTTTGTCTTATCTTAGTGAATAATTAAATTCAGTTGGAATATGATAAAATTTATCCTTGATAAGGCCAAGTAAAAAAATATTTGTGTTTCTGGTTTCCATACCATCCCTAGTTTTTCACACCAACCCTAGACTTTTTATTGCCATTTTTGCTTAAGCACATGTGTGCAGTTAAACGTGAAATCTTCTCCCCATTATTAAACTCAAGGTTAAAAAGAAATTTTAGAATAAGAAATAATGCCTACACTGTAACTTCTGACCCTATATTTTCAAGCATGAAACCAGAAGCACACATACTTTGTATTTTGGCCTAAACTAAATTGGTCAAGTTCCTCAAGTAATCAGTGATTAATAAATTTTATCTCGGTACAGTTTTGATCTACCGTACATGTAGATTAAATCTGGAACATAGGTCAAGTTCAATTTGACAAGTTCATATTTGTTTAAGATATTATTTTGTGTTATTTTTTTTTAACAAATTTTAACATTTTAACTTTAGCTACATGTATACAGAAAATTGTCTGTGGTGTTTGCAAAAAAAATGAAAAAAGAAATACTTGAAATAATGATTACAATAAAGGAAAGTGAACAAATCACACTGAAGGTGTTGAAAATATTTTTATTTTTTTTATTTCAGCTGTCTGGCCTTGTTCTCTTAACTATTGGAATATTTTCCGAGGTAGAAAGACAAAAATATACTGGTTTAGATTCCTGGCTAGCTCTGCCTGTGGCAATGCTCATTTTTGTTGGTCTGGTTGTTAGTATTAATGGTTTATGTGGCTGTGTTGGTGTTACAGAAGAAAAGGTTAATCTTATAAAACTGGTATGTATGTACTTGTAAAAGTTTTGTCTCGTGTTGCTTAATATAAAATAATGAGATGTGGAATATGTGTATTGGACACATTACAGCTCACACAACAAGCAGTAATTAGAAAAAAACACAAAATGGAAAACCACCAGCAGCCATCAACAAAACCAGTATTCAATTATCTGAAAGTCATTTTCAAATTCAGAGTCTATGGTTTGGTTTTATTGTTCTATTCTTTCATATTCATATAGTGTTTTGCATTTTCATAATTTTTGGCACAATGCCTCTGATGAGTCCTGAATAAATGTAACATGCATCAGGGATAGCAACATTTATTGCCAGGAACTTTATTTGTATTTTTGATTCCAAATTAGAAGGATGCTACAAATTTTATTCAGGGTATAAAATTGAGGATTTTAAAAATGATTCATTTGTTTTAAGTCATTACTCAAAATAAACCTATTTATTGTTTAATTACTAGCTACATATACATAGAAAATATTGAGATGTGGAATAAGTGTACGTGACACAGCCCACAAGTGTTTTACATATCTATATATAAAGTAGGTTTAAAATTATCATATATATTTTAAGACCTTTAGATTCATTTTATCATTGATTGATTTGAATGTAACTCGTAAGTTTATTCATTTGATATAAATGATATTTCATTTGCAGTTTTTTGGTGTCTCCATTGTGACATTTATAGCACAGATTGTGTTAGCTGTGGTTGTGTTTTGTTATGGGAGAGATGTAAGTTTAAAAAATATTGCCCCCCTTTTTTAGCTCACCTGACCCGAAGGGTCATGTGAGCTATTGGCGTCACTTGGCGTCCGTCGTCCGTCCGTCCGTAAACTTTTTCAAACGTTAACTCCTCTGACACCATAAGTCCAATTGCAACCAAACTTGGTATGGTTGTTCATTAGCATTCGGTGCTTAGAACTGATGTGGGGATTTTTGATTCGTTGTAAAACATGGCCGCCATGGCTAAAAATAGAACATAGGGGTAGAATGCAGTTTTTTTGCAAATAACTCAAAAACGGCTACAGATATCAAAATTCTGGCAGGGTAAAAGTGATCAGCACCTCAAGATCTACCTACCCTGAAATTTTGAAGAAAATCCAACAACCCATGTAGGAGTTATTGCCCTTTTTGTGGATTTTTTGCAAATTTTGCACCTGTTTAGCTCAATATCTTGAAAATTATACTAGATATTTTAGAAATTTAAATTGCATATTGTTTAGCACATCAAGATCTACAAAATATGTAACAGGGTCAATGTTGTAGGACCATTCCTTTTAGGAGTTATTGCCCTTAGAACGTCAAAATTTAGCATTTTAACAGCATTTCCTCATTATATTGAAAACGTTAACTCCTCTGACACTTTAAGTTCAAATGGAACCAAACTTGGTATAGTTGTTTATTAGCATTAGGTGTATAGAACTGATGTGGGGATTTTTGATTGGTCGTAAAACAGCTGCTGTGGCTAAAAATAGAACATAGGGGTAAATGGCAGTTTTTTGCAAATAATTCTAAAACGGTGACAGATTTCAAAATTTTGATGGGAACAAAAGTGATCAGCACCTCAAGATCTACCAGCTCTGAAATTTTTTAAAAAATCCAACAACCCATGTAGGAGTTATTTCCCTTTTTGTGGATTTTTTGCAAATTACGCCTCTGTTTAGCTCAATATCATGAAAACTATACAAGATATTTGAGAAATTTAAATTGCATATTGTTAAGCGCATCAAGATCTACAAAATATGTAACAGGGTCAACGTTGTAGGACCTTTCCTTTGAGGAGTTATTGCCCTTGGAACTTCAAAATAGAGCATTTTAACTGCATTTCCTCATTATATTGAAAATGTTAACTCCTCTGACACTTAAAGTCCAATCAGAACCAAACTTGGTATTATTGTTTATTATTATTAGGTGTATAAAACTGTTGTGGGGATTTTTGATTGGTTGTAAAACATTGCCACTGTGGCTAAAAAAAGAACATTAGGTTAAACTGCATTTTTTTTGCAAATAACTCAAAAAGTGTGACAGATTTTTAGATTTTGATTGAGAACAAAAGTGATCAGCACCTTAATATCCACCATATTGTCAGATGACCCCCTTATTAATCTTATGACCCTTTCAACGTCAAATAGATTTTGCCTAATAACCTTTACTTCAGGCACATATGTCAGGTGAGTGATTCAGGCTCCTGGGAGCCTATTGTTTCACACCTACGCTATATAAGCATTAGTTATACATGTATAATGTAGGCTTTTTTGTGTGTGTCATACTTTTAGTATCCACTTCTCTTCTTATATGTCTTGAATGTATATCTTAATTATTTTAGTGAATTGTTTATATCTAATGAAGTTTGAATTTTTGCTTTCATCTTTGTAATAACCACCTTTAACAAAGTTTTAGGATATAAAGGAATCACACTATCTGTCTATTAGTCCACATATCTCATAAACCCAAACCCTTCTAAATTGCTGGATGGATTTTTATGAAACTTTGCATGAAACAAGTACAAAATCATATGAAGATGAGCATGAATTAATATAATTGCTATCAGATACCATTTAAGAGAGATAATTGTACTTGTTTGTCTTTGCAATATAGGGTGTAATATCAAGCTGTGTGTGACCTATTTACATCTTGCTCACAGTATTCCTTGTTTGATAATGCATGTATTTAACTTACTATCAGCAAAAAAAATATAATCTAGTATTTCTGAGTACCAGTAGTCACATTGTCGGAAACCCACGGTTGGTCACGCTTGCTAAGCTACCTCTCACCACCTGTGGGTTCATTGATACAAAATATCTAGTTCTCATGAATATTCATATTAATATAATGAACCCTTACTATTAGCATAGCGAGACCGTGACCAACCGTGGGTTTCTGACGATGCGGTAGTCAAAACAAACATCAGAAGTACCGTATAGCGGGAAATTTTCGCGAGGTTCTAATTTTCGCTATATTAGCAACCATTATTCTATCGCGAAATATTGAACCTGCGTAATATAGAATCAATATTAATTTGTATTGAAAATATAATGAAATCGCGAAAATAAATGTCCGCGTAAATAAAAACTAGGTCATTTGGTATGAAATCGCGAAATTTGCAGGCCGCGAAAATTACCCGCTATACGGTATATATGCATGTATATGTAGTTGGAACGTTTTGTCTGCATCTTGTATCTTTGGCATTGTTTGTTGTTGTTATTTTTTTCAGAAATTCATCAAGCAAAGCATTACTAGAACTATTACTCACATTTCATGAAAATTAATTTATTGTCTCCCCTTAAAGCAAAGTGAGGAATAGGTTTTGCTTTTCTGGCAACAGCCACAGTGTTAACTATCAATGTTTGAGTTTTAAAGTTACAAAAATTTCCTAACAGTTTTTTTCGGCGGCTACATGTACTGACATTTTAACAAAATATGAATATTTAGTTGACCATGGGATGCAGATGTCAAAAACTGTTGATTATCCATATTGGTCTCCTTACATCTTTCATTGTGACCCCTTGCCAAGCATTGATTGGTCTTGTTTATTTCAGCTGTCTGGTCTACTTTTATTGACCATAGGGATCTTTATTGAGATAGAGAGACGGAAGTATACTGGTTTAGCTCCCTGGCTGGCTCTGCCTGTGGCAATGCTCATTTTTGTTGGTCTGGTCATTTGTATTCATGCATTATGTGGCTGTGTAGGTGAAACAGAAGATAAAGTTAATCTTTTAAAATTGGTATGTTCATAAAGATGTAGATGAACAATTATACTTGGGTGGTCAAGTGGTCTAAGGACCACACTTTTGATCACTAGCCATTCATTAGTGATGCAGATAGTGGATTGAGTTCCACTTTGTAATTAGGGGAGGCTCTGGTTTCCTCCATAATTAAATCTGATCTGGGTTGAAAAGGGTGTTAAACCATAACCAAAAATAAAACCAAATCAGCAAAGAATCCAAAAGTCCTAGTAACCAATATAAAATTAACACTTAATTGAATTCTTATTTTCCTGTTACTGTCACTGGTCACTGTTACCCATAGAAACCAAGAAAATTTGTATCCCTTAAATAATTATGAAATGCCTATTCAAATAAATTTAATACTTTTTATATGACCACAAACTTGGATTATATAGTGTTATGGTGGGGTCATTGTCATGGGACATTTGGTTTCCATGCATTAACTTAACTTAACCATAGGTTATGAAAATTGTTTAGTATTTCAATCCACTATGGAGACTTCCTATTGCATATTGCATTTGGGCTTTGTTGCCCCTACTGTTATAAAGTAAAAGGGCCAAAAAGGAGCAAATATTTTTATACCCTCCCCCCCCTACCACCCCTGCAAGGTTTGGGTGTAAAAGGAATCACACTGTATGTTTGTCTGTCTGTCCACTTATCCACATATCTCAAAAAACCCAATTCCTTGTGAACTAAGATGGATTTTGATGAAACTTTACATGAGGAAAGAACATTATAATTTGAAAATTATGAATATGTGAATGAAAGAGTATTATTGTAAGTGAATTTCTTGTACAGTAACTTAAAAGCTTTTTTTTGCAATAAAGAACTATATTCTATAATCAATATCTTTGAAATAACTTTTATTTTTCAGACTGCAAAAGTTAAAAGTTCAGACCTTGCCTTGAAAGTCTTTTCAAAACAATACAGTAGAGATCAAAGCCTGCAGAATGACATCAACAGAATTCAGGCCGAGGTAGGTTGATGAATTTTTTTATGTTTAATTACCTCTGAAATATGACCTTTTCCCCTAGAGAAAGTTTCCCAAAATGACCTGAAAATTGCTTAAAGTTTTCCCAAATAAGGTTTGAAATTTCCCAAACAATGATATTTTAAAAATATTGGTAAATGGTGCATTGGTTGAAAAATTGCAACAAAATGACTTAATGCAATCATCTATGGAATCTTTTGATTTTACACGTCTGTTTTACTACTACTAGGTTAGGCCTCACCTTTGAAATAAGTTGAAATAAATTGAAAGAGTCAACTTGTTTTTTACAATTTAAATCTGTCTGCAAAATTTTTCCAATTTCAAAGTTAAGTGTATCCTTAATCTATTCCACTTCATTTAAGTTCTAAGTCCTTGGTTTGGGTAAATTCAGGGATTAAGTGCAGTACTTGTATATAATATTTGGTGGGATTTCACTGAGTGATTGATCCGGGTTATAAAATCATCAATGTTGGGCACGGGGCAGGTTTGGAAATTAATTTTGTTTTTTCAGCAGCTACTTATCACAGCCTCTGTATATTTAGTATGCAGCATCAGCAAGGGTTCCATACTGTGGGATAAGATTTCAGGTCTGTCACTCACCTACTTCCTGTTTAACGAAATCCGCCCATATTTGACCTTGACAGATTTTCTAAAAGTATCATAATACGAATATCTTCATTTGAAAACATCCATAGAATATTTTATTGTTTATTTCAGTTTTCTTGTTGTGGCATTGATTCTTGGCATGACTATGTGGACATTTTAAACGTGTGCAGAGAAAGATGTATAGACACAAGCCAAGGTCGCCAGTGTGAATTTAGATGTATATTTCCTCAGTCTTGTTGTAGCCTCCCAAATGTAAGTCAAGGTCGCCAGGGTGAATTTAGATGCATATTTCCTCAGTCTTGTTGTATGCTCCCAAATGTAAGTCAAGGTCGCCAGGGTGAATTTAGATGCATATTTCCTCAGTCTTGTTGTATGCTCCCAAATGTAAGTCAAGGTCGCCAGGGTGAATTTAGATGCATATTTCCTCAGTCTTGTTGTATGCTCCCAAATGTAAGATTTCAATATAGTCTCTACAATGTGATCAAGTGGATTTCTGAATTTCTAACATCTGATTATCTTAATTTTAAAGCTTTCCAAGCAATTAAAATATCAAATTTATTTCCTTGGATGTTAGAAATTCAATAATCATCTATCTTTTAGTTGTAGAAGGTTTTACTCTAATGTCTACAGGTATAAATTGCAAAAAGTTGACCATCAAATGCACAAACAATTACAGTTGGAATAAAAAAAATCTTTAAGAGGAGAGAAATATAGCTTCTACAACGTGATCGAGTTGATTATGGAAATTTTAACATCAAGGGAAATAAATTTGATTATTTTAATTGCAAGGCTTGCCAAGCGATTAAAATATGAAATTTATTACCGGAGATGTTAGAAATTCCTAAATCATCGAGAATTCAGTTGTAGAAGGGTTTTTTTAATGTCTATTGATAAAAAAATCACAAAAAGTTGAGTATCAATTGCACATGCAATTACGCTGATAACAAAATTGTCTCTAGAGTAGAGAAATATTTTTCCACAACTGGTTGAGTGGTTGATAAATCTGATGAAAATTAGAGAAATGTTTTTTCATAACTAGTTGAGAGGTTGATAAATCACATGAAAATTAGAGATATAGAAATTTCAACACTATTAAAGAAATTCATTGCTCTCATATATCATTCTGGTGAGATAATTGGACTTCAGTTTTTATACCCCCGCTTCGAAGAAGAGGGGGGTATACTGTTTTACCCTTGTCCGTTCGTCCGTCCGTAACAAAACTTCCGTCACAGTTTTCTAAGCAACTACATGAGATAGAGGTCTGATATTTTGTATATAGCTTTATCCTATAGTACCATATGGTGTATACCGAATTTATGCTCCTAGGTAGTCTACTTCCTGTTTACCGCATACTTAGGTTTTACACATAATGGACATAAATGCAAAATTTCCGTCACATTTTCCCAAACAACTACATGAGATAGTGGTCTGATATTTTGTATATAGCTTTATCCTATAGTACCATATGGTGTATACTGATTTTATTCTCCTAGGTAGTCTACTTCCTGTTTTACCGAATACTTAGGTTTTACACATAATGGACATAAATGCAAAATTACCGTCACATTTTCCAAAGCAACTACATGAGATACAGGTCTGATATTTTGTATGCAGCTTTATCATATAGGACCATATGGTGTATACCGATTTTATGGTCGTAGGTAGTCTACTTCCTGTTTCAGGGGTTGACATTAACTTTTAAATCCGCTTGTCCTGTCGGACAAGTTATAGCTAAGTTTTACTTGTCCGAAAGTACAAAGTACTTGTCCGAGTTTTTACCTAGAATGATGTAGAGGCATATATATTTAAAGGATTTTTTTTAAGAATATCAATAGAATGGACACCTTAACCATATTAACAAACTTTATTTTAATTGTGTTTTCAATTTTCTATGAAGAAACTGTCCTCTTTTGACTATGACTCCAATACACCATGATTACTTTCAGTTTACAGCATTATTGAACTATTTATATAACTATAATATCGATCAACAATCTGATTAATTGATAATTAAATGGCCATGAAAGGAATGCGTGATCATCACTTGGTAGTGCTCGGGTATCTTAATATGCATGATATGTATTATCGGTTATACATGAGAAGTTTCGAAAAACTGATCTCCAATTGGATATGATATATTTAATTGACCAATAGGAATAGGGTTTTAAATAGAATGTTCTATAATTATACTTGGGTTTTCCTTTTTGAGAAAATAAATACAAAATGGCGACTGATTAATGAAAAACAACAACGAAAGAAGTTTCAAATCACAGTTTTTAAAGAAATCAACTTCGGAAATGACGAAACTAGGAAATCAATAGAGTTATTATAAATATTTTTTCACTTGCCCAATCGGACAAGCTGGATTTATGTTTTAGTTGTCCGACTTCGCATTTCACTTGTCCCGGGCAATCGAACAACCGTTAATGTCGAACCCTGTGTTTACCCAATACTTAGGTTTTTACACATAATTGACATAAATGCAAAATTTCCGTCACAGTTTCCCAAGCAACTACATGAGATAGAGGTCTAAATTTTATATACAGCTTTATCCTATACTTCCATCATGGTGTATAGTGATTTTATGTTCCTAGGTTAACTACTTTCTGTCTACAGAGTATTCAAGCTTGTATGTGTGGCTTAGTTTGGGGGGCGGGGGTATCACTAGTGAGCATTAGCTCACAGATTTACTTGTTTTTTCTAATGTACCTATTCAAAAATTTAACTTTTGTCCTTGTAAACCTTAATTACTGTACTTGTAAATAATGTAATGACCAATCAACAACATTGAGGACAATAACAATCCCACGTGACAATGCACCACAATTTCCGAAAAGATCCATTGACATTTAAGAATTGAATGGTTGTATTTTGATGTTCCACCGGCGTGTAAAACTGTTGACCGTAGCACATTTTGAATGAAGAGCACTAGCACTTCATGTAAAAAATGTGCGACCCATCAACGGTTTTACAACCCTATGAAACATCAAAATTCAAACATTCAATTCTTATAATTACATTTAAATGTTTTTAAATTTGTTTCTGATTTTTTGTTTTGTTTTGTGGTGTATGTTCATGTAATTTTTATTTGCACATTAATAATATCCAAATTCGAATTCAACTTGTGACAATTTACCCGGATAAGAACAAATTTTAGTTGTGGGTATAGTAAGGTCATTACCGGGCTACGCCAACATGATTCAAGTGACATTTCATCAAGATATGAAAGACGATTCAAGGTGTCAATTAACCAATAGAATTACTGCATTTTAATTATATGCACGGTAAATGTAATTATTTTAATATGAAGCATTGGGTACCCTTTGGTGAGCTTGCTCACAGTTTAAATATGGGTTGCCCAAATTGAATTGGCCAATCAGATTGAAATGAATAATATGAGTAAATAAAATGTGTACCTGGATTTGATTCCGAATGCAAGCTTTGTTTGAAAGATAATAGTTTTCTTCTTTCTTTTTAGAGCCATGTCCTGCCTGAAAGTTGTATATCTAGAAGATCTGTAGAGGTAACCCTAAAATTACTTGAGTTAACAGTTGAAAGCATTTATATACATGTATTGTTTCTTTAGCATATTCATGTACTACAAAATCAGAATTTGGGTTAATCCACTGTTAAAAATTAGATTCTAGATAATGTTTTTGTTTTACAAAGGCTACAGCTCCATATGTATCAAGTTTTTTCAATCTAACATTTGTAAAAATGTTATTGAAAAAAAAACAGACAGGTGGTTATTTATTTGGAAAAAAAATTAGCAACTGCTCTAAGTTATTAACTATTGGAGCAAAGTTTTAAGGTGCTAGATGAAATTTAAGGATTATGTACATTATGCATGTGCACACACATAAAAATTTAAACATAAAAATGTGCAAATTAAGGTTTGGAATCTTTATTTTTCTTTAAGGGAGTACGAGATTCAGAAATTGAACATTTTTGAGATCCTCGGCTTTTATCCATTCAAATGCATTAAAAAAAATTCAACATGTTTTCTTAATATTTATTCAGAACTATTTTGAAAAGGTCATAATAAACACCCTATAACAATTTCATTCAATACTAATTACAATTTCTATGTTAAAACAGAAGACGAACTTTCACTGTATTTCCTATGAAAAATCTAGAGAAGTTTTTTTCCTGCCATATTTTTAGGTGCTTATATCTTGAAAACGGCTCCATGTTTTTGAAAACTTTTTTCATAAAGTCTAGCTATTTTGAACTATTCTTTCCAAATTTTCTATTCTAAAAAACTTTTAATTACAGTTGTTTGTACAAAAAATATCAGGCTCATACTCCCTTAAGTTTACACTTTTCTTTATACATGTAATTGAAGGCTCCACCAACCATGACAACAAAACCAGGATGTTATCATACCTTTTTTGATTGGTTGAGAAAAAGGATGGATTTGATTGGAGCAACTACTTTTGGACTTGCTTTACCACAGGTTTGCTATACTTAATACATGTATTTACAGACTAGCATGTGTATGTTTCTCACAGATTTTAACATCGTTTTGACATTACCTAGGATATTGCTACTATATAATGTAACACGATTATAATGTCATAAGAAATTACAAAAATTGGCAAATTCAATCTCGAAAAACTACATTTCTTTGTAATAGTTTTTAACAGAATACTGCCAATGTTTTTGTCTTTATGATCATGTACATACAAAATAATGATTGTTATAAGGCTTAATTTAAAAAAAAATAAAAATTCTGTTTTAGAACATCATAGATAAAGGATACATGTTCAGACTTGGCCAAATAGTTTTGGAATAGGCCGGACTTTTGGTCCGATACCGTTATATCACTTGCCGGTCCAACCAAAACACCATCGGACCAAAATTTTATTGAACTTTGATATTATCGTCAAATTCCGGAAATCGTTCATGTTTTTTCCGGATTTCAACACATGATTTCACTATTTCCGATAATTTGCGCATGTGCAACAAATTTTGTTGACCGTTTCACCCATTTGTCGTTATTGTATGTTAATAAATAAAGTAAAATTAACCCGCTGGCAATAAATAGCAAGTAAAATCGTGATATTTAAGTCAAAATCAAAAGATTGGAAGAAAATTTAACAACGAAAAATAACAATGAAATACATTATGATCCATAAATCTGACGGACATCTGGTCTGGTGCAGAACTGACTTTGGTTGGACCGATGATGAAAATCACCAGACATGTCCGTAGGACCGACCAATTTCGCCAAGTCTGCATGTTTTGATAATTGCATTGCTATTACACAACAACGCTGTCAATATAAATTATCATTTGGCTATTTTCATATCATATATCTCATATTTTCCTAAGATGCCAATATCATCTATTGAGCTTTAGCTCAAGGATATGATATGGGTCAAGGGAGATATGGGGTGTTTTAATGAGATATGCAATGTACAAATGCATAAGTATCAAAAATGAAATTTATGTTGTTTTCAATGATTTAAATTAGGAACAAGACATGTAAATTGTCATTGTGAAGAAATGTTTAACAACATGTCATTAGCCCCACCCCCCCCCCACCCCCCCCCAAAAAAAATAACCCAAAAATGTTTCTTGAAAAAGGCCATGAACAGTGTGTTCCTTTCTTTTCCAACACTAAAGTTTTACATATTGTGGATTCATTAATATTCGTAGGTAATAATTCTTAAATTTGTGATTCAGTTACTTGGACTTTATTAATCAGGTAGCTGGATTGATATGGACTTTTCTGGTGCTTAGAAAGATCAAAGAATACCAGACATTGTATACGGTGGACTTACCTTCAGAATATAGAGAAATGATGTGATAGTCATAATAAATTGTTATGGTGAGAGAAATGATAATGTCTTGTGTAATGAAATTACCACAGCCACTTACCTTATACAACTGCCAGTTCTTTTGCTTTCAGTAACAATTTTTCTTTGTAAAAACTTATAAAAGATACCATATCTGTAGAGTGAGACCTTGTTATTCCCCCTGCCAACGAATTTTTTTTGGGGGGGGGGTATATAGAATCACCCTGTCTGTCCTTCCGTCGGTCTGCCATTTGTTCACAGGAGATTTTGATGAATCTTTACATGAAGGAAGTGTATCATATGTAGATGTGCATGAGGAATTCTCATCACTCATATATCATTCAGGGGAGATAATTGGACTAAAAGACTGTTTTAAAAATACAGTATTAAATGGGAGACCTTGTTGGCACAACTCCTTCTAAACTGCTTGATGGATTTTGATAAAACTTACATGAAGGAAGTGCATTATACATGTACAGTACGCCCAGGGACTTATGACTACCATAGTCCCAATCCGACAAGGTGTCCGGCGAATCCGACAATTTTGACACCTGTGGTTTTATTACCTAATGTCCCGGTCAGCCAGCCTGACCAGAGGTCATAAATTTGTACCTGATTAACTTAATTAATGTTACCTGTCAATACTTAAGTGATTTAAATTGAGTTATAAGTAAAATTGAAATGGTTATTGTTAATTATATCTGTTCATTTCCAAATTGAAGGTATTAGTTATTATATAAGATATTTTTGTTGGAAGACCCGTAAAAGCGGTCAAGCAACGATGTTCCAATCTATTATGCATTCGATTGGATTTCAGATTTCAGATTGGAAGTGTCTATGAAAAAGGATTTTTAGAGGATATACTACAGCTTCACACTACTTGAAATGTAATACAATTTACTTTTAACCTTTTCATTTTATTTTTCAAGACCCGTAAAGCGGTCATGCAACGATGTTGAAAACTTTATCCTCATAGCCGTCAATCACGTATTGGCGATGTATACTCTTTTGTATAAGTTTAATACTTCATTTCTTTTTACAACTGTCATTAGAAGGAAATAGAACTAAGTCAAAAAGACCCAGACGTAATGTTTCCTTCTGCTACATTGCTTTCTTGCAGCCGCGGCTGCCGGTTTGACAAACGACTGTCAGCAAGATTACGCGGCCCTGTACCATGCATGGCGGACACCTGTAGTTTATAATAAAACTCATTTACTTTTTGGTAAACTTTATAAATATGTGTTAATAAATACGATCGGAAATAAGAACTTATCATTTTACGTGAAAATAGGTTTTTTTTTCAAATACCAAAAAGTCCTTCATTCACCAATCATGAAAGTTCAGAATTAATATTATTGTACGATTTTAATTATATACTACGCTTTTGCCATCGAATATGAATTAAAGTGTAATTATAAAAAAATTAAAAAAATGTATATATAGATGTGCTTTCAGATATCAGTCATGGGAGATAATTGGACTTAGACTTTTTAAGTATGGTATTTAATGGGAGACCTCTTATGAGAACTATTCCTAAACTGCATGAAGAAAGTGATAATTGGACTTGAGTTTTTGTCTCGCCTGCGACTTTAGTCGCTGAAGGCGAGACATAGGTATTACTTTCCGGCGGCGACAGCGACGGCGTAAACTTTTTTTGTAAGACTTTTGTGGAAAATGAATTACAAGAAAAGTATAATAGGTAGGCATCTGATATTTGGTATACAGACAGTTGGGGCTATGGTCTACGCAACTGGCATCATGCCGTTTGACCCTGACCCCAATTTCATGGTTCAGCGACTCTGTGAACTTAGATGTTTTTTCGGGCCAAAAAACCCCTTTGTCAGACTTTTTTGGAAAATGAATTAAGTGAAAAGTATTATAGCTAGGCATCTGATATGTGGTATACAGACTTTTTGGGTTATGCTCTACACAACTGGCACCATGCCATTTGACCCTGACCCCAATTTCATGGTTCAGCGACTCTGTGAACTTAGATGTTTTTTCGGGCCAAAAAACCTTTTGTAAGACTTTTGTGGAAAATGAATTAAGTGAAAAGTATAATAGCTAGTCATCTTATATCTGGTACACAGACACTTTGGGTTATGGTCTATGCAACTGAAACCATGCCATTTGACCCTAACCCCATTTTCATGGTTCAGTGACTCTGTGGACTTAGATGATTTTTGGGACAATTAAAACTTTTGTGGAAAGTGAATTAAGTTAAAAGTATAATAGCTAGGCATCTAAAATTGGTATACAGACATTTGGGGTTTCGGTCTACACAACTGACACCATGTTGTTTTACCCTAACCCCATTTTCACGGTTCAATGACTTTGTGAATGTAGATGACTTTTGGCTGAAAAATGAGTTAAGTGAAAAGTATTATATCAAAGCTAGGTATCTGATATTTGGGGATTATGCCATACACAACTGACGTCACCAAGTAATGTGACCTTGACCCCATTATCATGGTTGAATGACTTAGTAAAAGTTGGTCTTTTCTCATTGTTTCTCAATAACTCTGGTATCTAGAACACACTTCAGTCATTTTTGTGGTGGTTAAATGGAATTCTGTCATCTGTCACATGACCTTGACCTTAACTTTTCTGAAGGCCCAGCTAAGCCTTCAATGAGTTCTGTGATGGTGCCGACAGGCGAGACATACTTTAGTGTCAACTCTTGTTTTTTAAAGGTAGAGTCCAATATGTAGCAGGATATCTTTTTGTGAGCTCCCTCACAGTATCACTTGTTCACACTTATTTTATTCAAAAAGATTGCATTAAATCAAATCCATTCAGTTTTGAGTGTTCACATTAAATTGAATTTAGTTCAAATTGACCTAGTTTGATCCAAATAAAAAATGTGATCTTCAAAGTTATGATATAGCATTTTTACAAGCATTTACCAGAATATGAACAAACAAAAATCTCCATAAAATTGTATCTGCCTGTTCAACTTCATGGTTGATTGATCAACAGACAAAATAGGCATTCTTCTTAGACTTACCTTCAATTTTAAGTAACTTTACAATGAAAGAAGTATAATATCATCATGAAACACATATACATCACTATTTGAACAAACAAACATCACCCAAACAATTGTAACTGTCTCAACAACTTCAAGGTTGATTGATAACAATAAAAAGGGAGTGTTATACATAGGCTAATCTTTAAGATACTTTACCAGAAGAAAGTATAATATCATCATGAAACTTCACAGAAGATTATTTAATTAAACCAAAGTATTAAAATGTATTAATTACAATAAAACTTTTCTAAGGCGTACGGCTTTGAGACTTAATGATTTGGTCAGTTTAGACAGATGTTTGCTTTATACAGGTTATAAGTTTATAGAAATGTAAATGAAGGAGCTTGAAGAAAACCTTTTGTTTTAGACATGGTTCAGTTAAGGCAGATTTCTGTGTAATTATTGATATGCTTAGAAAACTCTTATAAAATTTCTCAAATCATTTTCTAATCCGTTTTGCTATATATATTTTTTTATTGGTGATTTTATACATTGTATCACAAATAATTTATTTTTATAGTTTGTATTTTCTAATTTCAGAATGTTTCTGTTGTCCAAGAAAAAAAACAGTTATAAGTGCCTGTCACATATGAACACCAGTTCAAAAGAATTACAATGTGCTGTAGTGAAATTTCAAGATTTCCTTTGTCAAGCCAAAAGAGAAGATAATCATTGCAAATTTTTGGCCAGGTTTCATGAATTGAAAATTCGGGGTTAAAAATAATGAATTTTAGGCCTCGATAGGGCAATGGCGAAAAATTATGTACCAGTAACAGTTTTCTCAGCAACGACTATATTCACAGCCTCTTGGTATTTGATATACAATTTCAGGAGTCCCATATATAGGATTCCGTTTCAGGACTGCCAGTCACCTATTTTCTTTTTTTTTTCAACCATTTTTGACTTTGACAGAATTTTATTTTATAATCAGGGACTAAATATCTTCCATTTTAAAGTTGATTTTTTGTCTCGCCTGCGACGAATAGTCCCTGAAGGCGAGACATAGGTATTACTTTCCGGCAGCGGCGACGGCGGCAGTGTCGTAAACTTTTTTGTAAGACTTTTGTGGACAATGAATTGCTTGAAAAGTATAATAGCTAGGCATCTGATATTTGGTATACAGACAGTTCAGGTTATGGTCTACACAACTGTTGCCATGCCGTGTGACCCCGACCCCATTTTCACGCTCCAGTGACTCTGTGGACTTAGGTCTTTTTTCAGGGCGTAAACTTTTTTGTAAGACTTTTGTGGACGATGATTTGCTGGAAAAGTATAATAGCTAGGATCTGATATTGGGTATACAGACAGTTCAGGTTATGGTCTACGCAACTGTCACCATGCCGTATGACCTTGACCCAATTTTCACGCTCCAGTGACTCTGTGAACTTAGGTCTTTTTTCAGGCCGTAAACACATTTGTAAGACTTTTGTGGACGATGATTTGCTGGAAAAGTATAATAGCTAGGCATCTGATATTGGCCATACAGACAGTTCAGGTTAAGGTCTAGGCAACTGTCACCATGCTGTGTGACCCTGACCCCATTTTCACGCTCCAGTGACTCTGTGGACTTAGGTCTTTTTTCAGGGCGTAAACTTCTTTGTAAGACTTTTGTGGACGATGATTTGCTGGAAAAGTATAATAGCTAGGCATCTGATATTAGGTATACAGACAATTCAGGTTATGGTCTACCAAACTGTCACCATGCTGTGTGACACTGACCCCATTTTCAAGCTCCAGTGACTCTGTGAAGTTTGGTCTTTTTTCAGGCCAAAATTTTTTTTGTAAGACTTTTGTAGATGATGATTTGCTGGAAAAGTGTAATAGCTAGGCATCTGATATTAGGTATACAGACAGTTGGGATTATGGTCTACCAAACTGTCACCATGCCATGTGACCCTGACCCCATTTTTACACTCTAGTGACTCTGTGAACTTAAATCTTTTTCAGGCTGTAAACTTTTTTGTTAGACTTTTGTGGACGATGAATTGCTAGAAAAGTATAATAGCTAGGCATCTGATATTGGGTATACAGACACTCATTGTGTTTATATAAATAAATAAAAGCTTTAGGTAGTTGATTTAAGTGATGGTGCCAGCAGGCGAGACATACTTTTAGGGGCCACACTTGTTTTTAATATTAGAACCAAAGAGCTAATGAATCAAATTGATATGTGCAATATTTCATTATTCTAATAATTGAAAACTGTAAATATTGTTGATTTTTGAATGGTTGTTATTACTCAATTTTGTCTTCCCAAATAAATACTTAACGAGAGAATACCTACACAATTTTTTTTAATATTGAAAAATAAAAAAGTTATCACGGTAGGTCCCGTCTCCGGCGACAGGATTGTTTTTTTTTAGAGGACTTGTCCTGTTTTTTGGAGAGAGGTCCAGGTTTTTCACCTGTTCGTTTACAAAAAAATCACGTTTATTATTAGCTGAAGTTGAAACAATTAAAAAAAGAGGTTTATAAGTACTCATAAAGTTCGATTTATTACAATTCTACCCAAAAAAAATCATAAACTAGCATAAGTTGATGATTTTTAAAAATTCATTTGTTTTTTCGAGAGGCACAACAACTTGTCCGTTTTTTCGAGAGAAGTCTTGGTTTTTTCAAAATGTTGAATACAGAGAGGAACTAGATTTTGCAGAAAATATGCATTTTCAATGAAAACTATCATCCCTCCCATTGACATTACATACATTCCAACATGCTACATGCAAAACATCAAATATAACATGTAGTATTTTGACGAAAATGGTTTAATTAAAAATACACGTGTTAATTTCTTAATTAGCTTTGAATAAATAACTTGTCCCCCAAAAGAAAAATTGGTTCTGTATATAGGGTGCAATATTTTGAATGGTAAATTACAATCATATTTTAGATCTTGTTCGATTGTAGATGAAACTATCAACTATCATATGTGTATAGAAAGTAAAAAGAATTGGTTAAACAAGAGGAATTGACTGGTGCATCCAAACCATTTATAATTTTTATGGCAATTCACGTCTTTTAAATTATTATTTATGTTTAAATTGAAAAAGAAAATCTAAAATAAAATTTATGTTCTTGTGCATTTTTGCAAGTATGTAATAAATGTGAGAGAAGTTAAGAAATACCTAAAGCAGGCCAATGTCGTGTAATTAGTAGACGAAACACACGCCAGGCAGAAAAAAAACTTTTGTTGTAATTTTTTATCTCTTTTTTTTGTGTTCCTGGTTAGGTTTTATTTTCCCGTAGTAGGCAGGTTTCGACGCCAACACTTTTTGTTGTTGTGGAAACACACATAAAAGCTTATGATCGATCCGTGCAATTATCAATCTTTACATAGGGCATCGGTTAATTTAAAAAATAAATTGAATTTCAGTTCAACATATTTTTATTGTATAAAAAAGAAAGCACTTATTATAACAATAGGAAAAAAATAGATGTCCGCGTACCCGGAAAGACAAATTTTATATCGCCTTCGTATATATGCTTTTGGTTAGCAGGAAGTAGATAAGTAATGGGCAAAAAATCATTTTACAAAATTTAGTTCAACATGATGAAGCTGCATTCAAAGTATGAATAATTTTACCCTCCCAGCCCTACCCAACCTGAAAAAATGATAATTTGAATGCGAGTCCATTTTTTCAAAATTTGAATTATGAGTGAAACTTGAACACTCATACTAATACATGCATAGAATGAAACTGCATGCAAAATTTCAAAAGCCTGATGCATGGAAGAGTGCGATGGAAATTTATATTCAAGTTTTTAGCTCACCTGACCCGAAGGGTCATTTGAGCTATTGTCATCGTTAAGCGTCCGTCGTCCGTCCGTCGTCCGTCGTCTGTCGTCCGTCGTCCGTTAACTTTTCTTCAAAGATCTTCTTCTCTGAAACCACTGAAGGGATTGCATTGATACTTGGTATACATGATCTTTAGGATGTCCTCTACCAAGTTTGTGAATTATATACACGTTGACCAACCAACATGGCCGCCGTTGCTAAAAATAGAACAGGGGGGTCAGACCATTGTTTTTGGCTTATAACTCGAAAAGTATAAGAGATAGAGAAAATCCGAAGCAACCATCTGTGTTCAGCATCAAAAGCTCTACAAATCTCTCCATTGAGTCGAAGTTGTGAAACGACTCCTTATAGGAGTTATTGCCCTTTAATCATCAAAATTGACCATTTTTGCAGTTTTTGGACTATATCTGGAAAATCGTTAGAGCTAGAGAGCATTGCAATATTGTTAAGCTCATTGAGATCTTCAAAAATGATTTCAGGGTCTAAATTGTCAGATCAGCCGTTTAAGAGTTATTCCCCTTTAACTGTTTTTTTCCATTAATTAACACTGATTTTCAAAAATCTTCTTCTCTGAAACCCCTGAAGGGATTGCATTGATACTTGGTATACATGATCTTTAGGATGTCCTCTACCAAGTTTGTGAATTATATACACGTCGACCAACCAACATGGCCGCCGTTGCTAAAAATAGAACAGGGGGGTCAGACCATTGTTTTTGGCTTATAACTCGAAAAGTATAAGAGATTGAAAAAATCTGAAGCAACCTTCCATGTTCAGCATCAAAAGCTCTACAAATCTCTTCATTGAGTCGAAGTTGTGAAACGACTCTTTATAGGAGTTATTGCCCTTTAATCATCAAAATTGACCATTTTTGCAGTTTTTGGACTATATCTGGAAAACGGTTAGAGCTAGAGGAGAAGTTAGCATTGCAGAATTGTTAAGCTCATTGAGATCTACAAAAAAATGATTTCAGGGTCTAAATTGTCAGATCAGCCTTTTAAGAGTTATTCCCCTTTAACTGTTTTTTTCCATTAATTTATACTGATTTTCAAAAATCTTCTTCTCTGAAACCCCTAAAGAGATTGCATTGATACTTGGTATACATGATCTTTAGGATGTCCTCTACCAAGCTCTGTGAATTATATACACGTTGACCAACCAACACGGCCGCTGTTGCTAAAAATAGAACAGGGGGGTCAGACCATTGTTTTTGGCTTATAACTCAAAAAGTATAAGAGATACAGAAAATCCGAAGCAACCTTTCATGTTCAGCATCAAAAGGTCCTTACAGGAGTTATTGCCCTTTAACTGTTTTTTTCTATTTATATAAACTGTTTTCCAAAAATCTTCTCTGAAACCACTGAAAGGAATGTTTTGCAACTTTGTATACTTGAAAGTTTGTGAAATTTATTCAAACTTTGGCATAAGAGATCAGGTGAGCGATTCAGGCTCCTGGGAGCCTCTAGTTTATACATTACACCATCTTCGCTAGACAAGGGTTATGATCCACTATTTTTTATCTTCAGTATATTAGTAAGTATTTCGCATACAGAAAGTAGCGCAATTTTGTGAGCTAAATATTGCTCAACACTAAATAATATTATTATACCTCAGTAATGATTTTCTTTAATAAATGCATATACAATAGTTTCACTATTTTTTTCGTTTGCTAGCTTTGAACTATTGACCGGTCAATAGTTTCCGAACTATTGCCCTCGCTACAACTATTTGCCCTCTGACGTCGATAAGCCCCGCCTTTAGCCAATCGTTTTCATTGTTTAATTTTGATTGATATACTTTACTTATGTCGCGTCACACTACAGATAGTTAATTGCACGAGTTTCCCATGCAAAACTGTTAAGTACATCCATGCATCTCTTCAGAACGCTTGAAGCTGAATGAATATTTTAATTTTTACATTCTGCATTTTAAAGAGCTAAAATTAAAAAACGTTTTTGTCTGCTGTTTCTTTCGGTATAATAAAACACTTACTGACTGGGTATTCGGGAAATAGATAGATTATTTTCCCTCAGAGACAACTATTGTCTTCGGCTACGCCTCAGGCAATAGTTGCACCTCGGGGAAAATAATCTACCTATTTCCCTCATACCCAGTCAATAAGTATAAACTGTAGAATGAAGCTGCATGCAAAGTTTTTAAAGCCTTTTGCATGTAGTTGCAAGGAAAAGTGCGATGGGAAGTTTATGTGACACAGCAAGACGCACAGGCTGCGAGACTCCTATATGTTGCTGCACCACCACATTGAACACACCATGGAGTTATTATCATACCATTAATCCATGCACACACAAACTCACACAAAGCATAAAAAGAAGCCGGATAACTTATTTGGGCTAGATGTTATGGGTTTGTACGCAGTTCCTGCTTGTCCCAACACAACCATTGCATTCGAACTCAAACAATTTATTCGACAAAGCTATGTTTATACGTTTGGTTTTAGTTCCATGTGTAAATGATAAAGACTCAAGCCCGCATATATGTATGGATTGTTTGTGTTATGAGCGATTAATAGAAATTGCAAACAAATTCACCTTTAAACATGAAAGTACTTTTGCTCCTCTTACAACATTAAATGTATTTTAAAAGTTTAAGAGCTATACAACACACACGAACTGTCTATGTAATGTATGAAAAAACCTGGACATCTCTGAAAAAACCTGGACGCCTCTCGAAAAAGCCTGGACGGCTACACTTTTTTAAATTAAAAAAATGTCCGATGTGACACTCTAGCATCAAACTTCTTTGCTTTAATATAATGTTGGTGTTCATTTTTTTTATACAATATATCTGTCTTTAATGGGGTGTAAAATGCAAAAAGGTAAAAATTCCCAAATAACCCATATTTCAATTTAGTTATAACATTTTTAAATACGAATAAGTGAGGTTATACAATATTATAATACTTAAGTGTACTTGCCTCCTTGGTAGCTTTATTTTTTCGCTTTTGTTAGAAAATCATGAAAGATCATTATTTTTACCTTTTGATGGATAATTCTCTTGAAAAAAACAGGACAATTGACTATGCCTCTCGAAAAAAACATGCCTGTCGCCGGACATGGGACCTACCGTGGTGTTCTTAAAACATTACTTCATCATGATACAAAGTTTTGAACAAAATTGATAGTTGATGGATTCATGTTTTTAGCTCACCTGACCCGAAGGGTCATGTGAGCTATTGTCATCGTTAAGCGTCGGTCGTCGGTCGTCCGTTGTCTGTCGTCCGTCCGTCCGTTAACTTTTCTTCAAAGATCTTCTTCTCTGAAACCACTGAAGGGATTGCATTGAAACTTGGTATACATGATCTTTAGGATGTCCTCTACCAAGTTTGTGAATTATATATATGTCGCGAAACCAACATGGCCACTGTTGCTAAAAATAGAACAGGGGGGTCAGACCATCGTTTTTGGCTTATAACTCGAAAAGTATAAGAGATAGAGAAAATCCGAAGCAACCTTCCGTGTTCAGCATCAAAAGCTCTACAAATCTCTTTATTGAGTCGAAGTTGTGAAACGACTCCTTATAGGAGTTATTGCCCTTTAATCATCAAAATTGACCATTTTTGAAGTTTTTGGACTATATCTGGAAAACCGTTAGAGCTAGAGGAAAAGTTAGCATTGCAGAATTGTTAAGCTCATTGAGATCTACAAAAATGATTTCAGGGTCTAAATTGTCAGATCAGACGTTTAAGAGTTATTCCCCTTTAACTGTTTTTTTCCACTAATTTACACTGATTTTCAAAAATCTTCTTCTCTGAAACCCCTGAAGGGATTGCATTGATACTTGGTATACATGATCTTTAGGATGTCCTCTACCAAGTTTGTGAATTATATACACGTCGACCAACCAACATGGCCGCCGTTGCTAAAAATAGAACAGGGGGGTCAGACCATTGCTTTTGGCTTATGACTCAAAAAGTATAAGAGATAGAGAAAATCTGAAGCAACCTGTCATGTTCAGCATCAAAAGCTCTACAAATCTCTTCATTGAGTCGAAGTTGTGAAACGACTCCTTATAGGAGTTATTGCCCTTTAATCATCAAAATTAACCATTTTTGCAGTTTTTGGACAATATCTTGAAAACTGTTAGAGCTAGAGGAAAAGTTTGCATTGCAAAATTGTAAAGCTCATTCAGATCTACAATAATGATTTCAGGGTCAATATTGTCAGATCAGCCATTTAAGAGTTATCCCCCTTTAACTGTTTTTTCCATTAATTTTAACTGATTTTCAAAAATCTTCATCTCTGAAACCACTGAAGGGATTGCATTGATACTTGGTATACTTGATCTTTAGGATGTCCTCTACCAAGTTTGTGAATTATGTATGTTGGTCAACATGGCCGCCAATGCTATAAATAGAATAGGGGGTTAGACCATTGTTTTTGGCTTATAACTCGAAAAGTATTAGAGATAGAGAAAATCCGAAGCAACTTTTCATGTTCAGCATCAAAAGGTCCTTACAGGAGTTAATGCCCTTTAACTTTTTTTTTCTATTAATTCAACCTTATTTCCAAAAATCTTCTCTGAAACCACTGAAAGGATTGTTTTGCAACTTTGTATACTTGAAAGTTTGTGAAATTTATTCCAACTTTGGCATAAGAGATCAGGTGAGCGATTCAGGCTCCTGGGAGCCTCTAGTTTTTAAAGATTTTTGTTGTGGTTGTTTGTTAAAAAAACACATAAAATGAAGTCGCTTTTTTTTTCAAGGAATTAAAATCTGAATATTAGTGAGAATAGGTGATCTATTAAATTCTCTCCTTATTTTAGTCATTGTTTGTTAATTTTCTTCATGTATTTTTGTTTGTGTTAGTTGCTTTACATATCATGTATAACATATTTATTGAATGATATTTGATTGTCCCCATTTTTACCTTACCCTGCATAGAATAATGCGAAAGCAGGTCTAGTAGTCAGGTCACTCTGTCCGTCACGCTATGGGGTGCCTGTCTTGTGTAATCTGAATCTCAAAAACCAAACACTAGATCTTTCTGAAATTTTACACAGTGATTACAGATATATTGAAGATGTGCACCTTCCCTTTTGGGGTCATTTTATAATTTTGTTTAGAAATTAGGGACCCAAAAGGGGCCAAAAAAGCAACTTTTATTTGTTTCCACAATAACCTTTGTTCTGGTGGACCAAATGCTATGAAACATTACAGTAATGTTACTTACCATAAAAGAAATGCATAATGGGTAGCATGTGACAAATATGCTTTGTTAGTCCGCCATAGGATGCAAGTGTCAAAAACTATTGACTGTCCAAATTTGGCTTACAGTAGTTTTATAACAAAATGAGAGATGTTCTCTATAAAATGTGCCATGTGGAACTTTATTCATTAGAACCAAAGTGATTGAGATGAAATTGAATACCTTATGTTTTTTTATGTTACTAAGCATTTGCATGTTTTTGGTAATTATTTTACATATTTACACGAAAAAATATTAGTAAGTTTATGAAAATTTTCTTTGATATTTTTTTAAACATAAACTTAGATTTTAGTTATTTACACTTTACTAGGTGATGAATGTAGTTGATATATATTATGTAACTGTATCCATTTTTTGTTAGCACTTCTGTTTAATTGTTAATCCAAAATGAACCGTAAAGAAAAAAATTGATATGCCAGTTTAGAAGTAAATGGTTGTCTTAAGAAACGGGTTTGTTGAAATTTGTTAAAGTTTCACATACTATAACTCCAGTTGTATATACTTTATGCATAAATTGCCATGAATGATTCTCATTGGAGCAGGCAAATTTGGGTTTGTTTGTTTGGGGTTTTATTTTGGCATTACAATATATTCTATGGTGATTTTCCTGGGTGCTATGAAAGTACTTCAATTTGTTAGCATTTCTGTGGATTAATGAATATTGAGTTTTTATAGTTTTGTTAATAGCTGTTCCATTTAAATTGATGTTGGGGAGGGGGGTGCACTTTGCTCAAGATTTCCCCCCCCCCCCCCCCACGCATATAAAAAAAAGTCATTACACATCCACTAAAACATGCATTTTAACCCCCACCAACAGAAAAATAAAAAAGAACTGCATCCCCCCCTCCCACGTCAATTTAAATGGAACAGCCCTGAAGAAAGCAATGTTAAATTTGATTTGTGTGGGGTTACAATTTAAGTGTTTTGTCTGATCCATCAAAACCATGAAAATTGGTACCCCAGAAAAAGTTATCGTTTTACAGTACATGTATTTATATAAAACACTTAGTATGCAAACCACTTAGGTATCAACCAGTTAACTCGAAGGGCAGCCTTGGTATTTTGTGTTGGTCAGAAAAATAAATTTTTTTTTTAAGGTGTCACAATAGAATATGAGCATTATTTTATATAGCAGAAATCCTTCTTCGGATTTTTGTTTTTCTTAACCTCTGCTGCCAAAATATTTTTTCATCAAAAATCTTATTTAGAATATTTTTTTAAGAAAAAACCAAGCCCCCTCCCCCCTTCAAGTTAAATGGTTGGTTCCCTAGCTCTTCCCTGTCAGTCACAAATGTTTGTTGTGTTTGTTTCTATATTATAATTCATATAGATCTTATGTTGAATTTACATCTCATTTAGTATGTTATTTTAAAATATTTTTTGTTAGTTATTTGCTGTAAAAAAAAAATCAGTGCCTTTCAATTTGTGTTTCAGTTATTTTCATTTCCCTTGACCGTAACTTTCCCAACATGGCATCTAACTGGACTTTTTATCCAAAAAAAAATTGGATTCTGTGGATTCATTTATTTTTGTGTTTATCAATTTTCCTGGTTTACTGTGGATTCATTTATTTTTCATGGTTTGATAAAAAAGGATCAGTTTGTGGATTCTTAAATTCATGGTTTTGAAGACTGCAGCATACATATTAATGTTAAATTTCCTTTTCATAGCCATCATTTTCTATGGGTAAAGGCCACTCACAAAAACCATGACCATCAAAATTGATACCCCACAAATTAATGAAACTCCAGTACCCAAAGAAGACATTTCATTGGATTTTGAATTTCATGGTTTGTTCATGTTGCTTTTAGGAATCAATGTAAAAATATCACTTTGTTGGATTCTAATCTCCATGGTTGACTGATTTGTTATCAAAGAAAACCATGAAAATTGGTACCCTACAAATAATAATGAAACAACAATATTGATCAACACAAGACTGAAACATTGTCAAAAACAATATGTTTTGATTGCCATTTGGTTAGTGTTTCTATTCCCTGCCTATGAAAGTAGACTGGTATATAGTGTTTCGGTCTGTTCCTCCATCCATCTGTCAGTTCGTCTGTCCTTTGAAATCCAGCTTACTGACAAGTGCCACATTAATCATATAGGTATAATAGGTGCACCTAGGTGCATGTTTCAGATGCTGGCTGTGACCTACATTTCCTGCATGAATAACCACTTACAGAAGAATGGTTTTAGTCCATTCCTGCTTACTGAAAAGTGCCACAGCAACCATATTGGTACGGTATTTGCACCTAGGAATGCTAAGCACAATGCATGCTTCAGATGCTGGATGTAACCTATATTTTCTTCATTGAAGACCACTTACAGAAGAAAGGTTTAACTCCATTTTTGATTACTGACAAGTGCCACATCAACCATATTGGTATAGTAGGTGCACCAATGATGCTAAGCACAATAGCTGTGAGTTGTAGTCAATTTCCGCTTAGTGACAATAATGCATAACGAGGTTAGCTTCGTAATTGAGAGATTACTTAGCTATGTTTGATAAAGATAAAGGGGAGGCACATGTCTGTTTGAAAAATTTCATGTTTGTGTTATTTTTGCTTGTGTTGGTTTATTTCGTCTATGGTGTTCCCACATTTGAATATCACTATTGATACTTGTTTTCCTCTTTCACTTTTAAGTTCGGAGCCTTCTTCAGTTGGTTTAAAACTTCATGCAACCTAACTGAAAAGTGACAAGAAACCATTTTATACGACGGCAAAAAATTGCGGATGTATAATGGTATGATGCGCCATTGTTGTCTATGTTGTCTGTTAACTTTATTGTTTCCACAATAACTTTAGTTCTAGTTCAAAAATGTCATTAAAGGTGGTGAAAAATCTTTTATCAGTTTTTATACGACCGCAAAATTTTTGCAGAAGAACTGTTGCTTGCTTAAATTTAACAAATGTCCATAGGGTCACAGTTGTCAGATAAACCCCTGTACTATTGGGGTTAGTCCCTTAAATGGTCAAGGAAAACTTTTGAAAGATGTTTGCTGCTCAACTGTTTATTTTATTTCACCATGTAGACTTTCTAATTTCTTGGAAGACTGTTCTTTGAAAGTCGGATGAGCGATTCAGGTTTCTGATCCATATTTTTATGCCGGATTTCAAGGAGTAAAAAATCTGCGTACTTAATGGTGAAGGTAGAGTGTCAGGCAAACAGGGAATAATCGTATCACAGAGTCATCACAGTCTCTTGACATTAGGCATGCAATATAAGCTTGAGGTCCAATACCATATCATTCGACTTTGGCAAGGGGTTTCGCTCGAATTATAGATTAATCCTGCATTATCCAAGAGGTCTCTTGTGTTCAAATTTTGTTATGTTGATACACTACGGAATACCTGGAGAGACATTGCTAACTGCTAATGCCGTTTGTTAAATACTAATGCTATTTGACAAAATATAATGCCAACTTAACAGCTATTGCAAATGCCTATATGCTATCTGAGAAAATCATATCGAATATTTAATTATGCTTATATATAAAATACCAACGCTATTTGTAAAACTCCAATGCCTATGATATTTGTCCCTAATAGAGAATTGTAAAAGTCGTCTATTCAACCCCCCCTTACCCCCCCCCCCCCCCCCCCAAAAAAAAAAAATAATAGAGAGATTAAATGTTGAACTATAAGTTTTACATGTATCATATACCTGTATATTAGATTTTTAAATATTTAATATACAGATCTATGCATGTATTAAGACATTAGGCGTTTTGGGGTCTGGCAAGAAGCAGTTTTTAAAATGCCTGCACGGAACCGAACAATTAAATTAAATAGAAGGACGAGTTGTTTTTTTTTCCTAGAAAAATTGAACTTGATGAAGAAATGTTTGAGTGGCAGAAAAAATAGTTCGAAAATTTCTGAAAAAATGTTAATAATAAAAAAAAAACTTTAATTAAAGCGAGGGGGAGGGTAGGGTTTTTGGTTTAGTTTAGTTTATAACAATTTTTATTTCTCTTTTCGTTAAATGGTCGGTTTTGTACATTAGAAACCGCTTCTTGTCGGACCACAAAATGCAAAATTCAATTATGTTCATGTTTTTAAAAACTTCTAGATTTAACCTCTTTATTTCTTTTTTTTTTGCAGGGGGGAGGGGGGGATGACGAAGATTTACAATTTCATAATTTTATACTCTTTATGTAAAAAGGACCAATAGTATACAGGCATAGTCCTGTAAATATATTACCGGTCTATGGTGCTAAATCAATTCATATAATTTTGAAAATTGAAAATTATCTTTTACGGAAAAAAATATAATACTAGAGAAAAAAAAATATTTGTCCAAAATATCAAGATATTTAAAGATTCTGATTAGAAGATACCTATTAAGGTTTGAACTGACCTCACTTGTCACTGACCTACAGTTGCATACAAGATAGATGCGTCAAACGTTTGAATAAAATCTTAAAGTTTTAAAACCATTATTTCAGATTTATGTGACTGAAAACAAATTCCAATGTTGTCTGTTTTAACACGTAGTTTTGATGTATCGTGCATTTATCCTCGTTTAAAGGGGGTGGCAAAGTTAGGCCAAGCAAAAAAAAAAAAAAAACATTCCGATTTTGATTTGAAGGGGTGGATTCCTTGTGTAAATCTGCATATTTCACATTTCTTAGATAGTTTTTCCCAGCAGGCAAAAGACGTCACCCTGACGTCTTTTTTATGTTGAATTTTGGTCGCGACGTCATATAACCAAATATCGACATAAAAAAGACGTCTTTTTTGGACGTCAGAAAGACGTCGTAAAAAGACGTTCTTATGACGTCTTTTTTTGGTATCGTCGTGACGAAAACGTAAATGTTACGTTTTTTATGTGACTAAAATTCGACTTCTCATTTTAGACGTCCTTTAATATGTCCGTCTCAGACCAAACCCGAACATATATCTGGTACTAGTATTAGCACTGTAAAAAATGTTGTCACAATTAGAGTGCCATGAATATTTAATATAGGGAACACTATCAAGGTTGTCTTTAATTGTACAGCACCAATTAATAGTCACAAATGCAGGAACAGAAGAAGAATTTCGGGGGGGGGGGGTATACCATTCTAGTGTCCAGTGAATAAATACCTTTTTTAAACCTAATTATCAATTGAAATATTTTTTGTTAATTTACAACAATAAATAATCAATGATTTCCACTATTTTCTATCATTTTGGATTTGCATGTACATGTAAATACATAATTATGGTAGTACTATTTTTATAATTTCAATAAGTTTGCGGTTTTAAACGTGAGGGTTTTCTGTATACGCATGCGCGCAACAAGATTATACCAAAGTTTGAAAAATGCGACTGTGATGATTTCGAATGCCGACAGGATAAACACTTTTACAATTACGGTAAGAAACTACATAGTTTAACATTTTATTTGTGGTATTAGATAGGCTAATTATTTATGTTTTATTAGAAAATATGTGTTGATAAAATTTACATAGTTCTTTAAAAACAGGCAAAAGTTACTTAAAACATATCAGTGCCATATCATACTTTGTCTATTAATTAATATTGATTGAACCAAAATAAACGGTAACATTCAGTTTATTTTCTTATTTTATTTTTGCCGTGACAAAATATACACAATTCTATCCCTACAATCAATAATATATACACACACACATATATCCGCTATAACCACACAGATTTAGATAAACCTCCTGAGCATGCTGAGAGATACACTTATGACACTATATCCTTATCAGTTATCTCATGGCAGTATAATTACACATTAGATTGTTGTAAAGATAAGCATGATAAGAAAAGACACACTGTCTAATTTCTGGTAGAATTTGTTTTACAGATACACATTGATTAACGTATTGACTGTGGATGCCACCAGCTTGAATTGAAAATATTAAACCTGAACAAGGTAGGGTATATCATGTATATTAAGGTTATTTATTTTGCATGGTCAATAAAACAATTAAAGGGTAATTATAAACTGGTTAAAATAAATGGAAAAAAAATGTACATATGTTAAAAAATACTAAAACTTTTTGAAAATGCATGTATGTTCTAACTTTTTGTTATTGTAACAGTTGAAGTTTGTTAACTGCATATCAATTGTAATTGTTGTGCTAGATTTTTAACCATACCGATCTCTTGTTCAATTGCAGGATAAAACACGAAGATTATATGAACTTAAATGAAGGAAAAGCAACAACATAACTTTTACAATAAAGAATGTAAAATGACAACTGAGATGGGATCAAAGATACAAGAACATTGGATTTTATACTTTGACTCTCTGTGTACCAGTGTTACAAAATGAGAATTCATTGACTGCTGACTGTATTTAAGAACAACACACCTGTGTGTTAGTTTTTGTGTTAATTGTTTACAATTCTGTTTATAAAATGAGTATAATTTAAAATGAATCTCTTATTTATTTAAAATTACAGTTTGAACGAAAGGTAATGGCAATCCTGACTTTGTACAATATTATATCTCATTCCTATGTGTTATAACCATTTACTGTAAATGTGTTTAACAAATAATAATAAAAATTATTATTATTATTATTATAAGATAATTCAAATGAATGTAATACCTTATATCACTACACCATGTAATACTAACAAGATTGTTAAACAACAAAAACGATACCAAAAGAAAAACAAACAAAAAACATAAAAAAGCAGCTAGAACATTTGGCAACTGGCTGTTAACTTGATAAAGCAATTTAGTAAATGCAAGTGGAACAATAATTCTTGTGTTTATATAGAAATAAAAATTTCTAGAGTTACGAAAGCAATAAATACATTACTTCTGACCAAACTAAGGTTGAAAAGACGTCGCAATGAGACATCGGAAAGATGTCATGAAAAAGACGTCGAAAAGACGACATGATTAAGACGTTGAAAAGACGTCATAAAAAGGACGTTGAAAAGACGTCACAAAAATAACGTCTTCGCACCTTTCAAATCCAACATAAAAAAGACGTCTTCCTGACGTCATGGAAAGACGTCTTTCCAACGTAAAAATAACCAGTTTTGCCAGCTGGGTTTAAAGCATTTTGAGATGTGGTCGAAGGGACGAATAAAAAAAACCTAAATATTTTTTAAAGCTCTGTTTTAAGCTAGTAGATCTAATTCGAACTTTAATAAAAGTAGATCAAAATGCTTTACCCGAATGGATACACGTGTCAAAAATTGTTGACATAACATATTGGTCCCAAAAAGAGTCTCCTTAATGTGTAGTGTCAACATGCTGTTTTGGTATCCCACTGCGCTCGGTTGGTAAGATTAGCAATACCCTGAAATCGATTTCTTCACTGTTATTAGTCCAATCACAATGAAAAGTGCATAAAAAGAGTCTGATTTCTTAGCTTTTAAAATTAATGGAAAACGCATTGCATTCTAAAACAAGAATTAAATTGAAAAAAAAAATCGGATAAGAAATTAAAAAGTTACATTTTTTGTTCCTAATTTGGCCATTTATTTCTAAATAAAAAAATAATCCCATGTATGGTTTAATGGTAAGGCATATCATTGCCAAATTTCGTAGCAATTGACCAACTAGAACCAAAGTTATTATGGGAACAAATAAATTATTTGAGTTTTTATACGACCGCAAAATTTTTGCGATCGTATAATGTTATGGCGATGTCGTCGTCGTCGTTGTCGTCGTCTGTAGAAATTTGGTTTCCGTGCGATAACTTGAGTAAATATTGACTGATTGTTATGAAATTTTAATATGATGTTTGTTACCACTAAAGGAAGGTTGTATGGTCCCTACCATTTTAGAAAAAAGGGCCAAAAAAGGCTTAAACGGGTGTACTGACAAAACTGCTGTAGAATGTTTATAATTCATTCGATTTTGAAAATTCTTTTTTCATTGAATTCCTCTTTAAATTCTGTCAACTAAATGTGTCAATGGTTTTGATATATATTGCACCGTTACAGTGCTACGGGGGGCCAAAGAGGGGCCACGCCCAAAATCAACTTTTTTAGCTCACCTGGCCAAAGGCCATGTGAGCTATTGCCATCACTTGGCGTCCGTCGTCGTCGTCCGTCGTCGTCGTCGTCCGTCGTCGTCGTCGTTGTTAACTTTTCTTCAAACTTCTTCTCCTCTGAAACAGCTGCACAGATTCAAACCAAATTTGGTCTGGTGGTACTTTAGGGTATCCCCCACAGAACTGATGTGGGGATTTTTGATTCGTCGAAAAACATGGCCGCTGTTGCTAAAAATAGACCAGGGGGGTCAGACTACTGTTTTTGGCTTGTAAATCAAAAAGTATAAGAGATAGATGAAATCTGATGCCACGCTACTGCTTCAGCATCAAAAGCTCTACAAAAGTCTCCATTGAGTTGAAGTTGTCAGATGACCCTTTATGGGAGTTACGGCCCCTTAAAGGTGAAAAATAGCATTTTTTCATGTTTTTGGCCTATGGAATGAAAACTATTGCAGATAGAGAGAAGCTGTTGCTTGCTTAAATGTTCAGCTCATTTAGCTCTACAAAAGTCTCCATAAGGTCAAAGTTGTCAGATGACCCCTTATAGGGGTTATGGCCCCTTAAAGGCAAAAAATAGAGTTTTTGGCCTATAGAATGAAAACTATTGCAGATAGAGAAAAGCTGTTGCTTGCTTAAATGTTCAGCTCATTTAGCTCTACACAAGTCTCCATAGGGTTGAAGTTGTCAGATGACCTCTTATAGGGGTTATGGCCCCTTAAAGGCAAAAAATAGAGTTTTTGGCCTATAGAATGAAAACTGTTGCAGATAGAGAAAAGCTGTTGCTTGCTTAAATGTTCAGCTCATTTAGCTCTACACAAGTCTCCATAGGGTTGAAGTTGTCAGATGACCCCATATAGGGGTTACGGCCCCTTTAAGGCAAAAAATAGTGTTTTTGGCCTATAGAATGAAAACTATTGCAGATAGAGAAAAGCTGTTGCTTGCTTATATGTTCATCTCATTTAGCTCTACAAAAGTCTCCATAGGGTCAAAGTTGTCAGATGACACCATATAGGGGTTATGGCCCCTTAAAGGCAAAAAATAGAGTTTTTGGCCTATAGAATGAAAACTATTGCAGATAGAAAAAAGCTGTTGCTTGCTTAAATGTTCAGCTCATTTAGCTCTACAAAAGTCTCCTATGGTCGAAGTTGTCAGATGACCCCCTATAGGGGTGACAGCCCCTTAAAGGCAAAAAATAGTGTTTTTGGCCTATGGAATGAAAACTATTGCAGATAGAGAAAAGTTGTTGCTTGCTTAAATGTTCAGCTCATTTAGCTCTACAAAAGTTTCCATAGGGTCAAAGTTGCCAGATGACCCCTTATAGTGGTTACGGCCCCTTAAAGGCAAAAAATAGTGTTTTTGGCCTAAAGAAAGAAAACTTTTGCAGATGGAGAAAAGATGTTGCTTGCTTAAATGTTCAGCTAATTTAGCTCTACAAAATTCTTTTTAGGGTCGAAGTTGTCAGATGACCCCTTTAAGGGGTTATGGCCCTTTAAAGGTGAAAAATAGTGTTTTTTGCTTTGGAATGAAAACTATTGCAGATAGAGAAAGGCTTTTTATTGCTTTAACATTCAGCTCATTTAGCTATACATAAGTCTTCAAAGGGTTGACATTAAGACCAGGTGAGCGATTCAGGCTCCTGGGAGCCTCTTGTTATTTGTGGTCCGATTTTCAAAATCCTTTTTTTATTGGAATCAATCAAATTTGAAATATCTCTTACTGTTTTTGAGATATAAGGGGTCAAAGGGGCAAAAAACGCCATTCTTAAAAGTTTGTTGAGGCAAATAGTTTTACACAAGAAATTTTTTAGTAGTAGAACAGCTAATTGTTATGAAGTTTTAATATGATGATAATATTCGCTAAAGGAAGCTTCTTATTGCATTTGGGGTTTGTGACCTTAGCCATTAAAGAAAAAAGGGGTCAAAAGGGACTAAAACGGATGTACTGTCAAAACTGCTGTAGAATGTTTATTATTCATTTGATTTTGAAAATTCTTTTTTAATTGAAATCCTCATTAAATTCTGTCAACTAAATGTGTCAATGGTTTTGATATATATTGCACCGTTACATTGGTACATGTACAAGGGGCCGAAGACAGGCCACGCCCCAAAAATCAACTTTTTTATTTGTGGTCCGATTTTCAAAATCTTTTTTTCATTGGAATCCTTGTGAAGATCCCTGCCTGCATTATTAATCAGATTTGCAACATCTTTTATCATTTACAAGAAATTAGGGGTCAAAGGTGCAAGAATGACTTATGCTTAAGAGCTTTTTACACGAAAAAACTAAGCCATATGTTATGAAGTTTTAATATAATTAATTAAGGAAGCTTCTTATTGCATTTTGGGTTTGTGGCCCTTACCATTTTAGAAAAAAATAAGAAATTAGGGGTCAAAGGGCCAAAAATATCAATATATAAAAAGATTTTTTCTATTAAATTTATATGTCTTAATGTATGTTTCAAATTTTCATTTAAAAGTCCACCACAGGATGCATGTGTCAAAAAGCTTTGTAAGTCCACCATGGGCTGCATATGACCAAAGCAATAGACTATCCCTATTGGGCTTCCAACGTACAGGGTTTAATTTGTTGCGGTCGTATCATGCTGCGCTCGGCGTAGCTTTTTATTTCATGTTTTTGCCCTATAGTATGAAAATTATTGCAGATAGCAAAAAGCTGTTGCTTGCTTAATTGTTCAGCTCATTTAGCTCTACAAAAAACTCCATACGGTCGAAGTTTTCAGATGCCCCTTATAGGGGCTACAGCCCCTAAAATAATGTTTTTTCATGTTTTTGGCCTATGAAATGAAAACTATAGCAGGTAGAGAGAAGCTGTTGCTTGCTTAAATGTTCAGCTCATTTACACAATTAAGAATTAATTTTTGCGACCCCCCCCCCCCTTTTTCCCCTTTTACGTCATTAAGGGCCAAATGGGGCCAAAATCAAAACTTTTTTATTTGTGGTCCGATTTTAAATTTTTTTTTTGCAAGTTTATTCTTGTCAGGTAGTGAATCCAAATTTGTGAATTAATTTTTGTGACCATCCCCTTTTTTACTTGTTTTGTAATTAGGGGCCAAAAGGGGCCGTAATCAAACCTTTTTAATTTCTTGTTTGTTTTTGAAATTTTTTTTTGCAAGTTTATTTTTGTCAAGTAGTGAATCCAAATTTGAGAAATTATTTTTGCAACCCCACCCCTTTTTCACCTGTTACATAATAAGGGGCCAAAATTGATTTTTTTTTAATTCTTGTCCGATTTTTACAATTTTTTTGCAAGAGTAGAATACAAAATTGAAAATTTATATTTTTACCCCCTGGGTCGAAAGTCCACCAGAGCAGCATGTGTCAAAAACCTTTGTCAGTCCACAATGGGCTGCATGTGTCCAGAGCAATAGACTATCCATATTGGGCCTAAAATGTACAGGATTCAACATGTTGCGGTCGTATCATGCTGCGTCCGGCGAATCTTTTTATTTTAATTTTGGGGGCCCTAATTTCTAAACGAATAGAGGGGTGACCCCAACATCAATCCCATTCATCCTTTTATTGTATGAAACATTATTGTAAAATTTCACAGCATTTGGTAAACCAGAACAAAAGTTAGTTTTGGAACAAACAAAAATATAATATTTTGGGCCCTTTTTTTCTGAACGAAAAAAGGGGAACCCCCAATATCAATCCCTTCAATCCTTTTATGGTAAGGAACATCACTGTCAAATTTCAAACCGATCGGATAACTAGAGCTTAAGTTATTGTACCAACACTAAAATTTAACATACAACGACGACGACGACGACAGCATCATACCATGGAGATATATGATAATATCTCCATGATCATACCATTTACGTCTGCTCGTTGCTCTTTTTTCAATGTTGATGATATCATTATTTACGTTTTATTGTTTCTTTTTTTTGGGGGGGGACGGGGGTGGTAAAACGTCTCTGGTGTGTCTTTTTTTCTTTTTGTGACGAAAATGCTGTGTCAAGCGAAGTATATTTTGAGGAAATTTTAATCTTCTAATGTGATTTTTTGTGTCATGCATAATAACTCTACGTCACGAGTCTTATACGCTAAATAAGAAATGGCCATCGAACGAAAGTTCCAGGGCAGAGTTATTTCGGCCCGTTCGTTCTCATTTAAGCTGATTCTCGGACTTCATTGAATTTGTAAAAATAAAAGATCAAAATCAAGTTAAACCCTATGCATTGAAAACATTTTCAGTAATAGAGGTCGTTTACAAAAAAGAATCGTATAATTCGAACTTTAATACAAATTTTATACACTGTTTTCTTAAAAAGGCAGCTTAAGCATGTTATGAGACTCAAAATGAAGCAAAGAGACTTTGACATAAATAGGAAAAATACGGATAAATCTCTGTGAGAGTTTGACAAGATGCGTCAAACATTGGATAAAAAACTATTATTTCAGTTCAGTTTTGTGACTGAATTTTCTTTTTTATCCATAAGTGACATATTTGCTTTATTATCCAACTTTCTCCCCATGTTGGCTTGTTATATAAGAGAAAATCAAATGCTAATGACCCAGATTATTAAAATAATACGCTCACATACTTGTTACAGCTCAAATTACTACAAATTTGAAGTGTTGTAATTAATTCGATAAATAAAGTCTGTTTGTTTTGATGGGGAGTCAGATTTGTCAAAAACCAGATGTGAAATATCTTTCAACAGTAGGATCCGACCCCGATGCTCTCGTCTGCTGTTACAGTCTTGTCACCTATGGTTACGGATCCTCCCCTTCAGCAGAATTTAGAAAGTTCAAACCAGCATGGAGTTTGATTGGCAGGCATCATATATTTTGGTATCTGGCTTGTTGCCGTCATTTTAGAACTATCAGGATTGGGGGATACATCGGAGAAACAAAATGACCACGGGGATTATAGAGAATTATCCGCAGTACCCCCAGATGATGATGAACTGGGGTGTGTACCTTACCCTCCCCGATGGTCAGGGAGGGGTTCAGCAGGGACAAGGATTGTACAGTGATCCTTGGTCTAGTCCAGTTTCGACCGTTAACAGTGTCAACACCGTAACTTCGTTGCTGAAAACGGGACAAAACTTTTTCGGAGGCGATGCGTGGTCATCAATGCATTTGGGTGGAATCAACCCGGTATGTATACATTTTGACTTTCTATTTCTTTTGATTCTTTAGCTTGCTGGGGATGCTTATTTATCTGATTTTAAATGATGACTCATTCAAAGTTGATCAGTTATTTATAAACACATTTTTGTTTGATAGACATGATAAGCATTTGGTTATTTTTAAGCATTCTTATACCTACTAAAGTAACGGCTAATTTTGATGACTTGATCATTACTAATCACTTACTCTCTTTGGTTTTTTTCGGTTGTTGACGTTTGAACTTGTTTCTAAAACTGTTTTGACTTTGTTGGTACTTATCGTGAAGTTATTGAGAACAAAAAATACTAAAATATAAATTTGCTGTTTTATCATGTTTATCAATACGACCTTTTAATTATAAAATAAAGTTTATGTAACTTGTTTCAACAATTAAGAAGATACTTAACGCTTGTACATACCCATTTTGGGATGTTTCTTGTCAAATTTGTCATGAATTATTCAAAACAGAACATAAATTGGTTTTGTTTGTGTATGCAGTCTTCATATTTTTTGTCTTTCTAAACCTTCCATTCTTCCATGATGGAGAATTTATAGTTGTTTTCTTTAGCAAAATAAAAAATATATAAAAATAACAACACTTATCCAAATGATATTGTTCTAATATTTTTTTAAATGATAATGTAAGAAGCATCATTGTCAAAATTAAAATCTTTTGTCTTTGTCAAAACTTATTTTACATTAAACATAAAAAAATGAAAATCCACATTTAGGTCTTTTTAGTACAATTATTAGTTATTTATCTTTGCATGTGTCACTTTTTGTTATCTTCACGTTCCATTACTAATTCCTAGCGGATTATCTGGAAGTTACTTCATACCTCATATGTTATTCATTAACTTAAAGATAAACGTAAATAGCGGGGGTACAAATGCGGTCCTTGCCACACGCCCGCTCGAAGTGGCTCCCTGTGATGTTATAATCTCTTCAACGATGATTGATGTCTTAAAGAGTGTTCCAGCGGGTCTTTTTGATTCATGCTGTGTCGATGAATTGAAAAATTTGAGCCCTGTTGTGTATAAATATCCGTTCTGCACTATGTTTTATCATGATTGTGACACTCTTGGATGTCTTTTCATCCAAATTTTGTACATAATTGTCTTTTTCCAACCAACCTTTAAGAATTAACTGTTTGAATTCAATACATTGCCATACCCACCCCTCCTTAAAAGTGCAAACTTATAAAAAGGATTTTTTAAAGTAAGTTTATTCATATGATCTTTGACATATAAATGAAGCAAAGAGGCACCAATTTTAGAGTTTCATATATTGGTTTAAAAAAGATTCACCAATTTTAGGAATCAGTCATGGAAATTAGCACAGGACCGACAGCCCACGACCTGTAAAAATCTGTTCGGTCCTGTCAAATTTTGCAAATTTTGTAACACAATCTAAGTAAAATATTTCAAAATAAAGGATTCGGTCCTGTAGATCCAAAATCCCAAATTCCATGACTGAGGAATGCGTGTTTTAGTCATCTTGTCTACTACTGAAAACTTCTGCTGGGCATGATTTATAAATATGTTCGTAAATTACTTGTGTTGTACAAATTATTTACAAACTTTTGGCAGGAGGTCTTGAAATTTTATGGACAGACAAAAACCATGAAAATGTCATGTGCAACAATTTGTTGTTTTCTTTTGGAATTTTAATGCACTAACCAGTTCTCTAACCCCCCTCTGAGGCTCGTAAACTGTAAAGTAGCCACGACGGGTGTGACATGCTTGCTAATCTTAATCTCTTCTGTCATCAGTAGAATGCCCCCATCCGTGTAAATTACTGCTGATGGATGGCGATTTTATCACCACACGGGGATGGAGAATGACGGCTGCCCTGTTATCACAATCGGTGACAGATCAAAGAAACGAATCTATAAATGTGTATTCCTGCCATTTTCATCAAAATTGTTTGTTTTTCAATTTATTTTTTTTAACTTGCATGCAATTTCTCTATCCCCCCTAAAATAGCAAAGTGCTATTTTACAACAATTCAACATGTAATAGCTTTATTGAGATAAAGTTTCACATTGGTTAATTTCACATTTTGTTTTAGAGAAAAATAGCGATTTACGATTCTCTTTGTTTCTTTTTAGGCTCAGTTTACCCACCAGATTTCTCCGTATGGCTCCATCAATGATCTCGTTGACCATTTCAATGACTTAGCATTGGACAAAAGACCAAACAAGAGGCCCCCATCAACTTATTTGTGTCATCTGTGTTTCACCAAAGGTCATTACATTAAAGACTGTCCTCAGGTTAGTAGACAATAAAGTTCAGGATTTGTATTTTTTTAATTTAACATTGAAAAAAAAACTGAACATGAAATTCTATATTTTTTCATGTTAGTTGACTTTTGTTTTTCATATTAGTTGGTTTCACATACTTGTTGATTTTCTCTAAATTATCTTTATCCAGTTAAACGTGAATTGAACCAAGAAAAATCGAGGAAAAAAATGCTTTTCACATTTCCATGTTACCCACAATGAACGGTTAAAAAAATGGGAAATGTTAACAGAATATTAATACAATGGAGAAAGTCCATTTTGGTGGTACCTTCGTTGTATTATTGGCCTATAAATTAATACTTCTTAAGTTTGCAACAAATTCAATATCATTTTGTTTTACAATTTTTTTTCTGCAGGCCAGACCAAAGGGTGAAGGATTAACTCCATACCAGGGAAAGAAAAGATGTTTTGGCGAATATAAATGTACCAAATGCAAAAGGAAATGGATGAGCGGCAATTCGTGGGCCAATATGGGACAAGAATGTATAAAGTGCCACATAATGGTGTATCCCCACAAACAGGTAAGTCCAGTTCCAATTGTCGATTTTTAACCCTCCCCTAAAAAAACAACAAACATTAGGGACTTTGTACTGTGGGTTCTTAGAGGATTTGGGAACTATGCACAGATTTAATAATGTAACGATCAATTGGCACAACATGTTCTAGTTTGATATTTCTCTTCTACTTCATTTCTTTTTTAAAATAAAAGTTTGATATTTCTTTCCCTCTTCATTTCTTTTCAGTTGAAAAAGTAATAAGAAAAATATCAGTAATTCTTGACATTAAAAATTGACAAATGCTTTAGCTGATCAAGAATGAATTAATGGGGCTAAGCAATGTCTTTGTGAAAAAGGTTTATATTCCAAATAAAAGAATAATTTCTATTATTTATCCATTGTTTTGTTTTTCCAACAGAGGCCTCTAGAAAAGCCAGATGGACTTGATGTTAGTGACCAGAGCAAGGTACATCCACAGCACCTCTGTGAAAAGTGTAAAAGTCTAGGATTTTACTGTAGAAGGAACTAAACAAAAGTACACCAACAAACACTTGATGCCAGAAATGTTGTAGTCTTGGATTTTACTGAAGGAGGAATGAACTAAAAGTACATTGTGGATAGTATTTTTTTAATAGATACAGAGAAGCTATGCAGATTTAGAGTTTTATTGAAGTTTTGGTATTTTAAATTATATAAGTTGGTTTGGAAATTTATTTGAAGTATAAAGGAAACTACTTGGAAAGAAATAATATTTATATGAAGGGGTAGGGGCATGAACAAGGGCAGGGAAGGGTAAGCAATGGAATTGAAATTAAAATTTTTATTGAGGGGCTGGGATACCAAGTAGGTTTTTATTTATAATTGGTATGAATACTGTATAAACACTATACAATTACGGCCCATGGAAGAGGTGAATATCTAAAATTATCAACCAGAGGTGGGGTTATTTCCCTGAGGGCTTTAGCCCGAGAGAAATAACCCCAGTGAGGTTGACAATTTTCATATTCACTGATTTCAAGGGCGGTAACTGTTTTATTATACCGAACAAACAGTGGACTGGAATATCAAATAAATTTCAAGCGTTATTCATGGGTGGAATAATGAACATGGATATCTGAAAAGGTTATTCAACTTTTGTATGAATTTGAAGAAAAATACCCAGATTATTTCACGTCACGTGACCTTATTTCATATGGAACCAGGTTGAACAAAAATCTGCAAATGCTTGTAAATCTATGGAATATAAGCCATATGACTCAGAATATTATCAAATTATGGGGGAACTATTTATAAATACAGTTGTAATCTAATGTATATGATGTGCAGATGTATTGCTCAATACTTAATTAATTAGGTACAGATTTTTGTCTTTGTTGGTTTGTACCAAGACAGATCAGCTTGAAATCTGTTAAATGAAAGAAGCAGGAAAATTCAAAGGGATATGTGTTTATCTTTATAATATGTGCCAGAATTTTGATAAAAGGGTAAAAAGGGGGGGTGCAATGGCTAAGAAAGAGTGGCCCATACCTCAACGGGCCTCAGTGTTTGCTCTTTACTAAATTCAAATTTTGAAATGCCCCCCCCATCCTTTCCCCCCTTGATCTATCAATACATATGAAAACCAAATTTGGAAAGGATACCATGGGTCCCCTATGCCCCAACTCCCTTAAGTCACAACTGTTGGCATTTAGCTAGTCTCATATGAGCGCACATTTCATGATAAGTATGATAAAGTCCAAATTTCTTGGGTTTCTCAGGGGTGGGGGTGGGGGGGGTGGCAAGACACAAACTGGGACTGGGGGTATAGGGTGCTTAAGAAAAAGCTATATGATATGTTCTTAAATCAGAGTATGAGAAATTAATTAATACAATATATAACTTTCTCATAAACCAAAAGTACAAACATTTAAAATATTTTTACAAATATATATATGACTTTGAAATTTTAATAACCTCTTTAAAAGTGACTATATTTAAGTAGAAATATTAGATGCTTAAAGTACTTAGAAAATATGTAATTTGAGAGTGGAAGTAATTTACAAATGAAACTTACTAGGAACAGATTAATTCTCTCTATTTATATACATGTACATGTACTTTGGCATATTGACTTGCTACCCTCTATCAATATTATATTTTGATACGAGTAAACTTGCTTTTTACTATGGCAAATTGACTTTGAACAAAATGTTGACAGAGGGAGCAAGTCCCTATAGTGTGCTTAAATTTATTAAGACTATACCCTTTTGGTTATATAAATATCATAAAACAAACATTATTTTGCAAAAAAGGACAAAGAGTGTGGGGGGGAGGGTAAGAAATTATCTCTTGTTCCATGAATATTATTTTCTTTAACAAAGTCAAGCTCCTGGAATACATCATATTCTTACACAATTAAAGTTTAATGGGAAAAAGTCTATCCAAAAAAGACAGAAATCTGTACAAGGTCGTTTATTTATATGAAATTGGACCAACCCCATCACAAATGTTATATGTAGTGATTAGATACATAGAAAAGTCAGTTCTCATTATATACCTCTCTTGTTTACATATATCTATATACACTTACATTTTATCTACATGAGAGGGGCTCAATATGGGAGATTCAATTAACTTCTAATTTTGCATAAAAGTGATTTTGAAAATTTGTGTGTAATTCTGTTAAATATTCTTCTATCATGTCTATCTGTAAAATTTTCATCCCAAGTCAAAATTTGTTAGCTTCAAAAAGTTGCTTTACAGAAGCTTAATAGTTTGCAGCATCATAAATGAGATGAAGTATAGGATAAGAATATTCATTAGTCATAGTTTCCACATCTGTTTACCATTAAGGAAACAAAGAAACCATGATCTACTTTATTTTTAACTGCCATTTTCGCAAATGTCATGACATGAAAATTCTACTGTAGAATATTTACTTTCACAAGTACTGATAGATAATGTTTTTTTTGTGTTTTTTTTTTTATATAAATCACTTTTTTCAAGGTCAACATTGTTCTTTATCTCAGAAAAAAATATTCTAATATTTTCAAGAAGAAATTTTGCTTATAGTGGTCAAGAGATCATCTTATTGATAGTCAAGATTGATAGTTTACCCTCCAAGAATCTAGGTGTATTTTTCAAAATAAATCAAGATTATAAGACTCAATTTTTTTTTCAAATTTGAGAGAAGACATGCGCTGGATAATTGGAGCCTGCCCTTAGTAATACTCAGTTTATTTCTATTTGATATCTGACTTTTCTATGTAACTAAAGAGAGATTTAAATACTTAAAAAATTCCATCAGAACCATTAATTTAAAGAAATATTTTTAAGAAATTATATGTGTAAATTTATGAAGAAGAAAGATCAGTATGAAAATAATATGTAAATTTATGTCAAATATAGAAAAGATATTTATAATATTTATTTGTATATCATTTCATCAGAGATATAGGATCATTATTTATGTATATGAAAGAAGAAAATTTGTTATGGTATTATCATGATTATTATAAAGAAAGATTTGTATGTAAATTTTTGAACAAGTATATTTTAGATTGGCATTTTTTTATATCTGGACAAATATTTTCATTAATTTATTATGATAAAAATATAATCTTGGTTGAAGTATATGTATATAGTTTTAAATGGTTGTAGCTTTTTGTGATTTATATTTAAAATTTTTTGATTTGTATATATGGTGTGATTTTATATTGTTTGAATCTTAAATTTGATATCGTGTAATCAACATTTTTTATATTGGAAGAAACAGAAAGATTAAAACCATCTTATTCATTATATCATGATTTTTTATTTTGAACAACTTTTTGATCTAAATCAAAGCATAGATGTATAACCCATGTAGATGGATTATACATCTATGATGACATTTACTAATTTTTATGTTACAAAATAAAATAAAAAATTATCAAATCAATTTAGTCCTTTCACAAATTTAATATTTTCCAAGCTTTTAATAGTGTCTTGTACCATTTTGCTGTCATATTCATGGTTTAAGATATTAAAAAGTTTTGAAATTCAGTCTGTGATATAAAAACATTATGTTTTTTTTGTAATATGAATATTTTGCAATTGTAATAATATAACAATTGTAAAAGGCAGGATCAAGAATAATATGTGCAATATTAATGTATAGAGTTTGTCTTTCCTTAGTTTTCAACTTCTTTTGAATTTTGAATATTATACTCACAATATGATTAATGATATGGTTTTTATACCAAAATCCAATAAAAACTTCAATGGATATCTATATTTTGTATTATGGATATCTGAAGATATTAAGATTTTCAGAAAGATTTTTTTATTGTTTTTTGGAAAATAAAAACAAATTAAAAACATTTTTGGGGGCATTTGGCTATAAAATATTCTAAAGTAGATAAAAGTAAAACTTCAGGACTATTGAAAACTCTATAAAATAACTTAGTAATTCTATATGTCTATGTTAAAGTATTTTGCTTTTTTATATCATGCATGCTTGTATAATACATACATGTATCTGATGTGAGACACCTATTCATAAGGTTGTATTTGTGTGTATATATTTGTGTATTTTATACATTTATGAGTGTATTACTCTAGTCATCTAAGCCACATATGTGCCAAACTGGTGTAAAATAGTCTTTGAAATAATATTATATTTCATGCATGCATTGCTTTATAGATTGATGAATATAAAATATGAAAAAAAATCAGTTATGAAATTTTTTTCTTGTATTTTTGCTAGAGTGATGTCCCTTTGACCAGTTTTGCTCAAAATGGCACACAAGAATTCACAATTTTGCACTTGTTGGTTCAGGAACAAGAGCACTTTAAAATCCTAGTGCAGTGTATTTGAGGTTTTTTATGTAACTAATCAATGATGGTGTCTTTATGCTGTCACAAAAAAATACCAAAGGGGAAATCAGATCTGTAAGGCAGTCAAAACATGAATACAAGTTCAACTAGAATGGCTGTCTTCCACAGAAGACATATGTCGCCTGCCTCTTAAAATATTCAGAAAACAGAAAAAGAGATAAATTAAGGACATAAAATTGCTTTACACCATAAAGTTATATAGAAGAAAGCTACATCTCAAATATCACAAAGCTGTGACTAGTATTTGCCAAGAAAAATGCAACAAAAATTTTTGTGATGCTGCAGGACAAATGAGAGTATTAAGTGTTTGATAAAATTGCATTGTGGATTTTTTAAATTGTCGTTTATATTGTAGGTTGTGTCGCGTACACTTCTTCCACATCTCATTATCTTCCATTGAACACAGGAAATTAAAAAAACCATAACTGTTCTGAATACATACTTCAGTGTGAGAGTTAAATGTTGCATTTAAATGTATTCCCTATAAAAATTAGTGTTTTGAAGGACACCTATAAAAAATGCAGATTGAGGGTCTATTTTTCATCAATATTAATCACCGAAATCTGTTTTATGATTCAGGAAATCGAATCATGATCTGCGACATTGTAACTGAATGATAAGTAATTTATGATAGGATATGAAGTAAATGAACATGAGACCACAACACATATGTTAACTCCAACTGCAATTAATTTTCGTCAGCTGTATGGCCATTTCGAAAAATTATTCCTCATCAGCAGCACTAGAACCCAAACAAAGGAAATCCATAATTCAAAAGATGTTCAAAATGCATCAAACCTAACAAAATCCAAATATATATAGATAAGGGCAAAACTACGATGGAGGGAGTTAAACCTTAGGTTTTAGAATTGATTTAAATTAAGATAGTGGTTAAAAACAAATTGTACACATGAGAAGTTATCTCGTGTACAAGTACACCATATCTAAAAAATAAACAAGCATTCTATTATAAGAGTATTGCAAAACAATACTAGTACTTTAAAAATGATGAGATGTGGAATAAGTGTACGCGACACAGCCCACAATCAAGCGGCAATTCAGAAAAACCACAATGGTCAGATACTCCACTACCAGCCCCATATTTCTAAGTCCAAAGGAAACAAGTAATACTGTGAGCGAGCTCACAAAAGGATACCACCCGCTCCATATTGGACTCTGTACTGTAAAAGAAAATCTCAAGTCCAGTTATCTCCCCTCGATGATAACCTAAAGCAATACAAACTCCTCATGCACATGTACAGATGATGTACTATCTTCATGTAAAGTTTCAACAAAATCCATCCAACGTTTTAAGAGGAGTTGTGCTTACGAGGTTTCCCATTGAATAATGTATTTAAAAAGTCTAAGTCCAATTATCTCCCCTGAATGATGTCTGATTGCAATGAAAATTCTTCATGCACATCTGCATATGATGTTCTTCCTTTAGTTTAAGTTTCATCAAAATCCTTCAAGCCTTTTAGGAGGAGAAGTGCTTACGAGGTTTCCCATTGTATAATGTATTTAAAAAGTCTAAGTCCAATTATCTCCCCTGAATGATGTCTGATTGCGATGAAAATTCTTCATGCACATCTACATATGATGTACTTCCTTCATGTAAAGTTTCATCAAAATCCTTTTAGCGGTTTAGGAGGAGTTGCACTTACGAGGTCTCCCATTGAATAATGTATTTAAAAAGTCTAAGTCCAATTATCTCCCCTGAATGATATCCAAGAGCAATGAAAATTCTTCATGCACATCTACATATGATATACTTCCTTTTGGTAAAAGTTTCATCAAAATCCTTCAAGCGGTTTAGGAGGAGAAGCGCTTACGAGTTATGTGGACAGACAGACAGACAGACAGACAGACAGACAGACAGACAGACAGGGTGTTTCCTATATACCCCCAAACTTTGTTTGCGGGGGGATATAAAAACTGTGGTAGAAATTAACTGAGCAGAACAGAACGTAAAACATCATGGTAGACTCCAATACCAAAATCAGTTCATTTTATATAAACATTCAAACCAAGTACAGAAAACTGAGGGAATAATAAGTTTGTCAGCATTTGAAAGTGCTTACTATGCTGCTTTAGTCACCAATGAAAAACTGATATATGTGTAGGACAATTGCAGTCGAATATTCTTTAGAAAGACATCAGAAGTTTTGTCTGAAAACAAAAACTAGTTCTACCTAAACTATAATCATGTGGTTATGATATGAAACAATGAGATATGAAAAAATAACAATTTTTATTTGCATAAAATGATTGTCTTTTTATGTAACAAACTATAAAAATTCAAAATAAAGCTCATAAAATATACATTGAGTATTACATCATTATTGCAAGGTGTAAAAAATGTACATAAAACATTCTGCACCATAGCATTTGGAACTTTTGTTCAAAGTTGCTGCATTTTTTTCAAGAATCCCTACATCTTTATAACATTAAGATATCTTTAAAAGTTGCTCAAATCAAAAATATTAAAAATGAAATTATTGATTGTGATAAAACAGTTATAACATTATATGTTAAAATTGTCTGCCTCTGTATATGGAATGCTCAACTTCTTGTGGATCTATTGTCTAACCTAAAAAAACAAAAAAAAACAAATAGAGTATGAAATATAAAATGTAAACCCATACCATAGGATCCCCTTCAGTAGGCTGTCAATGTTAGGGTCCAGTTGAGTTTGAATTGTGCAGTTTTGTTATGAATATTTAGTAATACATGTTTAAAAAGATGTCAATTTTTTCTAGCTTCATGTCCATTTTAAAGGAATAAACTAACTTAAATTATTTGCAGTTGGAGTTAACATATGTGTTGTGGTCTCCTGTTCATTTACTCCATATCCTTTTTAAAATTATCTAATACTGGAGTTTGTCTTTTATGCGGTGTGGAGTTAGTAGAACAATTCTCTGTGTTTAAGATGTATGCTCTTTATTTTTTTAATATGGTGTACTTGTACATGAGATTACTTCTCATGTGTACACTTTGTTTTTAACCTGTAAATTCTAAAACCTAAGGTTAAACTCCCTTCATCGTAGTTTTGCCCTTAGCTATATATATTTCGATTTTGTTTGGCTTACTCCATTTTGAACATCTTTTGAATTGTGGATTTCCTTTGTTTGGATATTAGTGCTGCTGATGTGGAATAATTTTCTAAAATGGCCATACAGCTCATTAAAAATTATTCAGGGCTGTCAAGTTTTCAAAATGAAAATGAGTGAGATCTGATAAAAAAACGACAAAGATCAAAGGTCAAAGGAAAATGCCGCCGATTTGGTCCAAAAATGCGTGAGTCTCACAGCAATTGCGTGAGACTTGACAGGCCTGAATTATTTGCAGTTGGAGTTAACATATGTGTTGTGGTCTCCTGTTCATTTACCCCATATCATTTCTTAAACACATAAATGAAAATTGTTAAAGTTTATTTTATAATATAAAATATAGGGATCACTGTTAAAAAGATATAAATATTTTAAAAACTCTTATCTTAAAATGTTTTTAATACTATTTTAACTTGAAAAATATGCATCATTAGGGTTAAAGATCTTCAACAGATTTTGGCAGATATTGAATGAAAAATTAACCTGTCAAAAAAGTTGTATAAATCAGGCATACAGTGACAGCCTTATCACCGCTATGTCACAAACTATTATCACAACCTATCCAGATAGCTTGTGTTGAGAGAATAGAAGGAAACAATGTATTGATTTACATATTAAAAGTCAAAGATTTAAATTTTGAGTACTATAAAAAGATTGAGGGTACAGTGGAGGTTCCAGAAATTTTTGAACTTATAGATTACCAAGGACAGAAAAAGGGGGGTGGGGGTTCAAAGTGGATTTTCCTGAAAATCTGCACTAGCTCTTTCCAAGGAAAGAAAGGGCCAGCTCCTAAAACCCTTCCCCTGGATCTGTCCCTTGGGTAAGTATAGTATCAAGAATCAAGAATATGTCTAACAAATTTTCAACAAAGCAATCAAAAGGTACTGTATAATCATTTATTTTCGTGGGGATAAAATTTCGTGGTTAAGAGTGGTGGGGACAAATTTTCGTGGAATTTTGAAGTACAGTCCTCAACAAAATATTTCAAATTCATGGGGATTTAATTTCGTGGATTTCTCTTATCCACGAATTAAACGAAATTAAATCCTGCACGAATATTTCTGCTTCTACAGTTAAGAAAAAAAGGGTAAGAGATAAGAAAAAGAAATTTCACAGAGGAATCAAATCATACAACTTAATTTTTCAAGATTTAGCAAACATGTTAAACCCTCACAAAAAACAACTAGAGGCTCCCAGGGGCCTGAAGCGCTCACCTGATCTCTAATGCTAAAGCCTCTTACCTAGTGTACAACATGGTCTACATGTACTTTGTAAGTAACATTAAAGAAACTAGTAAGGATAGCAAACATTTTTAAGATAAAGAATACAAAGTTTACAAAGCTTTCCATTTGAAAGAAAAAAAAAACACAAAAAAAAACCAAGTTGCAATTGATTGAAAACACTTAAAGGGGGGTAACTCTTAAAAGGATGATCTGACAATTTTGACCCCGAGATCATTTCTGAAGATCTAAATGAGCTGAACAATTTTGCAATGCTAACTATTCCTCTAGCTCTTATGGCTTTTAAGATAAAGCCCAAAAACTGTGAAAATGGTCAATTTTGACGATTAAGGGGAAATAACTCCTATTAGGAGTCATCCCACAACTTTGACTCAATGGAGAGTTTTGTAGAGCTTTTGATGCTGAAGAAGGATGGTTGCTTCGGATTTTCTTTATTTCTTATACTTTTTGAGCTTTAAGCTTAAAACTATGGTCTGACCCCCCTGTTCTATTTTTTGTAACAGCGGCCATGTTGGTTGATCGACATTCTCAAATTTCACAAACTTGGTAAAGGACATCCTAAAGATCAAGTGTACAAAGTTTCAAAGCAATCCCATCAGTGGTTTCAGAGAAGAAGATGTTTGAAGAAAAGTTAGCGGACGGACGACGGACGCCTAATGATGACAATAGCTCACATGACCCTTCGGGTCAGGTGAGCTAAAAATCATGATAATGGTATTTTAAACAATAAGTTTAATTAAGAATACCAGTAATTTTTGTAATATTTCAAAATCAGCTTGAGTAATCAAAAAATATTTCTTAATTGCTGTTAGATACTATGACTTTCACTTATAATATTTTTACAAATTATCTCCCCTTGAATAGTATGGGAATATTCAAAAATGTGAAATATAAACATTCTAAATAAATATAATATTGTGAAAATCTTTATGTTTTTATTAATCACTAAATGTATGACAACCCACTGACTCTACAAGATTCTTTGCACAAAATATTATATTTAAAAGAATATTAATCATGTATCTCATATTTTTTCTTTAATAGGCAATGGTCTACAACAGTTGTTTTTCAATCCACACGTTCTGATCCTCTTTGCCTTTTTTTCTGGAATGGCATGGGAAACAAACCCTATTTGCAATCAGAGGCTTTCAAAAGTGTTTAAAAATATTTTACCTTTAATTATAAAAACAATACATTTATAACATGCAAACCAAATGTTCATCGAAAATGAAGACATCGATGGCAAAAATTTGGTGATTGTATAAAAATACCAAAGTGGTGAGACTCTTAATCCACCAAGAGATTACCCTTCTTTTTGCTGGTTTTTGGAATACTGTAACATAGTAATTTTAATGGCATTATAATATGCACTATATTTGTGGTCAATGAAATTCAATGAAAATTTAAATAAATAAATATGCAGATATATGTAAATTAAAGTATGAAAATTGAAAACTTCTAAAATCATATCCTGCAAAATAGACATTTGGATTTGATGTGCAAAAAATAGCAACCACAGAAATTAATGTGTTACAGTATTCCTCATGATAATAGACTATTTTTTATTGACTAACCTGATGGATTTTATTCATTGGCAAACATCTCTGTACACATTTCAGAATTTTTCTCATTTATAAAGAAAGACAATGGAGAAATCTGTGTTGATCTTTTTATTTTATTGGTGTATCTTTTCTTCATATATTTACTTCTTTCAAATTTATTCAAATTATATCTGAAAATAAAATAAAAAAATGTAAAAAGTTCTAAGTTTTTATGGACTTTCTTCCATAAGTGGCACAAATTTTTATGGGCTTTCTTCCATAAGTAGCACAAACCATAAGTGGCACAAATTTTTATGGGCTTTCTTTCATAAGTAGCACAAAATCCAAAGCTGATTAAAATCTTACATAAAGTAAAGAAGGAATGTGTCCAGATGCCCCTGCTAGCCTCAAACAGGAAGTAGATGACTGACAGGTCTGAAAATGGCCAAGGACGTACATTTTGTCATAATAAACCATCCTACCAAGTTTCAAATTATTCTCATGTCTGGTTTCAGAGAAAAGCTTGACAGAAATTTTCATAGTCATGTTTATATATTTTCACATCAGCCTGAGTCCAAAACAGGAAGTAGATACCCGATAGGTCTGAAAATCGCTAAGGACATAAAGTTTGTCATACTGAACCATCCTACAAAGTGTCAAATCATTCTCATGTATGGTCTCTGAAAAAATCTTGATGGAAATTTTCATAGTCATGTTCACATATTTTCATATCGGCCTAAGTCCAAAATAGAAAGCAGATGTCCGACAGGTCTAAAAATCAATTAGGATATACAGCTTGTCATACTGAACCATCCTACCAAGATTCAAATCATTCTCATGTACGGTTTTTGAGAAAAGCTTGAAGGAAATTTCCATAGTCATGTTCACATATTTTAATATCGGCCTAAGTCCAAAACAGGAAGTAGATGTCCAACAGGTCTTTAAATCGCTTAGGACATACAGTTTGTCATACTGAACCATCCTACCAAGTTTCAAGTCATTGTCATGTCTGGTTTCAGAGAAAAGCTTGACAGAAATTTTCATAGTCATGTTTATATATTTTCACATCAGCCTGAGTCCAAAACAGGAAGTAGATACCCGATAGGTCTGAAAATCGCTAAGGACATAAAGTTTGTCATACTGAACCATCCTACAAAGTGTCAAATCATTCTCATGTATGGTCTCTGAAAAAATCTTGATGGAAATTTTCATAGTCATGTTCACATATTTTCATATCGGCCTAAGTCCAAAATAGAAAGCAGATGTCCGACAGGTCTAAAAATCAATTAGGATATACAGCTTGTCATACTGAACCATCCTACCAAGATTCAAATCATTCTCATGTACGGTTTTTGAGAAAAGCTTGAAGGAAATTTCCATAGTCATGTTCACATATTTTAATATCGGGCTAAGTCCAAAACAGGAAGTAGATGTCCAACAGGTCTTTAAATCGCTTAGGACATACAGTTTGTCATACTGAACCATCTTACCAAGTCTCAAGTCATTGTCATGCATGGTTTCTGAGAAAAGCTTGATGGAAATTCATACTGACGGACGGACATGAGTAAAACTTAATGCCCCCCAACATGTCGTCGCGGGGGCATAAAAATCTGTCACAAGCAACAAATGTAGGATCCTGTTTAACAGGAAGTAGGTGAAGATTAGACCTGATTGATTGATTAATTGTTGCCTGCTTAATATCATAGACCTGAAATTGATATGAGACCTAATGTCACTGCTGCATACCAAATATCCAGATGCCACAAGTTGCTGAGAAAACTGTTACTGAAAAAAAATCACTATTGTTAATATTCATCAAGATTAAAAATTTGCTAAAATCGGGCCATAAATACAAAACAAACACACCAAACAATCAAGACAATGCCTGATTTTCATAGTTACCTATATTGTAATGGTGGTCGTATCATTTGTAGACACATTTTAAAAGGCATTTCAGAAAAGTTAACATCTGTTTTAAAGTCTATAACTGCCTCTGATTCAGCTGTAAAGTTGACTCCTCCTTGTAAAACTTCAGAGTCTAATTTCATCCACCCATCAATTATCATAGCACCACTGAAAATAAAATTAATAGAAATTTATGTTGATTTTTTACAGTCAGTCTGAGGTTTTGAAATATGTTTTAATTCTGTTAGAGTGAGTGAGTTGGTGTTTTACGTCCGTGCAACGCTATATAGGTCATTTACAGGCGATGAACATGAAAAGGATGATACAATGAACATGAAATAGTGATGATAAATGAATTATGGGGGTGGGGAGGGAAGCAAAGGAACGGAAAATTTTGAAGATCCACAGGAAAAAGGGGAGAGGTGGGTAGGGGCGGAAAATTTAGCCTATGTGGTGCACAACCGGTACTTGGCGGGTCCACAAAGGGGTCTTTTAAGTGCATGAAGCATGGCACTCTCCACACACGTTGGCCCACTATGGTCAGCAGTCAATTTTTCCATATTATAGACCTTACAACCACTGCGAACAAGGGCCACCCTATTCAGCCATCTAGGGTACACACTTGGTTGTTCTGTGGGCTGAGCACTGACCTGACGTCAGAAACCCAAGACCCTTCGTCGCCTCTTACAACAAGCTAGGCTCTGCTACGGGCCTATTCGCCAACCCGGACCCGCACTGGACTAATTCTGTTAGACCTCAAGCTATAAATCAATTTTTGAATATTAATCTAAGTGCAATTTGTAAGAATTTTTGCTGGACCTTAGCAAATTCTGCTGGACAAATAAGCAGGTCTGTAACATTTCAAAAAGTCTGAGACTCAGTGGACTAAAAGAATTGAGCTCAAGCAGAGGTTCATACCTATCATTGGTCTGAGGTCCTGCAGTTCTGTTTTTGATGGAGGACCTTTAAATATTCTATTACTTAAGTCCAAGACCTACTTTATTTCAAATTTACTTTTAACAGAAACCTTATACATCCCTCTGATGAACCTTTCATTTAGGATGCCAAAAAGTCCTAGACTTCCAAATGTTAATTTGAACCCTTGTCAAGTATAACTTATAAGTAAATCTGATTTTGTGATTATTCTTTGATTTGCCAATGTTTATTGATAAATTTCTAGAAGACAAGAATAAAAATCTAACTTGTCCACTTGTGTCATTTTTGCTTTGCTTCATCATTTTTAAAAATGTTTGTGAGTCTTCGTAGAAGACTTGTGTTGTCTGCACCTTTAAACACACAAAACTTCAGGTGCTAAGTAAAAGTTTCAACACAGGAACTCCCATTTATCCATTTATGGAAATTTGAAAACAAGAGGTGAACTTCTACAATATGTCATACTCATAAAGATTCTGTAAAAATCCATCAAATTATTTAGAAGGAATAGCTAATATAGGATGAGGCCATTAAAGCCCAGAGGCAATATGTTTTTGCATGGGAAACCTCATATATTAATCAATGCAAATTATAAACAAAAAAAATATGGCATAGTGATGTTAAAGGTACTCATCTTCAATATCATTATATCACATAGGTCCTGTGAAAGTTTTATGAAAATCTATTCAGTAATAAGAAGGAGTAGCAGATAAACTGGATCCACTACTTTTTTAAGTGACATAGAAAGGAAGTTAGGAATAGGAAATCATAATTATTTACAATAAAGAGTGTCAAAATCTACAATTTCTAAAATACTAACAAAGTCAAAAAGTTGTCATTAACAACTCATAGTTTTTCCAAAAATATTCACCAGATTTTTATGAAATTTTAATATGTCCCCTTAATGTTTTGAAGTTTTAAAATCCGCAAAAGTTGAAGATGGAGGGACAGATGTTCAAAGTGAAAGATGCAGGGCTCTAATATAGATGAACTCACCTAGTTTTGATTAAAGAATTAGATGTTTTGTACCATAAACTGATACTGACACTGCCTGAGAGATCTATGGAAGCTGCACCTGTTATCTGAAGATCTACTATAAGTCCATTCGATAAATGTAACTTCTGGGAATGATCATGTAACAATAAGTTAGCCTGAAATAAGAAATAGATGCAAAGATGTAAACATGGAATAATTATAGTATCTCAAACATACCTGAATTAACTGTGTCCAAATCTTGATTAAAAATACAGTGTTTATCAATAAAAACCTATAAGATGAGCTTACTAATCTCCCATATGCAGTTGGGATAATTCATTATGAAACTTATTTATATGTAGTTTATTCAACATAAATACAAGAATAATATCTGTTGTTGAAATCAGGGATTCCAGTAAAGAGTTAAAACATGGATCAACATATTAGATATTCAAGAAAGATCGCTGTAGACCTATATCTAGGTATAGTCATGACTTTAAATTAACCAGTCCTGTGGCAGATCAAGAAATTTTCAAAGGGAAGGGCGTGCAATTAAAAGAAATGTATATGTACTGGGACCTCTTGTATCATATAGATCCTAACCAAATGTTCCTGTCAAACAGGAGGGCGCACTCTGGCACGCCAGTTCTAAATCCGCCTTTGCAGTCAGTTAGCCTTTTCTTTGCACTTTCAAAATAGCTAAATCATAGAATCTATTGAACCATCTTAATTATCTCCCCTATTTAAAGACCTTAAAATCATACCTGAAGGGCTGATATAGGTTCTGAAGGAGCATTCCATACTGCTGACATTAACCCTCCAGAGCCTCTGAAAAATTCTATAGGTCTTAATAAAACGTCCATCAATGATAAAGTCATCCCTGCTGTGGCCTCAGGTCCATCTTCAGGGGCTTCTTCATCTCCCCCTATCAGGGCCTCCAACCCTTCTGCATAGAGCTCAAACTGTAAACAAAATTATTATCATTGATATTCTTTTTTCTTGTTGAATAATAATTTTCTCAAAGAAGATGAGCTTTCACTTATAATAATTATTAACTAAAAGTTTTAAGTAAATCAAAATATAAATTATTAACCAACTACTTTTTTCATATTTTTGTGTTGGAAAGCAATTTCACAGGAAAAAAAATGAATTACCTTTAAATAGTGGTATGTATATAGTTATAATTTAAGCATGCATATAAAATTATACCCTATTAAACTTTCAACAATTATAGTTTATGACTCAATCTTCTGCATGTCACCACAAACAAGTAAATGGAACATAAATAAACAAGAGGCTCCCAGGAGCCTGAATCGCTCACCTGGTCTTAATGTCAACCCTTTGAAGACTTTTGTATAGCTAAATGAGCTGAATGTTTAAGCAATAAAAAGCTTCTCTCTATCTGCAATAGTTTTCATTCCAAAGCAAAAAACACTATTTTTCACCTTTAAAGGGCCATAACCCCTTAAAGGGGTCATCTGACAACTTCGACCATAGAAAGACTTTTGTAGAGCTAATTAAGCTGAACATTTAAGCAAGCAACATCTTTTCTCTATCTGCAAAAGTTTTCTCTTTTTAGGCCAAAAACACTATTTTTTGCCTTTAAGGGGCCGTAACCACTATAAGGGGTCATCTGGCAACTTTGACCCTATGGAAACTTTTGTAGAGCTAAATGAGCTGAACATTTAAGCAAGCAACAACTTTTCTCTATCTGCAATAGTTTTCATTGCATAGGCCAAAAACACTATTTTTTGCCTTTAAGGGGCTGTAACCCCTATAGGGGGTCATCTGACAACTTCGACCATATGGAGACTTGTGTAGAGCTAAATGAGCTGAACATTTAAGCAAGCAACAGCTTTTCTCTATCTGCAATAGTTTTCATTCTATAGGCCAAAAACACTATTTTTTGCCTTTAAGGGCCGTAACCCCCTATAAGGGGTCATCTGACAACTTCGACCCTATGTAGGCTTGTGTAGAGCTAAACGAGCTGAACATTTAAGCAAGCAACAGCTTTTCTCTATCTGCAATAGTTTTCATTCTATAGGCCAAAAACTCTATTTTTTGCCTTTAAGGGGCCATAACCCCTATAAGGGGTCATCTGACAACTTTGACCTTGTGGAGACTTTTGTAGAGCTAAATGAGCTGAACATTTAAGCAAGCAACAGCTTCTCTCTATCTGCAATAGTTTTCATTCCATAGGCCAAAAACATGAAAAAATGCTATTTTTCACCTTTAAGGGGCCGTAACTCATATAAGGGGTCATCTGACAACTTCGACTCAATGAAGACTTTTGTAGAGCTTTTGATGCTGAAGCAGTAGCGTGGCATCAGATTTCATCTATCTCTTATACTTCTTGATTTACAAGCCAAAAACAGTAGTCTGACCCCCCTGGTCTATTTTTAGCAACGGCGGCCATGTTTTTCGACCAATCAAAAATCCCCACATCAGTTCTGTGGGGGATACCCTAAAGTACCACCAGACCAAATTTGGTTTGAATCTGTGCAGCGGTTTCAGAGGAGAAGAAGTTTGAAGAAAAGTTAACGACGACGACGACGGACGACGACGACGACGGACGCCAAGTGATGGCAATAGCTCACATGGCCTTTGGCCAGGTGAGCTAAAAACATACGAAAGTGTTAATATGAGTAACTTACATTAAATACAGGTTGTGTGACAAACTGATTATAAACTCCCACATCCATGCCACTTCTTTTCATAACCCCAGTCTTAGATGTCTCTTGATGTAGATAGTATGAGGAATTCAGATCTTGCATAGCTAAAACATTAAGAGTATTTTTGTAAGTTGGGGAAATCTATGGCATTAAATGACAGTGAACTTGCAAATATTGTTGGCAGTTTGTTTTATCTTTCATTCATTGTTTGTTTTTTAAAAAGGGAAAAAAAAACATGTGGACTAATAATAGACAGATTGTAAAGTCAAACATATAATATATCAGTTATTCTATGGACAAAGCTATTCTCATGAAAAGAATATAAATGTACAGTACAATTTAAAATATTTCTCTGACAACAAAAGTTTTTTTAGGACTTGTAATATTTGCTTGATTAAAAAAACAACATGCTGGCTGTTTTCCATTGTGGATGTTTCAAATTTACGTTTATATTGTAGGTTGTGTCGCATACACTTATTCCACATCTCATTTTCTTCTATACATAAATATTGTTTTATTAAATACATGCACCTTGTCAGGTAAAAAGTTGGTATAAACTATAACATCTTACATGCCATAAGTCCAGTGAATGCACTAGATTTCCCTCGATGTCCAAAATAATCATAGTTGTTTATATTGTACTTGGTAAGAGCTGTTCTCAGAGTATCCCTTCAAAAACAAAACAAATGAAATGAATTTAGATGGTACAAATTTACTGATTGGTTAATAAAGTCCATAGAAAAACTTTTGTATAAGAATTTCATAATCCATAATACAAAAACTTTGAAAAATAAACCTAGTTCAAAGATTTTTATTTGGTTGTTTAAATAGTGTCAGGATATTTGCATAAAAGAAATATACAATGAACACTTGCATCATGTTTTGCAAACTTTACATATTCTTTCAGATTTCTATTGTAGGTTTTAATTGTAATCATCATGAAAATACATCAGTTTTCATTGATTAGAAATTAAGTGGTGAATTCATAGATTTGTGGAGTGAGAAAGATCATTTAAGCATTTAATCTTAAATATCTTTAATATTACTCAGGGTAGTCTTCCCAAAAGTTGAAAATTCTTGCCTGACCAATAACAAAGGTCTGCAGGAACAACTGAACATTTTAATTGTAAATTTGACCAAATTCACCAGACCAAAGGCTATTTTGCAAATTTTTCACAGGACTGGTCCGGCAGTCAGGCACATTTAGTGAAGGCTGCTCAGGATAAGATTTTCTTTATGCCACTACAAACTTACCTTACTTGTTGATTAGAGTTTGCCATGTCTAGAATTCTTTTTACTGTATATAATGACAATTCAAACTCTTTTCTGTTATCTAAGCATGATTTTAATATGTAGAAAATTTCATCAGGCGAGGGGCTTAATTGAAGAAGTAATTCAAGGGCAGCAACTCTGACACTTGAATCATAGGCTCTGTTTATTTGCAGGTACATGTTAACTAAAGTAGATTTTGCCTGAAAAGTAAATAAAAATATAATTGAACACTATGCATATTCTGAAAAGAAAATATTTTTTTATCTTTTTGCAAGAATATTATTGGTAATTTCTACATTTAATTCAAATCTTAAGTATATTTCAAATATTTAAAATTTGAAAAAAATAAACATGTTTTAAACTCTAAATGATAATGAAAACCGGTATAAGAATGTATCTTTAAATATGCAAAATTTTCACTTGAATATTATTTCAAATTTTCTTCTGGACACTCAACAATTCAACTGACTTTAAATACATCTTAAAATAGCTTATGATACAGTTTAGATCTTGCATTTGATATTTCTTGTTATTTTGTTGTTGTTGTTTTCTTGACATTATAATGCATATCATAATCTCTCTTTAACTGTACTGTATGCCCTTAATGCCAGGGGTTCAAATTAACATTTGAGAGTTAATGATTCAGGACTTATTGAAGTTCTTGGTGGAAAGTCCTTCAAATAATTTTACAGGTCCCCAGTAGTAGTTACTGACAATATATGCAGGTCCAAGACTTTTGTAAGTAAAATTTCAGATAAAACTCACCCACCCAGAAGCAGTGCTAAGAGCTGTTCCAGACTTTTTTTTGGGGGGTGTCAGGAGGCACTTTTTTCTTTTCCCCACCACCCCAAAAATTTTTTTTATCTTTGTTTCTTCACAAAATATTTCTAGAACACCTACCACCCACCATAAATGTAATAGAAATTACTCCTGATCCCCCCCCCCCCCACACGGTTAATTCTGGAACAGCCCTAATTTAAACCCCTGAATGCTGTACCTGATCTTTTAAGAAACCTCTACTCATTCTTCTCAAGGCCTGCACTGCAGCCAATGATACTGTGGGTGATTTTTCACTCTGAGCCAATTTCATTAGCTCTGGTAAGAATTCCTCTAACCCAGCATTACCAACAGATCTTAGGTATCTTAGTGTACAGCTATCATCTTCACACTCCTTTAACATCTTCCTCACTAGCTGTTTGTATTCTTTGATCACCTTTAGGTGAGAAAATGATTGTGTAAATGCACAAAAAAACATGTGAAAATAATACATTTATTTAATTTTTATTATCTATTAAGTTATTAACTCCATTATATATAATAAACTTTGTATTATAGGAATTGTAACGTTTGTTTTAATAATGAAAAGTTTAATTTTGAATATCTGTGTGTTTTTCTTTTATAAGGTAAATGTTTGTGTAAGTTGGTTTCAGTTATTAAACTATATATATATATATATCTTTTACATGTTTCAGAATTGAAATAACATGAACTTGAAAATCATATCATATATATGTGATATGATACAATAGATTTACATTGTAGTTTTTCTATTACAAATTTATATGTTTAATCTTAAAGAAGATTTTTTTTCTCCAAAATTACATTTTTTGTCTTATCCTACCTCATGTTGACACTGGTCTGGGTACTGACAGTATGTATGGACCACTGCACCCATGGCATTAGCTACCGATTCTTCTATTGTAGGACTGGGTAACTTTTTCTTCATCAAAGACTACAACATATACAAGTACAAAAAATATACTTGTCACTAAACATTTCTTATGATATTATTACCTAGACAAGAAATAACACTAGATTTATGAATAAAAATGATTAAATTACATGAACTTTATCATTTCTTACACTCTGGTCTACCATTGACTTCCATATATTTTCTTATTAACCATGATGCTGAGTGGACATGTGTCTTTTAAGGTAGGAATTTAGAAAAAAAATATATATACCAGTTGTGTACTTTAATATCTTATTGTTAATGAATCATAAACTAAATGGCATATGTACCCCTGAGTTTGAAGGATAATTGACTAGACTGAGTGAGAAAGTTAGTTTTTTACACCCTTGCAACAAGTATAAAGGTTTTATAAGGGCTATTGAATAGATGGAAAACTGTGTACATATACATGTATCAATATACATCACAATATTTATGATTAAGTTGGCTATTTGAATCTTCTTTAAACTCTTTCTACAAATCTCTTTACATACCAATAAATCTTGTAAAACAAATTCCCCTGGGTGCGAGCTGAAAGCCAAAGCCAGCAATAATCTCTCTGGGTAGTCTGTAGAATAGTTCTGTTCAAACTGTACCAGGTTCATCATAGCTCTGTGAGCAAAAGGGGTCTGTGTGGCAGCACCTACATCTATCAACTGTGGTCTGAATCAAAAAACTAAAACTGTAAATGTTTACAGTCCAGGGTTGCAATGTATAACATTTTGTACATGAAGAAAATACAATGTAACTAACTGAACCTTTAGTCTTAACAACTGTTGTCTAGGTGTTGTAATTTATGATTTTTTATTTCCCTGAAACAGTTTAACACAGCATCTATTTTTTTCCAATTTTCATTGTACATGAAAATCTTTACTAAAACTTTATTCAAGAATAATTCCAATCATGTTTACTATATTTTTATCTTGAGTCAACTGATAGACATTGAGCAGCAACCACTGGTCACATGGAAGACTGCTGACTGTTTCTAAAGGAGGGTTATATTTTGCTGATGGTTTATGGTAATGTCATGTACACTAATATTCTACATCAAATAATGATCTACTACCTAACTTCAACAATGGTAATCCATTGATTACAATGCTCATCTCGTTACACAGTAAATGTATTGTCGATAAGCGGAAATGGACTTAAACATTTCAAAATTTTAAGTGGTCATCTATGCATAATAGCCAGCATTTAAAGAATGCTTTGTGCTTAGCATTACTAGGTGCACCTACCACACAAATACGGTTAATGTGGCATTTGTCTGTAAGCAGGAATGGACTTTAACCATTCTTCTGTAAGAAGTTGCCCATGCAAAAAAAAAAATAGGTTACAGCCAGCATCTTAAGCATGCAAAGTGCTTTGCATCACTAGGTGCATCTACCATACCAATGTGGTTGATGTGGGACCTGTCTGTAAGCAGGTATGGACCTTAACCATTCATCGGTAACTGTCCAGGTATCACATTTGCACTCACTTTTGTGAGGTGAGTTAAAATGCTGATAGTATATCATAATTGGCAAAACACAGTGTTTTTTTTTATAATCGTAAAAGCCAATGAGCAACTGAAGGCAGGTTTTAAGGAGATAAACTTACACTATGTAATAACTATCTTTGTTGGTGAGGACTTCTTCTATTGTGATTTTTCCAGCATTTCTAAAGGTTCTCAACATCTCTATAAAGGCCTTCCCTGACTCTGCTGATGCTAGTTTTTCACTGACTAAACTAAGCTTCAATCTTTTTAAGACATCTAGTGGCTAAAAATCAGTTTAATAAAATTTTGATTCTTCATATATTTTGTGAGAAAAAAACACACTTGTCAGGAGGAATTTTATACATAATTGAAATTTGAAGAAAAAAGTAAAAAGTCAGTGTTTACTTTGTAGCTTGAAAATTTTATTTTAAAAAAGAGCTTTTAAAATTAACAACAAACCATTGATGTTTTTACATAAAATGTTAAAGAATGTGCTAAAAACACATATTTAAGACTGAAACTATTCTAAGTGAAATAAAAGTGATAAACAATCAGAATACTTCAAAGTCTGGCGTAACTGTCGCTATTTTTTATCCATACCATGTACAACAATCACTAGTTCACATTAAGACTGTGGCTACATGGTTGCTTTGATTCATACTTAATTATTAAATATACACTTTTGATGTTGTTTCATATAAACTCATTTCACATTTCAAATGCAAGGACATCAATTTATAAGCTTACCCTTTCACAATTATCTAAACAAGTCTGGACTTCAGAACCACTAGGTAGAAGTGTAGATTGTAATGTTTGTTTCATAGCTGAAAAACAAAACAAACAGGATTCTAAGTCTATAAAATAAATATCTTAAAAATAAGATTGAATTTGATAGAAAGCATAAGAGGTAGAAACAAATGTATACAATTAGTGTAAAAGTACCAAACTATTCAAACTTGAAATCTTCATGTATCTCCAATGACAGAAAGAAATCTTTTAAAAGACCTGAAGTTAAAAAAAACTCTGAATTATTAAAAACATTGACATTTTCTTTTTATTTCTGATTTTTCAAATCAATTTCTAAGTTACAACTGAATCAAAAACATTTGATAAAAGTGATCTAAATTATTCCATACACTTAAAAATCTAGAGTTATCTCCACTTAATTTATCAATAAAAATCAAATTACAAAAAAATCTAACTGCATTTAAATAAATATATTCATGCGTTTTAAAGAAATATCAAATATAATCTTCATAGAGGTTTTTTTTATAATTTTATTCTAACACTTTCTACCAATTCAAGTCTGAAGATTGTTTTATAAGAATTTTTTTTAACATAAATGACTTTTTAAAAAGCCTTGATTATATACCTTTACTTAGTTCATGTATTGCATCGTCAATGGAATATGTAGATTTTGTATTTAGTCCACTTGTTGAGCTAATATGCTTCAAAGATTGTCTGAAATTAAGAAAAACATATTCTGAAAACATTTAAAAGCAACCAAGGAGGATACTTGAAACATTTTTGTGTATTATTGCAAAATAAAACTAGATACATGTATATAGATGTATAAAGTTACTACAACATTTTGTCTTATAGATAACATTTATACATATTCATATTAAGAACGAAAGAATATGGAATATGTGCCAGAAAGACACGATCCACAAATTGAAATGATTTTGATAAATGTTCAAAAGCAAAATTTCAATGCCCGTGAAGCGCTTTTCTGGATTAACCTTCATCAGACACGCTAGGAGTAGAAAACTTGAAAAACCGGTGGAATATTAGATTTGATAAAACAAAAACAGAAGCCAAAACAATATTAAAACAATGACCAAACTGATAAATTTATCAATTTTTTAAACGAAATAGCCAAACTTTGTCAAATTTTGAAAATATATACTTTAATTAATAATAATCATAAATAATGGTAATCATTTGCAATACCCTGATACCTGGTTCATGAATCGAAACTGTCAAAAAATACCAGACATGGATTTTTTGCCATTTGTCATGTAAAAAATTATTGTATTAGGTATGCATTTTGTGCATCCCCGTGTCAGATTCAAGACATATTGTAAAATCCTGCATTATACACAGCAAAATACAGTACTAGAATATATATTATTTGTCATGTGTAATTTTTGTTACAAGTTTTTAGAATTTTTTTAATTTCATAAAATGTACCATCATATCATGAATTTTAATTTGACATAATTTTCATTAATAATTCATATCTTTAATCTGAAAAGGTTGAAAATTAATCTGTTAATTAAAAATTAGTATAATTATTACATGTCAATTACATCTGAAATGTTTGATGGAATTTACCTTAAGGTTACATTGTTAGTTGAGCTTTTGTTATTTACCCCTATTTTTCCAAGCTGACATTGTCATTTAATAATTATGTCTCAATGGCACCAATAACTTAATCTGAGTACAATTGACTTTAACTCAAAAATGTGTATATAAGAAACAATCGATATTAGATACATGTATTAAGATTCCAGGTTCAATCTTTGACAAGGAAACTTCAGTCATGGAACTTCCAACTGATCTACAAGCCCTCATCAAAACCTTTGTGAAAGACGGAATGGAAATGAAATGGGACTTTTGCGTTTCAAATGGGAAAGTAGAGGTCAAGATTACTTGGATACAGACTGACACATCACCCACTTTGAAAGGACAGTGCAGACAGGCCCTGAAGAAATCTCCTTCCACCAGGAAAAGAGACAAGAAGAGACTCCAACAGTGGAAGGAAACAAAAAAGGCAGTTTTTGGGGAGGTGACAACACAGACCACACAGGCAATTCAGGCAAACACTTCAACACAGAATGAATGACAACGAATGATGGCACAACACTAGACACACCATGAACTAAGTAAAGTGGACATTGATACTCTGCTTTGGTTCAACAACTAAAACCCAGGGTGACCTAGGGACGTAAACACATTTACTTGGAATAGAACAAGGTTTGGGAAATGTTTAGAATATACACTTTTCTTTAGTTACCCATGATCTGTTTTATATTATTAAACCCAGGACTAATAATCTACCCAGGGTGCTTAACAAAGGAATGTTGAACGTGTCACTAAAGGGAGACTACTCATCCAGTTAAATTATAAATTCACATTTTGTTGCTTGTAATTTATTTTCAAAATTAAACAGATTTTGTTGATGTTTGAATTGAAAGATTTGAATTAATTTCATAAATTTTGAGATTCATTTATCATTTGACTTTTATCTTATTTTGTTTCAATATTTCATTTCGCTTTGGTACACAACATTTGTATTTTGATTTCATTTATTTTTTTACCTAAGTCTAAAATATATATGTAAATATATCAAAATCAAAGTTTGGACTGTTATTAAATTATTAACACTGTTATTGTGTATTTACTATAATGTAACCTGCCTAAAGTTTGTGCCCCTCATGCAAGCATACTGAATACTTTATTTAGAAAAATACTCACAGAAACTGTGTAACAGGAGCACAACAGACTGACCCCTTGCCCCTTGGTGACATATTATATTTATGTACAATTGTATGTTGTAAGACTTCTCTTTGATTTTGCTCTATTCTATTAACCTGGTTGGTCACAGGTCAATTATTTTCGGACTTCTTTGTTTAAATCTTACCTAAAAGACTGAGAAAGTTAAGCTCTGCCCAACCTTGTGAATAAAATAGAGTAATACACACTGATTTTTTTTTACATACTGTGAAGTAACTGCAGTATTTATAGAGGTTTTTATGTTGACTGTAGCAGTAATCTGGTGGGTCCCATCAGCCTTCTGTATAACTCCATCTACCATTTCATACTGTGTAGAGGAGACAGGTGATACAGTCACACCAAATAACTGCAGAATAAAAGAGTAAAATATCATATTCAGAAAGAATCACCATTGTTGAGAAAACTGGTATTGATAAAAACTGTCAAAAAAATCAAAATTGGTACAAATGAGCTTTAAAAAAGGTATAGTGTTTCACTAAGAAATTCAAAGTGAGAACCATTAATAAATTTCAAATCTACATTATTATCATGCACGAATCAAGGGGAGATAATCATTTGAATTTTATCATTGAAATAGTTATTTTTTTATCAGAAAGACTAGCATTTTCTAAAGATTATAAATATTGAATGACCTAATAAATCATATTTTTATTAAATGACTTTATGCACTGGTATTATATTAAGGGGAGATAATTCAAAGAAATCAAATCAGGACAGAATAAATTTCTGCAGCCGTAACAAGTTTTACCTCATTTAATTTACAAATTAACAGAAGAAATACAAGTTAAAAGCATAAATATTCCCAAACCTTATTCGGATTAATGAACTGTCCAGCTATCTCTAAGTTTTGACAATTCTCTCTGGTTTTGGTAATTGTAGATCCAGATTTTGCATATGATGAAATGCACTCACCAGCAACATCAAGCTGAAAAATTCCAAATTCATGAAAACAGTTTTCAAAACAAAATCTCTGCTGATAATTTTATAATATTTCTATCAGATATTTTGGCCTTTATAACACAAAGAAAGTATAGACGCCTTTTACATTTTTGAAAAATAATTGATGTGGCTTTTACTTATAATTTATTCGATTTTAGTACAGTCCATAAAAATATGTAGAAGCATATGAATATGCTTGAGAAAGTCATAATTTTCTGTTGAGTATATGTGCATTTTTTGGTTGTTTTTTTTTCTTCATAGAATCGTGCAGAAGTTTAGACATTTTTTAACAGGGTACAAATATTTGATGTTGTAAAAACCAAAATAACCAGCTCTTATTAATAGCTAAGTAAAAATACAAGGAATCGCATCTTATGCACCCTATGTTAGAGTTTTATTCAATTTCAAACAAGAATAAATAGTGTATATTTTGTATTTTATATCTTCACTGTCTTGTACTTTGGTGGATGTTTGATTCACAAAAACTATTCAATGATCAAACCTCATCTCTTTTTCCTTCTACTGTTTGTATCTGAAACAAAGCTATAATTCCTTTCTTGATATTGCTGCTGAAGATAGATTCTTTTTCTGGTCCAAACACTCTACCAACCATCCCATCAGAAAACTCAAAATAAACAGGATATTTCAACAAGGTAGATAACTCATTCTTTAGATCTGGTCTGGATACACTTGAAAGAGTGGCAGTGGTTAACTGAAAATAAAGGATTATACAAAATGTTTAGATATAGCCATTTATTGGATAATCATTTCAAAAGAACAAAAATCATATTACAAGATCTTTCAAAATTGATGGAACTAATTTTGGTTTACATTGTATATTTTTTTTTTATACATGAAAATTTTAATATTTTCAGGGCAGCTAGGAGCAGACTGGGTCTTAAAAAAAATATTAATATTTCTTGTGTAAATGTCCAGAACCAATTGATTTTATTTAAATTATATTACTCTTAGAGATGTCAAATGAAACAACAGTATCTTATAACTAATTTTGCTGGAATTTCAAATTATGACTGTCTGTTTATTAAATTAATGGTAGATTTAGCAAAAAATGTAGAAGGAGAATATATTGTGATACTGATGAAGGCCTGAGGCCGAAACGTCAAATAAATGGTTTATTTAAACAATTGGAAAATCAAAATGTTCAAATGTATTTGTTTCCAAATACATGTGATGTCTATCTTTTATGTTGTTTATTGATATTCCTGGTACCTGTAATTTTACTAGCTGAGTATCTCCTGCATAAAACACTGGTGTAACCTCAAAGTCTGTAGTCAAGTAATATCCAACATCCTTCTTGCCTGTTCCAGTGGCTTCATTGAAAATAACATTGGTGGCATACGAGTACTTATGGCTACTACCAGGCTTGAATGAGAAGCCATGACCTGAAGAGAAAGATGAATCATATTTCTAAGGTTCTTTCATGACAATACATCAGACACTTTCAAGTACACTTGTCTGTCAATATGAATGGTACATGTATAAAATTAAATCATATTTTTTTCATATATTTTTATAACAGTTCTACTGACTCAAAAAATTTAAATATGTGTTTGTACAATGTTACATGTTCATATGATTTACATTTGAAAACAATATTTATATGACCTTATGGTGGCATTTATATCTATATCAGCCATTAACAAGATATTTTTTTAAATTAAAAGTTTTAAAAAATAATTCCTTTATTCTCATCCAAAGATCTTCATCTTAAAAAAATATGGGGGGGTGTGAGCTGACCAATTTTATTACTTTTGTTTATCCATTTTGATAAAATGTTCTGTCTGCATTAAAAACATTTGTAAAAGAAAATCGACCAAAAATGAACAAAATTTGCCCCCCCCCAATATCTCTAAGCGGCTAAAAATCAGAGTGTGGGGAGGTTGAGAATCTAGTAAGATAATTTTCATATTGGCCTAATAATTGACATAAAAATGCTATTATATGATAGCATTTTCTGTTCATGTACAGGTATGCATGTATATCTAAGATAATGATTTGGTGTTGCATCCACACAAATATATAAAGAACTAAATGTTTACCAAATTAACAATAGGAAAGAGACCAGAATTTGTAACCACACTGAGAAAAAACACAGATGATTTAAGATAAAATGAATATGAATAGAATGGATAGATAGTTCCATGGTGTGCCTGTTTATGTGAGGTTAAATGGTTTTTCAAGAATATATAGTGCACTGCAAAAGGTACATGTAGTTGTGCCTAACATACCCAACTTCTTTTTTGGTATACCCCTACTAAGGACACCTTTAAAAAAGTTGATAGGATTGATCATGGTTGCCTTTATTATACATGTAGCATTACATGTAATTTTTTTATTTCTTTTTTAACACTCTTAATATTTTCCCCCTATTATTTCAAATAAGTTTATTTTATATTTTTCAAAAAAAATGTTATTTACTAATTTCCCTTCAAGAAAAAGAGTACAACAGTTACAAATATCTTTACTTACAGATACACTTTCATTTGAAAATCATTATGGGATGGTTCTACCATGGATCCATGCATGCTTTTTAGTTTAGATACATGTAACTGTGTATGATCGTGTGTGCCAACATCATCAACATGATTCATCACTGGTGGAAATCTTAGTGTATGTGTAATTTGCCATATGATATGGACATGGTGGATATATAAAACATAAATTAACAAAAAAAGCTACTCACAGTGCAATGTTATTAACAAAATAATCAGAACAAATCTGATATCCACCAAGTTTATCCCATTCATGATTAATTCAGTTTTGAGTGTAAAAGGAAATTACTGTATACATGTGTTTAACTGTGACTGAACTTTTATAAGTTCTCAAGTCCAGCTAATGTGTTCCAAAGTTCATAAAGAGCAGATAAATGATTTACACGTTAATCTAGTCCCTGATAAGCTGATTGTCAAACATTGCAATGTTTTGACAGAGTTGTTAATTATGATTACATCATAAAGCTATAAAAATGATAACCACAGATTAAAAACAGTAGGTGGCATAGCAGACATGTAAAAGCTGGACTTGACCTTTGAAGTCGATTAAAATGCATCCATTTCCACATGTCTGGTCTTTTTTGTTACTTTTGGGTTGTGAAATAAATACATATACAAAAAAATCAATAATGTGAAAAATAATTGTGCATATTTCCTATATATTTCATGTATTTGACACTCATTTTTTTGGTCTTCTTCGCTTCACAGTGCAGACGAATTTTCAGCTGATCAAAGTCTCGCGAGATTTCAATTCCAAGATGTCAGCCTCCATGAAATTTTGAGTTACAAGTATTTTACCATATTTCATCATTCTGTTCAATTTTATCAGCAGATATCCTTGATTTTAAAAGGAAAATAAGTATATGTTATCAAGAAAGGTAAATGGAGGGCGATAAGACCGATGCTCTGCAGGACGAGTCCAGCAATCAAAATGTATGCGATTCTAAAACGGGTGCAAAAGAAAGTGACTCAAATACGTGTCAAACGTCCACAGTTTCTGATGATTCTACAGGACATATGTCTAAACGACAACTCAGAAGATTAAGAAAACATGAAAAATGGTTGGAGCACCTTCCAGAGAAAAGGTAAAAAAAACTAAAGGCACAGGATACGGTTATGTCAATTAAATTTCGGCAAAACAGTAACAATAAAAAAATTCTTATTGTTACATCAAAGAAGAAAATTCGTAATGGATGAAGGAACAGAGACTAAATTATTAACGACAGTACATTACAGAATTTTCTTACTATAATTACAACACTTTAACTGTTTAATATTGTTACAGCAAATCGATCTTGAATAATGATCATGATGATACTGATAGGCATAAAATTTTTATAAATTTATACAATTCAAGTAGGCAAAATACTAAATAATCTTAATTTAGCTCAAAAATATTTTTATAACTTATGGCACATGTGTCATGATCAATAATTGGTTTTCTTAGATTTTGTTTTACATGTAATCCTTTCAAGGCACCCATCGCAGACACAATGGTAACGATTTTATGATCACCACTGATGAGAAGCTGTACGTTTACATCTGTTTTGAGTGTCAAAGCCTTAATTATCATTTAGAATTTTTCCCAAACTAAAATCTTTATAAATCCGGATTGTCCATTGTTCACAATTTAAGTACTGCAAGCATGACATGTATGCATCCATACAGCAAAAAGTTTTTTTCAACAAAGAGTAGAGAGAATGTTTTCAAATATCAACTACCGATGTGATGAATTTATTCTTTTACTATTTTTGTTATAACTATTAGAAGTATTATTTATTTATTTATTATTATCATTCATGTCATTAGCAGAAGAAATTAAGTAGTCTTTGTTAAATTTCCTGTACAGCTGTACTTATCCATAAATTTTGCCATTCTTATAGTTATGGATTTGCTGTAATTGTATCCTGTGCCAAAACTTAATTTGCCATGTGTTGTCTGTTGGTTTGTTTTTTATCCTTAATTTACAGAAGACGACAAAATGCTGCCCTAATGATTTGAGAAAATCTTAATTGTGTTATATGAGACCAATCATAAAATTTTCGCTGGAGCTACATGTGACAAAATTAAGAAAATTGCCACTATTTGCACTGTTTTAATATTAATGAGAGATTCATTATTTCTCCTTTCCAGTGAGTTCTAGTTTTGATATTACTTGCGGGATAAACAATCCACTTGATGTTCTTGTATTTATTGGGGATTGTGCCCCATAAAAAATTATTAGAAAATAAACTTACCAAAAAATCATATACCTTTTACATGTAGATATATCCTTATTTTTTATTTCATGGTTATAGAGCTAAGGAAAAGCAGAAGAAAAAACAAAGAAGACAAGAAGCTTTAGCTAGAGGAGAGTCGCTAGGACCTTCTAGGAAAATGTTAAAGATGAACAGCATGGAAAATTCTGCATGTAAAGTCAGAGTTGTACTTGATTGTTCATTTGATGAATATATGAATGAAAGGGTATTGAATTATTATAATTATAGCATATTATTCATTATTTTATTTTCTATACTACAGTCTGATTTAAAAATTAATCAAGTACATTTGTATACCAATTTTAGAACTTAATTTTAAAAGCTAAAATGATGGTAATGTGTTGCATATTTATAAAATACATATAGAACTGAAATAAATATAGTTTGGTTTAGAAAGTGCCTTCTGTTTAACATTTTAAAAAAAAAATTATATTGCTGACATTTGATAAAATTGTTTATCTTTTCTATTCTTTTAAGGATGTAATGAAACTATCAAAACAAGTTGGATTCAGTTATTGTGCCAATAGGAGAGCAAAGAATCCAGTCCAGTTCTATGTGACAGGGCTACATGGCCAGATGAAAGACAGATTTGAATCTGTTGGTGACTACAAAAGTTGGGATGTAGGTACTTGTACATCTGTCTGCATACATACATATTATAATAACATCTGAATTGATAGGATAAAATAATACTTCATCCATTATTCTTTAACCACTGAAATGCTTGATTTATATTGTAACTAATCGGGACTATTCTTTGCTTCTCTTAATAGAAAAATTTTCTGCTTTCCAAAATTCTGTATATGTTTTTTGCTCACCTGTTCGGGTCAGGTGAGCTATTGTCATCAAAAAGTGTCTGTCCATTGTCTGTTAACTTCTCTTAAAAAAATCTTCTTCTCTGAGCTATTAAAGGAATTGCTCTCAAACTTTGTACACATGGTCTTTAGGATGTTCTCTACCAAGTTTGTAATATTAATGCACGCTATCAGACCAGCCAAAATGGCTGTCTTTTACTAAAAATAGAATGAGGGGGGTACGGCCATAGTTTTTGGCTTATAGTTTGAAAAAATATAAGAGATAGAGAAAATCTGAAGCAACTGTCCTTCCACACCAAACATTCTGTTCAACTCCTTGTTGTGTGGAAGTTGTGGGACAACTCCTTAAAGTTTTTTTCCCTTAGTCATTGAAATTGACTATTTTCAGTTTTTGAACTGTATCTTGAAAATCATGTGCTAGAGAAAAAGTTAGCATTGCAAAATTTTTCAGCTCATTTAGTTTTTCAAAAATGATTTTCAGCCTCAAAATTGTGAGATCAACTGTTTAAGAGTTATTCCCCTCTAACTGTTTTCAATCAATTTTAACTTGTTTAAATTTATTTTTTGAAAGCATTTGTGTTCTTGATCTTTAAGTGTTTTCTAGCCTAACTAGTTTCTTTAATGTTACTTACCAAGTATTTGAGACCATGTTGCACACTAGGCTTTAGCATAAGAGATCAGGTGAGTGATTCAGGCTCCAGGGAGTCTCTTGTTCTCTTTGTTGTGATGTTTTTTTCATTTAATTCATTGTTATGCGAAAATCAGACATAGGTTCATCATCTTAGTTTAAACATATTTGTTTATCCTAAATTGGGAAACAAGCTAAATGCTTATGTAAATCCCTCTCCAGCTAACAGTATGATAATAATTTGGTTCCCCAGTTTGGTATTTTTGGTTTTACTGTTCTATGCTCTTCATAATCATAAAGTGTTTGGTGTTTTCAATATGTTAGGTAGAGCGCCACTGATGAGTCTTGAATAGACGAAAAGCGTGTCAGGTGTAGCAAAATTTATTGTCTGGAACATTGTTGTCATTTTTATTTTTCAGGTCAACTTTACAGAGGAGAATTATTATGAGGTTTTTGATAAAGATAAGATAGTTTACCTGTCAGCTGACTCCCCCAATGTTTTGTCGACACTCTCTGATGATTTGGTGTACGTCATCGGCGGATTGGTAGATCATAATCAATATAAAGTAGGTCACAAATAAGCCGATCTTGTATTGAGCTCAAGAAATTTTGGCCAGATTTCAGAAAGTGAAAAATCTGGGTTATAAAATGATGTTCGATTGGCAGTTGGGCAGGGAAGAAGTTTTTGTAATAGATTACACAGCAAGTTCTTATCACAGCCGTTTGATATTTTGTATACAGCACCAGGGTTGGGTCCCATAAAGTGGGATTGGAATTCAGGTCTGTTGCTCGCCTACTTTCTGTTTAACAAAATCTGGCATTATTTACTTCAACAGATTTTAATCTATTTTGAAATAAAATATGTACACATGCAGTTACATTAAAGGGCAGATAACTCAAAAATGCTCAAGCAAGATTTTCAACAGAAATTGTCATGGTTATTTGAAAACCGAAAAATATGCAAATTTCAATCTTAAAATTAAAAGATGATACTGTGGATTCATTTATTGTCATGAGAAGCAGTTAGTGATTTTTCCAAAAAGAACATTTTGTTGAATTTTTAATTTTGTAGTTTGCACATGATCCTGATTGTAATCAATGTAAAAATAACATTTCGTTGGATTCATATTTTTTCCTGGTTAAAACTAAAACTACAAAACTACAAAAATTTAAACCCCATGAATATTGATGATTAAATGACGCCCACCAAAAACCATGAAAATTTATACCCCATAAATATTAACACCAGTACACGAATTGATTTGTTAATGTCTAGTCATTCTAGATTTTAATGCTGAAACATATAAAGATGTATTTCATGGATGTTGAATCTTTTTTCTAGGGATTATGCCATGAAATAGCAGTAGAGCGTGGCGTTAACCATGCACAGCTTCCCATAGGACAGTATATAGAGATGAAGTCTAGAAGAATATTGACTGTCAATCATGGTAGGTAACTAGGGATGGATCCAGAAATTTTCAACGGAGGGGGGTCATAACACAGCATACTATGGAGAAAAGGGGTGCCAGGTGTGAAATTCGGCTACATGAAAATGACAAACTTGGAAAAACAAGGACATATCCAACTGCAGAACCCGTCTTTGTGGCCCTAACTGGTCACATTCAAACAGAGACAAAAACATATTCACAGGTCTTGTGAGATACATTTTCTTACTAAATTTTTTTCTTTGATTTTTTTTATTTGAAAATCCTCACATTTATGTTTTTGTTTTTGTTTTTTTTTATACAAGAACTTACTTTTTCTCTTTAGAAATGGATAGTAATCTTAAAATGCTGATAAAGTAAGAATTTTTCTGGTGGAAAAACCTATAAATAATGTGAACAACCTGTAATAGACTTATATTTTAAAGTTGTAAACATTATGTTTTCTTAATAAAATGTTCTTTGTGTTTTGAAACACTTCAACATATAAAATTGGTTCCATATTAAGGAGCCGAGGAGGACTAAGGTAGTACTCCACAATTAGGATTTTTTCAAAGTATTGTTTTCGTATGTGGCCCCTGTGAACTTTTTTGTTAAATCAAAATATTGATTCGTTTTGGTCTTAAAACAAGACAAATAAAAAATCTGGACCCGTTATATAAAAATTACGATCCACGGTTATTGTTTTAAAGAATAATTTCGAAAAAATCAATACCAATGATCATAAAGCGTCGCTTCCAGCTGTGCATGGTGACCAGCGGATGGGCTTGAATTTTCCTACATAATGTGAAGATTAAGAAATGAGGAATTATTTATGTTTCTGACACTTATGGAAAATCGCTATTTGCCTGATTCTTAGAAATAACTGTACTTAAATGTGCTATTTTTAGATTTTTAAGTTTGAACAATTTTAGCGGAAAAAGAGCCGAAGTCGGATAGGTTTATTTGGTCTTAAAAGAAAGGACTGTTTTCGGGCTTTCATTTCATACATGTTACGTTTCACCTGAACCGAAAGCTCGACTACTGGCAACGTTCAAAAAAAGGACAAAACCCCGATTTTTGCGTATTTTTGTCCCCAAATTTTTGACAAATGTTAAGAGTTGCTAGGGGCAACGAGTACAACAAAGAAACCAAATAAGGCACTAAACACGACTAAACATGCCCGGAGTTTGGAACACCACCTAGTTTAAAGTGCAAATAGAGGTTTAAGCGATTACAAGAACCCGGGACAAAATAGTCAACGTCCAGCACATGAAAAAATGAGCTAAATAAATTAATTGTGGAGTACTACCATATGGCATTATTCTCATTAAAATTTTGAGAGTATATCTTGATTTTAGTCCTTGGTTTAATTGTTGAAAATAAAGCTAATATATTTGAGAATTACTTGTTTCAAAAATTTTGGGAAAAATATCAGTTATTAAGCATTAATGCCCATAGCAACCAAACATGCTTATTTTTGAAAATATCGTCAATAACGTTATATTTTGTACAGCTGGTTATGCTGTATGTAACGCTAACAACGTTAATAATTTCCCCGGAAGAAATAAAAAATACACAATATAGTATATTTCCCCGTATGTAAATCATAAAATTGTAATTTTTAGTCGGATTGAATAGAAACGCAAGGCATTATAGCTTGCTATGCAAATGTTAAGCAAATTTTGATGATGTGTTTCCATGGACGCCATTATTGCAGATTTTTCACGGAAATCTTCCAAATTTTCACAAATATGTTTGAAATAGGCTAGAAAATGACTTAAGCACAACAGAATACCAATTTTGTTATAAAAATACAAAATTTGATTCAAAACAAACGGGGAAAGAATCTAACGTTATTGCAGGAAAATGTCCAAAAAAGAGCTTGATCAGAAAAGGGCTTCCGTCTTTGAGCGTGCATTACTATGGTAAAACATAAAAAAAATCATAATATCCGGTATTCCTCAAGTGGTTACATACTCAAGAAGAGAAAAATGCAACTCATGTTAAATTTTCAAAAAATGCAAAAGCATTATGGTAGTACTCCACAATTAGGATTTTTTCAAAGTATTGTTTTCGTATGTGGCCCCTGTGAACTTTATTGTTAAATCAAAATATTGATTCGTTTTGGTCTTAAAACAAGACAAATAAAAAATCTGGACCCGTTATATAAAAATTACGATCCACGGTTATTGTTTTAAAGAATAATTTCGAAAAAATCAATACCAATGATCATAAAGCGTCGCTTCGGGCTGTGCATGGTGACCAGCGGATGGGCTTGAATTTAAATGTGCTATTTTTAGATTTTTAAGTTTGAACAATTTTAGCGGAAAAAAGAGCTGAAGTCGGATAGGTTTATTTGGTCTTAAAAGAAAGGACTGTTTTCGGGCTTTCATTTCATACATGTTACGTTTCACCTGAACCGAAAGCTCGACTACTGGCAACGTTCAAAAAAAGGACAAAACCCCGATTTTTGCGTATTTTTGTCCCCAAAATTTTGACAAATGTTAAGAGTTGCTAGGGGCAACGAGTACAACAAAGAAACCAAATACGGCACTAAACACGACTAAACATGCCCGGAGTTTGGAACACCACCTAGTTTAAAGTGCAAATAGAGGTTTAAGCGATTACAAGAACCCGGGACAAAATAGTCAACGTCGAGCACATGAAAAAATGAGCTAAATAAATTAATTGTGGAGTACTACCTAATATATATTCATATTGTGTGCCTCAGATTTTCAGGGGCTTAAGTTATTGTGAGCTTGTTTAACTTAGGTTTTGAGTTTTTACATGTAGCATCAAATATTAAATACTAGATGTTGGGGGTCAATGAATGATATTTCACCACTAGATTGGTCTTGGATAGGGCTACGCCACCCTCTAGAAATTAGGTCACTGGTACCTATATTTCATGCTTGTACGACTTTGGTTAAGTTCTTGGTTAAGGTCCATAACTTGGATACTAGATGTTGGGAGTCAATGATATTTCACCACTAGATGGGTCTTGGGTAGGGCTACATCACCCACTAGAAATTAGGTCACTGTGACCTATATTTTGTGCATGAACGACTTTGGTTAAGTTTTTGGTTAAGGTCCATAACTTGGATACTAGATGTTGGGGGTCAATGATATTTCACCATTAGATGTGTCTTAGGTAGGATGACACCAACCATTAGAAATAAGATCACTGTGACCTATATTTTATGCATGAATGACTTTGATTAAGTTCTTTGATAAGGTCCATTTCTTTGATACTAGTTGTTGGAGGCCAATGATATTTCACCACTAGATAGGTCTTGGGTAGGACTACACCACCCACTAGAAATTAGGTCACTTTGACCTATATTTTATGCATGAATGACTTTGGCTTAGTTCTTGGTTAAGGTCCATAACCCAGGTTATACACATTAGGGGTCAATAATATTTCAAGAACAGGAGGGCCATCCTGTGGCTCAAAGGCACATTTTCTAGTTTTAAAAAGAGATGTACATTACATACATGTATATTTTTTTTTCAGTGTTCGAAATTCTTCTGAAATATACAGAAACTAAAGACTGGAAAACTGCATTCTTCTCAATCATACCTCAAAGAAAAGTGGCTGGTGGAAAAGACATTGAAGATGAATCTCATCAGTTACCTTCATGTGCATCCACTGATAATGACAGTGAAAAACAAAATTCTGCTACTAGTTGCAGTAAAGAACATGTAGTTGACCATGTTGCTCAGGATCCTAATATTGACTCTCTTGTTTCTAATTTAGTAAAAGATGAAAGTGATAAAAAGTCAAATTCTGACAATTCTCAAAACTGTGATAATGAAGAGCTTAATAGAGAGGTTGGACAATGTTCAATAGATAAACCAAATGATTGCAATAGTAGTGAACTTGGAAATAGTTGATACTGTTTAAACTTGTATATTATTTAAGTAAATAAAAAAAGTCTGTGATAGTTTGCTTATGAAAATGTTTGTATCCCACTGTAAAAAAAATTAAAAGAAGACATGCTCAGGGTGTCAAGCCACTTTTGGTCTCAAAAATATAGGATTATAGGAATATTCTTAAAATTTTATAGGGAAAATATAGGGATTTTTACAGAAGATTTATAGGGTTATTATTCAAGAATTTGGTTGAATTTTTTTGTTGAAAATCCACCAAGTCTTACATTTTAGTGTAGATAACATAAATTAAACACAAGATTTAAGATACATGTATATGAACAGTTTCAGAACCCTGTGAGGGTACCAGATGTCAGATAGGTCAGGAGAAAGCCCAGCTTGTTCTAAGTGGCAATTAAGGGTTTTGAGATTTTGATGGTGGGTTATGCTCAGCCCACAGAGCGATCAAGATGTGTACCCTAGATAGCTGAATATATTTGGTGATCCGCCATGAGTGATCTTTGATATGGTATAATACAGAAAGCCTGATAGCAGACCATAGTTAGCCATGGTGTGTGGAGACCATCATGGACAAATAGTTAAGCCCTACCCACCTCTCCCCTCTTCTGATGGTCTTTAGTATTTACTGTTCCCTTAATTCCCCTCCTATCCAAAAATTTCTAATGATCACTTCATGTTCATTTTATCATTCTTTTCATGTTCATCACCCCATCTACATGTACCTTTATATCAGTTTCTAATAAGCAATCTTAAAACTATTTTTTTAATATCAGTGTAATTTATCCATCTATGTTTGGATTATATGAACTGTCAATAAACATATGACTAACTATTTTATCACACAATTGGGTAATAAAATTGAGATAAAAAGTATTAGCCTAGGGCTAATTGTAGCCAAAATTTAAGAAAATTCTATTAATAACCCAATAATAAAATTTAAAGTTAACCATCAGATATTTGTTAGAAATGACTTTGAAAAATGCACGATTTTAGTACTTTTTGTCCCCCGCCGCAACGCGTCGGAGGGACTTAGTAATGGTCTCCGTCCGTCCGTCCGTCACGTTTTTTGTGGGTGCAACTCCTCGGAAACTACTGAAAGGAGGTTGCTGAAACTTTACACACTGATAGGGTACAATAAGTAGATGATCATCCCATATTTGAAATTTTCAAAATGGCCGCCGTTTCCATGGAAACGGAAAAAAGGTCAAAATATAGGACATTCAATATCTCGGTTACCTAGGTGCACAGGGTTCTGAAATTTTGTAGGCTGATAGAACAAAAAGTACTCAATAATAATACGAAAAAAATTTTGAAGCGATATTTACGGTTTTCGAGTTATTTACAAATTTTTCAGTCCGAAAAATGGGACTTAGTCAAATGTTTTTGTGGGTGCAACTCCTCGGACACTACTGAATTGATGTTGCTTAAACTTTACACACTAATAGGGTACTATTAGTAGATGATCATCCCATATTTGAAATTTTCAAAATGGCCGCCGTTTCCATGGAAACAGGGAAGAAAGGTCAAAATATAGGACATCCAATATCTTGGTTACCTAGGTGCACAGGGTTCTGAAATTTTGTAGGCTGATAGAGCAAAAGGTACTTTATATTAATACGAAAAAAAATTTGAAACAATATTTACAGTTTTCTAGTTATTTACGAATTTGTGATTTTTCGGTCCAAAAATGGGACTTTGTCATATCATACATTTTTGTGGGTGCAACTCCTCGGATACTACTGAACAGATGTTGCTGAAACTACTGTTAATAGGTGATCATCCCATATTTTGACAACCTATTTCTATTGTTTCTCAGAGAATATATTGCTTGAATTGACATACCACACATTGACATTTATGCGGTGGCGGGGGACACATGGCTACGCGTAGCAATCTTGTTATTTATACATATATATAAATATATATTCTTTTACCTTAAAATTTGTGAAAGTCTTAGTTTTGTATAGATTTTTAAATAATTAAACTAAATGAAAAAAGTTCACCATCAAATTTTTTGAAAAAAAATTAAAAATGTGTTTTCCCCCTATTATTTCTATACAAATTATCGACCCCTTAAAATTATGGGAAAATATTGAAATTCGCAAAGAAGGTGCATTTTATCCAAATTTGTGTTGTAATTATCAATTTTGATGTTAACCTTGCCCAATAGAAATCAATTAGAATCCCAAGCATTATAAATTTTAAAGTTATGATAGATGTGCAAAAAAGATGCTCAGTGATAGACACCCTATGGCTAAATGCACAATCTAGATAACATGATTCATATAGCTAAGTTATACTGTATTTTCCTAGTCTTAAGTCCATTCATTTTCAAAGAAAGTTATACATACTTACATGTAACTTAGTAACATTCATAAAATTAATTCTGTTTAAGTATTTTATAACAATAAATGCTCAATGCTTTGAGATAAAATACTTCAGTGTCTTCTTAAAGTAGCTTTTTTGTTATATTGCATTTTCAAAATAAAAAGATGACATAATTAATTAGCTCACCTGGACCGAAGGTCCATGTGAGCTTTTACCATCACTTGGCGTCCGTCGTCGTCGTCTGTCGTCGTCTGTAAACAATTTTTCAAACGTTAACTCCTCTAACACCATAAGTCCAATTGCAACCAAACTTGGTATAGTTGTTAAGTGGCATTATGTGTACAAAACTATCGTTCGGATTTTTGATTCGTATAAAAACATGGCTGCCATGGCTAAAAATAGAACAGGGGGGTCAGATTACAGTTTTTTGCAAATAACTCAAAAACGGTAACAGATATCAAAATTCTGAATAGGATAAAAGTGATCAGCATCTCAAGATCTACATGCCCAGAAATTTTCAAGAAGATCCAACAACTGATGTAGGAGTTATTGCCCTTTTTCTGGATTTTTAAAAAATTTTGCACTTATTAAACCCTATATCTTGAAAACTATACAAGATATTTTAAAAATTCAAATTGCATATGATTGAGCACATCAAGATCTACACTTCATGTAATTAGGTCAAAGCTGTAGAACCATTTCTTTTAGGAGTTATGGCCCTTAAAGCGTCAAAATTTACCGTTTTTCATTACTTTTCCCCTGAATTTCAAAGATTAACTTGTCTGACACCATATATCCAACTTTAACCAAACTTGGCACTGTTGTTTAATAGCATATATGCTACAATTCTATCGTTCAGATTTTTGATTCGTCTAAAAATATGGCCGCCATGGCTAAAAATAGAACATAGGTGTAAATTGCATTTTTTTCTAATAACTCAAAAATGGTTACAGATATCAAAATTCTGATGGGAGACAAAAGTGACCAGCATCTCAAGATCTACCTGCTAAGAAAGTTTCAAGAAGATCCAACAACCGATGGAAGAGTTATTGCCCTTTTTCTGGATTTTTTTCAAAATTTTTCACTTGTTTAGCCATATATCTTGAAAACTATACAAGATATTTCAAAAATTTAAATTGCATATGATCAAGCACATTAAGATCTACATTTCATGTAATTAGATCAAAGCTGCAGGACCATTTCTTTTAGGAGTTATTGTCCTTAAAACAACAAAATTTACCATTTTTCATTACTTTTTCCCTGAATTTCAAAGATTAACTTGTCTTACACCTTAAGACCAACTGCATCTTAACTTGGCACACCTGTTGAATAGCTTATATGCTACAACTCTATTGTTCAGATTTTTGATTGGTCAAAAAACATGGCCCCCATGGCTAAAAATAGAACATAGGGGTAAATTGCATTTTTTTGCTAATAACTCAAAAATGGTTTCAGATATCAAAATTGTGCAAGAATCAAAAAAAAGATCAGCATATTAAGATCTACCTAAGCTAAAATTTTGGAAAAGATCTAACTGCTGATGTGGGAGTTATTGCCCTTTTTCCTAATTTTTGCCAAATTTTGCATTTATTAAGCCCAATATCTTGAAAACTAACCAAGATATTTCAGAAATTTAAATCCCATATGGTTATGCACAATAATATCTACTGTACAAAATGTATGTGTCTGTGTAGTTCAGGTGAGCGATTCAGGCTCCTTGGAGCCTCTTGTATATTGCTGTCCTAGCTACACTCAATAGATGATACAGCTTTTGTGATTTCAATGCAAATAGAACTCTTTTTATTGGTTAAGACAGTCAAATGAATAATTTTTTTTGCATCTATTTTAAAGGACGGTCATATTTTTGGAATATATAGGGTTTTATAGGGATTTTAAAGAAATATAGGGAAAATATAGGAATGGTCAAATTTATAGGAAAATATAGGAAAAAATAGGGACTTGACACCCTGCATGCTAAATAACATGTTTTTTGGCCGGATTAAACAGAGTGAAAATTCTGGGTTGTAATATGATGAATGAGGATCTGTGGACAGGGAAGAAATTTTCATACAACAACTAATCACATCCATTTGACATTTGTATACAGCATTAGGGTGGAATACCAAAATGTGGTACCTGGTACTTGATTTCAGGTCTTGTCACTCACTTACCAGTACTTCCTGATTAATAAACTCCGGCTGTTTTTTACTTTGACAGATTTTTGGTATTTGAGTCAAAAGCAAAGAGGCAACAAGGGAAATTTGAGTGCTAAACTCTTCTGAAACTACTTAATGGTAATTAATTAAACTTGGTATGTAGCAAGCACACCATATTTAGTTGTAAATGATACCAAGAGGTATTGATACTCAAACTTTTGTCAGAGTTATGGCCCTTTGAGTTTAGAATTGTCCCAGAAAAGGTTGGGGGAGGGGCAAGATATCAATATTGCAGGCCAAAAACAAAATTTCATTTTAATTACATTTTACTGAGTGAATATTTTCCTCAAGGGTGATCAGTAAGTCTGCCCCTTCCTAAAGAATTTGAGTACAGAAATTTTCTCTTTTGAGATTTTATACTTTGGTAGGTCATATCAGGACAATGTGTCACATACCAATGTTACCAATGTAGAAAACCATTGACCTAAAGGTCAAAAATTTTGGTACATGTATACACCCGGTAAAAAGTTAAGCACCCCCAGACGTTTTGTGCTTTTCGATGATTTGAAATAATTTCTAAATTTCATGAGTTTGTTCAGTTTTAATTCCTCAATATGAGACTGGACGGATGTTAGCTTACGGTTAAAAGTACATTTTCGCCTTGAAAAGCGAGAGATAAATCTTTAGGAAATAAGACGCCAAACTGGTAGTAAAAAAAACAATGATTTCAGCAGTCGTTCGTGCTTAAGGTGGACAAACTCGAAATTGATTCTTTGACGATACAGTATCAATCTTTTGATTATGATTTACCTTTTCAAGTGCAATTTGACAATTAATTAAAAGTTTCGAGCTTCAGGGGACCATACTTTTCGGATACCATGTTTATGTATAAAAGCCATCTTTTTTTGCTATGTTGTGTAATGTACATAAAAATGTCTTATTGTTTGTTACAAACATGTCAAATGATAATTAACAGTGCATATTTTAGTTTGCAATATAAATTTACAAAGACTATCAGTTACATAGGGTTAAAAAGTGTTTTGAAAATGTATGATTTTAAAAAATCATGGGGGTGCTTGACTTTTTTCCAGGTGTATATTTGAAAATTCATGCATTTAATGGCTGCAGCATTTTAAAAGATATGGCATATAACTTATATGTTATGTTGTTCTTGAACAAGTAGGGAAGATAATTTGTGGACTTGGCAAAAAAAAATGTGCAACTCGTCTTCCATTGTATCCTTTAGGTCTGGTAGAAATCTACATAATGATGTTGTGAGAATCAAACGGTAATGTTATTTGATTTCTCAGTACATTGTACAACACAAAAGCAAACCAAATCATTTCATAACAATGTCTACCACTTATATTTCAATTTTTGTCTCGCCTGCAAAGCAAAGCGGGACATAGGTGTTACTTTACCGGCGGCGTTGTGAACTTTTTTGAAAAGTTTTATGAGCACCTCCATATCTCAAGGACTATAGGTCCTGGGTTGATGAAACTTGGTATGCATATGCCCCAGTAGTAGCATAGCACAGTTTGACTTTGACCTTGATATCCTGGTTGAGTGACTTTGACAATTTTCAATACATATACCCGGTAATAGCAATGGAAAAGTTTTGCCAGCACCTCCATATCTCAAGAACAATAGGTCCTAGGTTGATGAAACATGGTATGCATATACCCCAGTAGTAGCTTAGCACAGTTGCATCCCCATCTTTTGACTTTGACCTTGATTTTCCGGTTGAGCGACTTTGACAATTTTCAATACATATAATAGCAATGGAAAAGTTTTGCGAGCACCTCCATATCTCAAGAACAATAGGTCCTAGGTTGATAAAACTTGGTATGCATATACCCCAGTAGTAGCTTAGCACAGTTGCATCCCCATCATTTGACTCTGACCTTGATTTTCCGGTTGAGTGACTTTGACAATTTTCAATACATATAATAGCAATGGAAAAGTTTTGCGAGCACCTCCATCTCAAGAACTATAGGTCCTAGGTTGATGAAACTTGGTATGCATATGCCCCAGTAGTAGCTTAGCACAGTTGCACCCCCATCTTTTGACTTGACCTTGATTTTCCGGTTGAGTGACTTTGACAATTTTCAATACATATAATAGCAATGGAAAAGTTTTGCGAGCACCTCCATATCTCAAGAACTATAGGTCCAAGGTTGATGAAACTTGGTATGCATTAGCACAGATGCATCCCCATCTTTTGACCTTGACCTTGATTTTCTGGTTGAGTGACTTTGATTATTTTTATTGCATATATTAGCAATGTTTAAGTTCTATAAACATCTTTTGATCTCAGAAACTGAATGTAAATTCAAAATATAGTGGAAGTTAGAAAGAATAATTGTTTCTGATGGTGCCGGCAGGCGAGACATACTTTAGTATTAACTCTGGTTTCAATTAATTGTAAACCCTCTGACAGACAAATTAAAGCATATTCTTTTCTGTAACAGTTAAGTGTTACTCATTGCAGACTACAGGTGCCAATAAAGTGGTTAAGACTTATACTTGTATCCAATCTATATTGTAAGATTACAAATAAAACATGTTTAACATATATACTGATATAACTTAATATTGTTATTCTGTATATGCATATTTCAAGAAGTAATCTCCAATCATCAGATTTTGAATCAAAGTAGTTGATAGACTGAAGACCAAAAGTGTTGAACAAAACATCTTGTTATTCAACAAATAACAAGAACAGAATTCCTGGGTCTCCAACGGAGTGTCAGCCCACTTAACAGGAAGAAGATAACGGACACACCTGAAAAATCCATCCCACCATACGAGAGTCCTACCTTAAGCTGCATACCAAACATCAAAAGCCTTTGAATAGTAGTAGCTGAGAAATCTGTAACGAAAAGTTTTCCATTTTTACCTTTTAAAAAATTCTAAGTGGGCTTGTTAATAAGGAAGTAGGTAAGGGACAGACCTGGAAACGAATCCCACCATATGGGACCCCTACCTGAAGCTGCATATCAAATATATCAAAAGCCTAGTACAATTAATAATTTCTGAGAAATCTGTTACGAAAAAAGTGTGACAGACCGAAGCACTGATGGACATCAGCATTTCTATGTCCCTGCTCCATGGGACAAAAACTAAAAAGAAAATTTTGTAAATATTATTAAAATATTTTATTTCTTAAATCTCAAGAATTAAATAACACTTAAAAATATTAGTATAAATAATCATCAAAAACAAATATTTCATTCAAAACATTATATCAATATAAATAAAGTTTAGACTTGTAAATATTATATCAATTTTATAGTATTTGGACGGAAAAATATAAATAAAAAAGAGCACTAATGTGTTCAAATAAAAATAAAAATCTTGTGTTGCAAAAAAAAAAATTAACACTTGAAAAATAATAAACAGCTTCCAACAGGAATAAGTGATTAAATAGAATATTTTTCACATAAAGTTGTGGTGATCACTTTGTCATTAAATACAATAATTCAACAAAATAAGGTGTTACATAAAAAAAGTGCATTTTTTTTATTGTCATTTTTCAATAACTGGCCTATTTAGAAATATTTCACATAATATTTCATGCCACATACAGCTATTGTGTAAAACTCTCAACTCATAGTTGCACATAAATAGTTATTAATTCATAGAATTATGGAATGTTTTTGTCTGTTTCAAAATAAATAAATCTCAACTAACAGTATTTCAAATAAAATTCGCAAAAAGAAATGCACACAAAATAAGTAAATGCAGGAATAGGTTTGTCTCTTTTTGTCTCTTAGACTTGTAGGAGTAAAGCAACACCTCCAAGAATCCATTTGCTTGGCTTCTCCTTGGTCTTGAGGTTGAAGGTCCAAACAAATGTTGGTCCTCTGGTCTTGGTCTTGTAGACTGGACATTCATAGATATTTCTGGTGTCCATACGATCAACAGGGATAGCCTTGATAAAGATCACAGGCATGGTAGGAGCGAGATCTTTAAGACGGGCCTCGGCAATCATACCTGTCTGCATATCCCATCGGGCTCCTTCCATAAATAGACCATGGACATAGGCACCTTCTCTTGGGGGTCCTGCCATGTCCTCGCGTGATTTCTTGGTGACATCACACTGGAGTGCCATACGATCCAAAGGCCACTCATTCTTTCTAGCCATCTGCTGCATAATAGCTGTCAAGAAGGACTGAGGGTTGAAGAAACCACCAAGCCATACAGCGGCTGGAAGTTGGAAGTCAGATGTCCAGGTTTCCAGTTCCTTGATCCTTTGTAGAAGATCGGCATACCAGGCAGATAGACCGTACAGGGATGGATAGGCCTTCTTGGACCAAGATTCGGGCACAACGTCTAAGAACAAGGCATTGCTTAAGCTCTCCATGTCAGCAGTGATTGTCAACTCACCCTAGAAAAGAAACATGAAAATGGTAATGTTGGAAAAAAAATTCTAATACATGTATTACTTGCATAAATTTATTCAGAAATTGAGTTTTTTTTTATACCTGTTTCATCATTATTATGATTTTAGACATTCCATGTTTTATGTCAGTTTCTAAATATAAATCTTGAAATTTTATTTCTTTCAAAAAGTAGTACATGAATATAAGATTAGATACAGCCATTCCGAGGCATGTGATTTCAATAATCTGGTAATTAAACCTTCTTAAAAAGTATCCGAAGTTAAGAATGAATTTAAAAATGCTACCCATTAACAGTCAAGAAGTTAGCTTTCAGCACTAAATGCCCCTTCTTCTTTTCTAGGTGGGGCAAAAATATCCTTGATATTTTAAAGGTTCTTTTTCAATTTTCAATACCTTTAATCCTAGATCTAGTTCTTTGAGTGTACGTTTCATTTCTGATGTTAGGCCATTCATTCTCTCACATTCCTGGAAGGCTACAACAACATAGGGGGTTCTCTCTTCTGGTGGAACCTTGCCCATAATTTCAAGCATGTTAAATTCATCAGGAAGTTTTTCTGTAATCTCATCCAATATACTCTTGATCTGATAAAAATAAATGAATTCAGTATGAATTGTTAAGAGTATTGAGAAAGGATCTGAGTTAGAATAGCGTTTCATGTAATGCATCAATTTAATTTATTTTTTTAAACATTCTTAGAGAAGCAAATGGATTTCCTCTGAATAAAAAATTAAATTTTAATGCATTTTGAAGTCTCTAATCCAAACTTTAAGAATGCAGATTAGAGATAAATTCATATAAGTTTATAAGAAAAAAATTATCCAGTACACGAGAAAACAATTGATTTGAAAAATCTATGAAAGTCATACATGTTTTATATGGGTCAATATTCTAGAAATAGTGAACATTTGAAACATAATTCATAATTCAAACCTGTGTTGTGTACTACATTACCCAGGATGTTCTGCCCCAAGTCGATTTTCCTATTGTACCTGGGATACCCTGAGTTTCAATTCCAATTGCAAGCAATGAAAAAACTTTTCGCATAATGCAAGGGAGATAATCCTACCTTCTCTTCTCTACTGACTCCAGTAGCTCCTGCTGCACCGGCATCTCGTGGCTGCATTTCAAACACAGTCCTGAACAGATTGTCAGAGGTCATGGTCAAGAACTCAATTTCAGCATTAGGATGGAGACCGTACAAATATGGACTTTCTTGTGGCAGGCACTCATCAATGTAGGCGTGGTATCCCTTGTAATCGGAGTTTGGTGGGATGGGGAAACCTGGGGCTAGGTACAGCTCACCGTCAAGCTGAAAGTAAATGATAATTTTATATGAAATTTCATATAAAAATGATTCTACTTAGAAAATTCATACAGTTAAATTAGAAAAAGTTAATAAGTAAGTGTCCTTTTATCAGTTTTCATAACAAGACCAATATGTCCAAATTTTGTTGCTCAATAAGGATTTAAGATGATTGTATACTGTATTTTATATTTGTATACTGGCTATTTTGGCCAAATAAAACATACATGTAATTGGTATCAAATAAATCTAAGCAATTCATATTTTAGCAGAAAGCACAACTTTGCGGTTTTATGTTACAAATTGTTTATGAAATAAATGCCAAATTTCATATTGCCCAACCCACAAAAACCCCAAAATCAGTACTCCTATGAAATAAAGAACTCTCTCAGTACATCAATTCATACAAAAGATAAAATTTTAACCTACCATATCAGGATGCATGTAGACCTCCAGATAGGTCTTACAGAGACGTCTATCCCAGTCATCAGTGATATGACCACCGTACATAATCTCTCCGAACAAGTATCTCAAATCTTCCCATGGGACCTTAGCATTGGCCTCTAGATAGTTGTACAATACCATAGCACTAATGGTTAAGTCACCAGTGTTGTATGGGTAGACTCTGTTCCAACCTTGTGGTCCGAATTTACGTCTCTCACAGACAACAGCATGGAAATAACATAGGGAGAATAAGATGCTCTTGAATTCTGTTTCTCTGGCACACATTTCCATTGTGTCCTGTAGAAAATAACAAGTGTAACAATTAAAGTGTTAAGAAATTGGTAGTGTTTTTTTCGAATGATAAATGTCATTGCAATTAGCTTCTATAAAAATATTTAAACCACTTGAAAAAATCAACATCATACTTTATAGCTGTAGTTAGTGTTGAGCAAGAGCAAACAATAAAATTAAAATTGTCTACTTTTGGTTGATTTTGTATTTTTTATGTTAAAGGTTTCTTTGTGCTGTTCTCATTCATGTTAACAGGTTTTACATGCTTTGTCGTTGCCCTTTCAGGCTTTCAGGCTTTTGACAGTCAAATGCCCAAATGGTGCCTCTTTGCTTCTTTGAAAAACACTAGTTACTGATGGTTTGTTTTCTATTCTTAGCAAACTTTTAAGTACTATTCAAATTCTAAAATCATTGAAAGGCTCATTAGCTTTTGGATTTCTGAGTATAATGCATTCAGTCTTGAAGTTTAAGCACTTTTGCTAAATCACTATTGTTTTTCTTTAATTAGCTTTTTTTCTGACAGCTGATTCCTGCCTTATCCAAACCCTTAATAAACCAAGACACTGCCTAAATCAAACTGGTTTTGAAGTCCCCTTTGTACAATTCAAAATGTTTTCAACCCCTATAAACCAAACGCCTGTCTAAAGTGACCATATTCTTATGTCTCAAAGAGACAGGCAGGGATCCAAGGAAAGGCATGCAGAGTGTACGCCCCTTAAAACTGACAAAAAAACGCATAAAAAGCACAACAAAATGTCGCGCCTCGCTCCGCTTGGCAATAAAAACCGACAAAATAATTTTACACCTCCCCTAAACTAAAATCCTGGATCCGCCCCTGTGGTTAGACAGGTTTCATATCTTTTTATGCTTACCTGATTAAAGTTGTCGAGAGCCTTGTGAAGATTGGCAAACATTCCAGTGGGTGGTTCATTGGTAATTTTGATGGCAGCTTCCAAGATACCCTGTGGAATGATGTGATACTCGGCTGAAGCGGCGGGTTCAGCACTGATGAATACTCTGTAGTTTTCATGGCTTTCTTCACTGTATGTCTCCAATTTCTTCTCCAATGTTGACAGCCATTTTTGTACCAAGTGGACATTCTAAAATCAAAGGATATTTTATCTTTAGAGATTTGACATACATATAGCATCAGATGTATATTTTGATTTATTCATTCTCCAAGGAACAACATTTTTAAATACACTTAAATTTTCATCAAAGTCTTGGACAAAACTCCTATTGAATCTTCAGAAAAAAGAATGTTTTTCCTGGACATTAATAAGGTCATAATTTTAGAATGTACATGTACTAACCTGTAAAATGACCCAATGACCTTCTTTAGCAGCCAAATCTAGAGCTTGCTCGGCAACGACCTCTTGACCCTGACCCAAGGAGATGTTATGGAAGTTTTTGTTGTCGTCAGTGAAGCCGATCTTCTTTCCATGCATTTCTACATCCTTGAGAGGATTAACACCAGGAGATAGGATAAAGAAGATTGGAGAAGAAGGACCACATTCTTCGTAAGACTTAGCAAACTCCACACTTCTGCCTTCTGTGTATTTGTTACCTAGTTTCTCTGTTACAAAGTCACTAAAAAGAAAATAAAATTTAAATAAAGTAATTGTAATTCAAAATTTCCCTGATGATAAGCAATGTTTTGACAAGTGTTAGAATAATCCCTTAATATCTTTAAAAATACATGGGAAACAAACATAAACTATTGTAGCATTCTCTTTTAAGAATTATTTGCAAATATTATTTTATTCTTTAATCCTGTTTATTTCTTTATCTTTTAGATTTGTGGCATACTTCTTATTGGTCACATCCTTCTAGATAAATTTGTGTATTGAACTTAATTTCTACAGGACTTCATGCCTTATCTAATGGTGTCTAATGGGCGTGTGTATTTTCATTTCCACTTACGTGACAGCATATGTCATTCTGTCAGGTCTGAGTGCTCTCATCATACAAAGTTTCTGAAGAGCTGTCTTGTTCTTCCATTCTTGTGGGAATTTTTCTTTCTCTGGTGCCTCACTTTCTACAAACTTTTTCCATCTTTTGGCAGATCCTTCGATATCTCGATCTAAGTTTCTGAATTCATCCATGTTAGCCATTGCCTAGAATATATATACATGTTTTTTTATTTTTTTACTCAGAAAGTTAAAAAAATTTACACTGAAATTATTCTTTAAAATATTGAAGAAAAGTTAATAATATTACAAGGTACAAACCGGAAAATGACCTTAAACATTGATCTGTATACTGTAGACATCATAACCATGAATTTAAAAATCCAAAAATTGTTCATTTTCATCAAACCACGAAAATTGGTAGTCACGAAAATAAATGAAATCACAGTTATTTATTTTACTACTTCTCCATCAATAGGATTTTTTTATATTGTTTCTAGATTTTATTGCTTTTTATTTTGTTTTTTATTTACATCAACCTTAATTTGATTTGTTTTTGTTTCTATTTTTTTTCTTTTTACATCAATCTTACCTTAATACCTCCCCAGCTGTTGTTGTTCATGAAGTCTACAGGTGACGTCACGTTTTGTACGGCAGGGAATCTGAGAAGGAAATCAAGCTCGACTGGGTTCAGGTCCTTGGCCATCAGAAGGATCTGGAATGATAAAAACATAAGATATTAAGCAAATTTAGAATTCCCTCCTAGGGTACCTTGGGTAGATTATTTACTCCCGACTTTAAAAAAAAACAGAATGTGAGTGACTTCTTTTTGTATGGGTTGATTATCTCCTTACTAATCAAGAAAAGCATAAATTCGAAAAAATTCTTTTAACCTAGATAGTGTATTATATTATCCAGATACCAAAAATTTATATCTGGTTTTCTTTTGAACTTGATATTGACCATTTGAATCCTTTTATTATTATGGTTATATATTTACTCCTATATAAATCTAAAAATTTGCTGAGATGATGCCACATGACAATGAGCCATTTGTTGCGATTGAATAAGTCAGTATACAATTGTGGCCTGCAATAGAGGGATTTACATCCCAATATGCTACCCCAAGAGGATATGTTGTTTTCCAGAGGGCTTGCATAAAACCTGGTTCATTTCCATTGTTTCTTTTAAAAAAAAAATGCCTGTAGCAACTGGTAAACACTACTATCTTCATTTTATTGAGGTGTTCAATTGCAAAATTACTACTATATGTCACTTTGCAACACCGTTCTTTAACTCATGCGATAAAAATTAGTTTTACTAACCTGGAATGTCATTTGAGCTGTGAAGATGATCTTATCTCTTTCAAACAGACCTCTAGCTGTATACATAAACACAGAGTATGTAATGCAATCAATGAGGTTATTCAAACGAGTTTTCAGTTCCTCTGAAGGTTCTGCCCTGTCAATAGCCTTTTCAAAGACTACACTGAAAGCCTGGAATATAAACAAGAAACTTAAGTTTGTATAAATGCGAAAAAAGTTAATAATTTGTAGAAAAAAAAATCCTAGTAAAATAGCAATGATGTGGCAAAATAAACCAATATATTTACTTCAGATTTTACTTGCTAATGATATCAATTGGAAAAAAAATCATTTCATTTTTATTTTTATTTTACTATGAATATAATGTGGATTCATTTATTTTTCAGGGTTTCCTCACCAACCAAAAAGGAAATTTTGTTGGATTTTTAATGTCATGCTTTGCAAATATTGCCACATTTAGTAAACAATTCAAAATCAACACCTACCTTCAGTGAGAACTGGTACATTGGGTGAATCTTGTTAAGGTCATTCAGAATAAAGTAGAGGAGGGAAGCCCTAGCAGCAGTTGGTCTATAATTCTCTCTGGCCAAGTTGATATCAATTTCTGTCTTTTTAGCCTGCTCAGCCTTAACTTCAATTTCAGCAGCTGTTCTCTTAGTGTGTTCTAGATTTTCTACAAGGGCATAATCTCCCAAGAAGTTGCCCTCAGCAGCAGATAAACGAGCTAAGAGAGAATCTTCTAATTCCTTCAGGGTAATCTTAAACTGGTTCTGTTGTCTTGTTAAATCTAACTTAAGTTTTTCTAAGTCAGGTCTTTCTTTACTGACTACTGCGGCTAACAACTGATCTTCCAAACCGTCCCTGGTGACAGTGAAATTAATCAAAGTTGTCTGAGCCTGCATTTCTGGCTGGTAATGGGGATTTGCCAATTTTGTTTGTAGGATAAGTTTGAAACTTGGATGATAGTCTACTTCCTTGTCTCCCATCTTGATAGCACGTCCCTTCTTAATTGTATTTCGACCAATCAGAGGATCCAATACAGGATCTACAGTTTCTTCAATGTTTTCAATAAGAACCACGTCACCATTGGCTACTGCTTTTTCTATGGCATCCAAGTATCCTTTCTGTCCTAGACGGATTATTTTCAGATCAGCACCATATTTTGTCTTGATCCATTTAATACCTTGGAGCTGTGGGTCAATCATAAGTGGCCATCTCTCACAGTTAGTGAGAATAGTAGCATTTTCTGTGGACATTCTGTCACTTGGTAAATTTTCATTATTCCACGAGGCGACCTGTGCGTCATCGGTAAGTAGGGTCAAGGGGTCAAGATTCTCTGTAATTGGAATAGGGAATTTCAGTCCTTTCAAATATGGAACCCAATGTCCATCCATAAGATCTAACCTGTATTTCTTGGTGAAGCAACCTACATATGATACAAAAGCAGTTGTCAACAGAACATCACCAGGTAACGTCTTTTCTTGTACTTTGAAGTTACTGATCGAATCCGCCCAACGGACATTCTCAGAAGCGAGACCTCCTACAAGTCTGTTAGCCAGTTCAATAGTTTTAGCTGTCATTTCAGCCTCCTGTTGACATTTCAGCTTCTCATTGGTAGCTTTCTCAAACTCTGCTGTCAATTTAGCAAGATCACTTTCAAGTTGGGCCAATTTGGACTGGATTTGGCGTAACTTTTCTTGAGCAGCAGCTAATTGGGCATTGGCCTGGGCAAGAGCAATACGTTTAGGTTCTACAGTACAATATACTTCATAGTACATGACAATATTGACGACCCAAGAACACATTCCAGCGGCAGCTAGAGATTTGCCCCTGATGAAATCAGCATTGAATTCAGGATCTTGTAAATATGGATTCACAGCCTTCAGGCAATTTTCATGTATGTTGTCTTTGTCATAATTGATCAAGTTGTCTAAGAACACATCAACCTAGAATAGAATGTTCACATGTAAATTTTTTTAAATTCAATTTTTTTTAAAACTCCCTGCTGCTTTTGAAGTTTTATATTCTATTTCATGTTAAGAATTGTTTGAATTCATATATATTGTACATAAGAAATATCTTTTGGGGGGTTTTATTACATAATTAATGTGACGGTACATAAATTAAAAAAATATTTTTCACTGAAAGGAGACTTTTTTTATCCCATCTTGTTTCTGATGGGTTCAATGTTAAAATTATTCTCACATCCCAAAATGTAGTTTAAGATCAAAGCAAAAGACAACTTCAAATTTTCCTAATTTTAACTTACTAAATGAAATCTTACATGCCTTCATGCAACCATTTTGGATTATAAACATACTTATTTTCATGATTTTACAATTTCACTAAGGTTTGTGGGTACTTATATTCACATTTTCTGCTTATTATTCTTTTCATTTCATACATAATATTTGTTTTTGCAGGTATCTTATTTCGCCAAAAAAATTGTCTGGCCACGAAATTCATGAAAATTAATACCTCGCAAAAATAAGTACTTTTACAGTATAAAGTCAACAAATACTGTGGATTCATTTATTTTTGTGGGCATCAGTTTTCGTGGTTTAATGAAAAAGGATCAATTTGTGCATTCTAAGATTCGTGGTTTTGAAGATAACATAATGCAGATCAATGTAAAAATTCCCCTTCGTGGTGTATCAATTTTCATGGGTAAAGACAACAAAAATTGATACCCAACAAATAATAATAAAACCACAGAAGTACCTTGTTCATGACTGTACTCTTAGCTGCCTTCCAACTTTTATCTTTTGGAATTTTGCCTCCTGGGGCCAGCAAACACATGACAGCTCCCAAAACGTTGATGACAGCTGGAGGAGGAGATCCAAAGGATTTCAACTCAGTCAGATTGGTCTGAAATACATAATACAGAACATGAATTTTTATGAGAAGTGCCCTAGGTAATGTTAAGGGACCGACCATTTAACTTGAAAGGGGGGGCTTGGATTTTTCCTTTAAAAATTATTTTGAAAATGATTTTTTCCTAAAAAAAAATATTTTGAAAATAATTTTCTGAGTGTAAAATAATTTTCTGGCCAAAACAAAAAACAAAGCCCCCCCCCCCCTTTCAAGTAAAATGGTCCATCCCTATATACAGTTCACTCTTGTTTCAACTGGAGTTCGCTTTGTTGATTGATATTCAGTTATTTTGTGTTTCCATGTTTTACATGCTGTCTGCCTTTGTCCCGTTCTTGTTGGTGTTTACTGGTTTTGTCTCTGCCCTTTCGGACTTTTGACATTCGGATACCCCATTGGTACCTCTGCTTCTTGCAATCTAAGTTGGAAAACTGTTCCTAGGTCATTAACATTCTGTATTACTTTTGAGCACAGGGAGTTAATCTATAGATCTCAGATACTCTATGAGGGAATAAAGAAGGTGTTCAGTGTATCTATGAAAACATTTTTTATTATTTTATGAGATTTTTTGTATATTTTTCTTGCTACAAAATTAAATCTTATCCTTAAATAAAAGACCTTAAATCCATTTTTCTTTTGACAGGTTTTCGATTTTCTCAGGGTTTAGTTCAGTCAGGTTTTTAATTTATTCAAGGTTTGCTTTTGACAGGTTTTTAATTTATTCAAGGTTTGCTTTTGACAGGTTTTAGATTTATCTAAGGTTTGATTTAAACAGGTTTTCAATTTTATCCGGGTTTGGTTTGGACAGGTTTTGGATTTATTAAAGGTTTAGTTTGGACAGGTTTTCGGTTTATTTAGGGTTTGGTTTGGACAGGTTTCGATTTATTCAGGGTTTGGTTTAGACAGGTTTTCAATTTATTAAAGGTTTAGTTTCGACAGGTTTTCAATTTATTCTTGGTTTGGTTTAGACAGGTTTTAGATTTATTTAGGGTTTGGTTTAGACAGGTTTCACTGTATCATACCTTATTCAGAGTGTTCAAAGCTTCTTTAGCAGCAAGTAAAGCAGGTTCAGCTTTAGCCAAATCTGTCTCACAATCCTTCTGTTTCTTACTGACTTCATCATTAATGACCTTGACCTTTTTCGCTTCCTCGTCAGCGATGGCCTTCTCCTTACTGACTTTCTCTGTTTCGGCACCGACAACAGTAATAAGTTTGTTAGCATCTTCGTTTTTCTGTGCCAATTCTACTTCCTGTGATGCCAATTTTGATTTCAAGTCATCGACCTGTGTAGCTGTACTTCTGAGTTTTTCCAAACCATTTTCTAGACGTACAATCTTTCCTTGTAAGTCTACATTCTGTTTCTCTAAAAGATTTTGGTACAGCTTGATCTGTTCTAAGAAACTCTTAGGTGTGGTGTAGTTGTATCTACGTTCGTTCTGTAGGTATTGTTGTGACATTTCATTCACGGAGGAATGAACATAGCCCATGAATTTTGAGATTGAATCTCTCATATCAACCTGCAAAATAGTAATTGATTCATTGATTTATCTATTGATTTTTCAGTCATAAAAAGGACAAAAACAAATTACAAAACATAAGCAGACATGAAAATTGTTAAAAAAAATATATCATTATATAACAAAGTATTTTTTGTTGTTGATATAGGTGTTAGATTTCACAGTTATTCTTATTTCTATTCAAAAGAAAAAGGATATTAAAGTATTATTAAAGTTCATTCAACTACACTATGTCTATGTACAGATGTTGGTTTGTCATAGTTTAGTATTGTCGTCCTTACTGGATTTGACCCAAAGTCACAAAAATAATGGTATCATAAATAAAAAGATTTAATTTTAATTTTGTGGTTTCCTTACTGTATACACACTGATATAAGAAATACAAATCAAGCCAAAATCAAAAATATATTGAAATTATCAACAAAATGTAATAATAGGTAAGATTTAAAAAAAAAAATCAGTATGCATATGGGTGCAAAAGCCGAGTTGCTGTATTTTATTAACCAAAACCTTTTCAAAAGTTTTTGAGCTACTGTGACCTTGACCTTCCATGAAATTACCCCAAAATCAATAAAATTCCTCTTCTTATGATTAGTAACAATATACCAAAGTTTCATTTAAATCTGTTGAGATCTTATTGAGTTATGGTACGGAAACCCCTAATTCAAGCAATTTTCTAACGATTTTCTGTCGCTTTGACCATGACCTTGAACGGATGTAGCCCAAAATCTAAAATGTTCCTCTTCTTATGGTATGTAACAATATAGCAAAGTTTCATTAAAATCAGTTTATAACTTTATATTTTACTGTTGCTGTGTCACCTTGACCTTGAACAGATTTATCCCAAAATCAATAGGATTCCTCCCATTATAATATGTAACAATATCCCAAAGTTTCATTAAAATCAGTTCACAACATTGTGAGTTATGGTCCCGAAACCAATTAATGACGCTCGCAGGCCCGCCCAGTCATCATCATAACAATAGCCGAGTTCAAATTCTGTTGAAATATTTTGACCTTTGACCTTTCAACTTATCTCTTACAGTTCAGGGTGAAATAATGTTTAACTTACAGATAACATTTCAATGTCTTCCAAGAATCTTGCTGATACAGAATTCAAAGCTTCCACTGGCCACTCGTGGAACCAGTCAATACAGGTACAGTTTGTGACGGCAGGGAACTTTCTGCTTCTGACACGGAGAGTGGACCCGACAGGTGAGAAACACAGTACAACCTAGAAAATAAAGGGGGATAATACATAAACGACCATATAAAATTTCAAATATTATTCTAAAAAGAAAAGAGATAAAACTATAGTACAATTCATACAATAATTTAATACCATTTCTTTTTCAAATACAATGTTTTGAAATGCTTGAGTTGGATATCAGTATTGTTTTTAAATTGACTTTTAAAATTTGACATAGATAATTATAAAATTTTAAAGTTGATCTAAATGGAACAGCCCTTATAGCTTCCCAGATTGACATACCTTCAACATCCTTCTGACTCTATCTATGAAGAAACTCCAGCAGTTTTCTCTTGAATCTTCAAGACCCAAGCCCTTGACTTCATTTCTCACACCGTTTATGATATTTTCAACTTCATCATCAGGGAAAAGGTCTGGAATTTCACCAGATGCAAGCAGATCATTGATCAACACAAGGAATCTTTCATCGGCAACCTGAGCATCTGTCATCAAGAAGACCATCCCCATTCCTTTCATTCCTGACTTGACGTACAGTTGTGAAATGTCCAATTTCAGGTCAGCAATGCTGTACCCTTTTCTCAACGTGATCTGGAACACGTCTAAACTGCTAATGAAGGCAGCAAGACGGGACAAACTCTGTTTACCGCTTCCACCCACACCAATCAAAAGGGCGTTACCACGGGGTGATTCCAGAATTCTGTTTATTCTGCAAATGTGAGACATGGCATCTTCAAAGAGCACAAGATTCATCACAGCGTTTAATTCATTATAACCATCCAAGGCTTCGACCAAGATCTTATTCAGTCCTTCTAGATTATCCACCAAGTTGTATTTAGGGTCACCAATACCCTGAGCAAAGTGGCAGTATATGAGTGGTTTCTTGACAAGAGCAGCTTCATCAATATCTTCAAATGACTTTTTAACGATTTCTTTCAGAACTTTGTCATAAGTTTCCATATCTTTTTCGTCTGTTAGTTTGTCCTTGTACACCCTTTCAGCCTCATGCTGCCATAATCTAACCAAGTCAACTGGAGTCTTGGCACAATCTGGCATAGCAAACAGGATTCCCTAAAAAAAAGAATCAAATCTCATTAAGTTAAAATTATCTTTTAATCATTAAATCTTAATAAAATATTTTTGTTGGTAAAAAAAACATTGTTTATTTTTATAACTAAAATAATTTACTTATTAAACCTATTGTTGTTTTTAAGTTAGATATATGTTCTGGCAACTAAAAGCATAAATTATATAAGACTATATAATTTTTCTAACCAAAAACACCAACCTGCCCTTTTTTTAATTCAAAGCACTGTCCTGCCTTTTTATTTCTGGATTTTTGCCATCCTTCCTTTTTATTCAAAATTCCACCATAGCCCCCATCCCTAAAAATCAAATGGTTGCTCCCTTACCTGGAAAATGTTAGACAAATCTCTCAAGTTGAAAACGTAGTGGAACTTGATAGCTGTCGGCAGGAATGTACTGGTGACTTTAGCATGTAAGGCAACAGCCCCTTGGATTACTGAAGCAGCATATTTCTGTACACCACCAGCAAAGCTGTTCAAAGCCAAATGTTGAGACAAGATGTTCGTGTATATAGTTGTCAAGGCATCTATATTTGGGAAGTTGACTGAGAATACACAGAAATGTCTCTACAAAAGAAAAAAACCCAATATAATATTTATTTACTTTAATGGAAGAATCTGTTATAGAAATGGTTTCATATACATGAAAATATACTGTGGATTCATGAAGATGGGGTTTTGTGGTTTCCCCCATAAGACATTCCATTTAATTTTAAATTTTATGGTTCACACATCAATATAAAATTTACATTTTGATAGATTCTTTATTTTCATCGTTGAATTTCACACACAAAAAACATGAAAATTGGTAACACATGAATAATTTTGAAACTACAGTAGTTAAAAAAATCTTCTGAGTTTCGGGTTAGATAAATTTCTTACATCAATCAGATGTTTTAAAGGATTTTACTGACTTGAACATGCTCAGATTTAAACCATATTTTAAATGCTTTTTATCATACTTAATACAGTGTACAATTATTATGTAATAATGAGGAGCATGCTAGATTTGCAACAACTTAATTTCAATGCTGAGGAGGGGGTTACTCCTTGAAAATACCAACTTTCCGTAATATTATGGATTCCCTCTTTGGTACTTTCATCTTTGTAATTTTTCAATTCAAAAATGTACAGACTTCAGACTAAATCTAATCTTTAAAGCAATTTATTTTAACATTATCGTTAAATGTACTTTGACAAAACTTTGTAGAATTGCTTTAACATACCTGAAGTCTAGAATCAATGGTAAAGCTACCAGCTGTTGGATTCATGCAGGCCACATATTGTGTATTGTGGATCTCCTTGAGTGACAGTTTACTCCTGTCATACCAATGACCGTGGTCGATGTGCTGTCTAATTAGTGTATGGGGCTGTACAGTGAAGTATTTATCTACTTCTGGCATGTTCATATCGTCAACGAAGTAGATCAAACGTCTGGTACCGGGAGGACCAAAGTTCCTACCAGCTTTCTTCTCTAATGGTTTCTCCAGGACACCTTGTAACATCTGAGATGTGGTGTAGAAGTTGAAGGGTACATTTCCAATCATGAAGTCTTCAGACAAGCTCTTAAGTTTGTCCTGCATCAGTACTGTTTTACCGGTACCAGCATTTCCTACCAGCATGACGGGACGTTTCTTCTCTATCAACATGTCCAGGAAGAATTTGACTCTTGTTGTTTCTGCTGTGTGTACCAAAGCAGCCTATTTAACAAACAAAAAAAAGCATTTTAACATCTCGTTACGATTAACTCATGTCATTGATTTTTGATTGGCTGATTTTGCATTTTTTTATGATTTGTGTTTCTTCATGTTTCTGTGTTTTGTTGTTGCCTTTTTGGACTTTTGACACTCGAATGCCTCACTGGTGCCTCTTTGCTTCTTGTTTCTATTATCAAACTACAATGTAATCATTTATATCTTGTTATGTATGCTGTGCATTATTTTTAAATAAATTTATTTATGCCATGTTAGTTACTGGTAACATCCCCCCCAAAAAAATAAAAGGTTTGTTTATCTATTCACTTAGTCAGGAAACACAATTCAAAGAACTCATGCACTAGTGTTCTTAAACTTAAAAACTTAGTAGATGTTCATGAACTACTGATTTTATTTTTTCTATTAACTGTAGTTCTGATGTCCCAGCCAGTGTCCCAACATTTTATGATTTTGCATCATTTTTGGGAAATCGAAAAATTAATTGGTACTTTAATGCTTACACAACAACACGACTCAGCTTGTCTAATGAACATTTTTCCGACAATGATTTGGATTCAGATTTAATACAAACACTGACTACAATGTTTTTACCTGGAGTGGAATTTCAGGATCCAGCTCAAAGCTGATCACTTTCTTGGTCCAGGGTTCAAATTTCTTGGTTTCCTGATCTATGAAATAGTCAAAAACAGTTCCTGCTGCTGGAAATTTAACTGTTTTAAACTCTGTGATCCACCATTTGGTAAATTCTACTCTATAATCAACCAGCTGTAAAATTAATATAAATTGAAATTTTTTAATTTCCTAAAAAGAAGGAAATGTGTCAAGATGACACTCATGTCCCGCTGGCAAATATCAGTGGACTGGAACAAAACTCAAAGTTGACCTGTAACTCATCATGGTAGACTGGCATACCAAAAATCTTTTGCAAGGATGTCGAAAAAAAAAGTGCAGAAAACTAAAGTGTGGCAGACGGACGAAAAAACTATATGCCCCCCAACAAAGTTGGCGGGGCTTAAAAATATGCAAATTTCCAAATTAAAATATAGAATATAACAGAGGAAATTGTATGATTTTTGTTCAAGTGAGATAACTCTCAATTATCATCTATACATTAAGATATTGTTCTTATAACAATTTATTATACTTTCCTTTTTGTCTAATGTGAAATTCCAAAATATTTTACAGATCCGAAACAATTTTACTTAACTTTCTGGATGGTCCTTCCTAATTTCAATGACTGAGCTGCATTAAAACTAGACCAAGAAACAAATCTGACATTCCTTACACTAACTAACCTGATCTTGGAAGGTGACACCACCAAAGGCCCAAACACAGGCGAAGACAAAGTACAACTCGTACAATTCCTTGGGGCAATCTGGTGGAGTGTTTTCAGGAGTCAACAGACATTCTAACAAGAATGTCAACATCTGGATGTGACTGACTTCAGCGATAGGTGTAATCTTCTTAAATCTAGTCCTCATAACCTCTAAAGTCATAGGTACGTATTTGTCAAAAAGGATTGTCAAATTTGCTCTTTCTGATTGGACTTCACGTGTGTCGATCCAACTCTGGACATAACTGTAATGAAAGATTTAAACTTATTAGCAAAGAAAGTTTATTGCTATTAAGCTGTTTTTGTGTGTTATTTGTTGTTTTGATGTTTTCTAATAATTCAAGGCTGTTATGTAAAATCAATCTAAATAATTTTCTCTTGTTTTGTGATAAGAAATTTTCTTCAACATTTAATATAAAGAAACTAACAAAAAATCTGTCAAGGTCAAAATTGGAAGTGGGGGATCAGCAGACCTGAAGTCAAGTCCCATGGTATGGTGATGATGTATACCAAATATTAAAAAGGTGTGATTAGTAGTTGCTGAGAAAACTGTTACAAAAATCATTTTCTCATCCATTACACGACATTCATCCTTTTATTACCCAGACTTTCCCCCTAAAAATTGTTACAGTATTTAGAAATAAGAAACTTACGGATTCCAGCCTACATCAGTAGGATTGATAAACAGGATACCAGCTCTAGATACAGTAGCTGGAGTTGCTGTCCTTAGATGGCTAATCTCAAACAACAATCTCATACTTGGGGTCAATGGAATTCTCTCGTTACTGGCCAATGTCAACACCTTGTTGTCGTCCATGACTGTGTTTAGGGATTCAATCCACATAGGATCAATATCTCCATCAAGAACAATCCACTTAGGGCTGTCATTTGTCAAGTTGGCAAGATCTCTCATGATGACGGAGAACAGTCCATCTTTCCATTCTCTTGTGGCTGGGTTAATGATACCAAAAAGTTCATTGTTTGTGACAGCTTTTGGATCCAGATCAATAGCCTGTGGTTTTCTACCTTTGTTCCTATAGGTTCTGTTGAGAGAGTTCCAAACTTTACTCTTACCAACACCAGCATTTCCCAAACAGAAGACAGAGTGACGTACATCAAACAATTCTTGTAACTGGACAACCTGCAGAAAGGAAGAAATAAAATCAAATTTTAGGGTTTTTTATTCTTTGTCAGACTGCCTTAGTCTGATCATAAACAAAGTTGCAAAATTATTTAAAAAAATTATTAACAAGCATAATGAACAATGTTTGTTGTGAAAAAGTCATAGATTCTGAACTCTAACCTAAGTGTGAAAAAGGTTATCTGTCTTTACTTCTTTTCCAATATTCCGTATAGCAGACAATTTTAGTGAGTGGCAAATTTCTTGATTAGTATCCAAAAGAGGGGTGTTTAATTTAAGCAGTTCAATTTTTAAAGCATCTTCAGAATATTTTCAATGGAAATAACTGTGAAAAATCTTAAATATGATTACGAAGTTTTTAATTTTAGCAATTCCTGGGAACTTGGAAATTAAGCACAACTTAGAGCCTTGCGAAAATTTCCCGCTTTACCCTATAAAAAAATTCATAATTTACTATTTAATAAAAATGCAAAATCACAAATGTATACCTTCAATGACCTTAAGTCACAAATGTATACCTTGAGGATGATATAAAAATGCAAAATCACAAATGTATACCTTAAGGATAAAGTTATCCTCTGGCTGTAGTTTCTGATCGAGAACAGCTTGCTTGATGTCCTTCTCAAAGTCCATGTCTCTCTTTCTGGGTACGTTTAGGGCTGGGAATAGATCACCAATCAAACCCATGATAATTGGTACGTCATCTGTTACAATCTTGGGTATGTTGAAATCTCTCAAAGCTCTCATCAACACCTAGAATAGATTATATACAAATTGTAGTAATGCAAACAAGAATAAAAGGGGTTAAAATCCATGTTATTAACATTTTTTTAAGTCTTTAATAACATTTAAAGTGTAAAGTCGAAAAACATTGACATTTTTATGATAGATTCAACTAAAAAAAATTTTAAAAAATCAATATTTTTTTTACTGAAATAAAAAATCTATTCAAATATTAATGTAGAAATAAAATTGAAGTACATGCTTTAAGGCTTTAATAACTACATGCACGTGCAATATGATGTGCAACATACATGTAGTAATTTATTTTTTAACACCCGATACCTGTAAATTTTTGATTGCTTATAGGTATATCTTCTTGAAATTCTTTTATACTTTACAATAAATCTGATTGGTCAAATATGGATCAAAAACAACCAATGAGTGTCAAGCACACAAAAGCCCTTACCTGATCTTCTGGTCTATCTGGGTCACCTCTCTTCAGGGAACCAGCCACTACAAGTACAGATTTGATAGCTCGGAGACCCCAATCGTAATGGTCTTGTTTCGAAAGCAACTCTCGACACAGTGTGTACAAGGTGATGAACTTTCTGGCAAGCAAACGGGCTTCAAGGAAACCTTCAGCCACCAACATAATTTCACAAATAAGTTCAAAATCTGGGACAACCATAGCACATGGCCTAAAATAAAAAAAGAAATAAAAATATTTTATTTTAGTTATCTTGTTCTGGAATAATTTTGAAAAAGGTATGGATGGAAGTTATGAATGCAATACTTAAAAGTTAAAACCACCACATATTCTTTTTAGAATTTCATCTGATGCACTGCAATTACTAAAAAATTCTTGTGATAGATAGTTTTGAGAATATTTGCTTTCAATCAGACAGTAGTTGGAATTTAAAATGGTAAATTATTACATTTTCAGTATTCAAGGGTTTCAATCATTTTTATCATTGGTATCTTAAAATACATTGCATTTAATAATAAAATCTGTTTAAGTCAAAAATGGCCAGATTAGTAGGTGAGCAACATACCTGAAATAGAACCCCACTGTAATCGGACCCAATGCTGATGCTGCATACCCCATATCAAGAGGTTGTGATAAGTAGTTGCTGAGATAAATGGTACAAACATTATCCAACATTCACCATTCTATAATTTGAATTTTTCACTCTGTGAAATCTGGCTGAAAATAACCAGATATAAATTTACCTGAACAAAGCTTTAAGATTCTCTGGCAACTCAGTTCTTCCAGCATATCCAGGGTTCATAGTAATAAACAGACCAACAGTCCATTTCAGTTTGATTATACCACCCTGGAAGTTGAATTCTGCCTTCTTCTCTCTAATAGCATCCTGGATACATTTGACCTGTACGGCTACGACAGACAACACCTCTACAGCAATACGGTTAAACTCGTCGAAGCATCCCCAGGCACCAGACTGAGCCAATCCTTTGTAAATGTTACCAATAGACTGAAAAATAAGAGAAAAGAAAATTGATCCCAGTTTCTTTCAATCGTTAGCTTAATATCTTAGTCTTGAAATAAAATAAAATACTAAAGGCTAGAACAATATCAAATCAAAACTTTTGATAAAATCTTTTCCATCATAAAGTACAATGTATTCAAGGATTAATTTCAACACCAAACATATTTAAAACACAAGTTCCACACTATTCAACTTTAAATATTTCACTAAAATTTACTTAAACACTGCTGCTTAGGAATGTGATTTATTTCCATTATATTAAGAATATTATAAGATATCCTCCATAAAATGGATTTGACACGCTTAATTGACCATTAGCAATGGAACAGCAAGCAGGAACTGTTCACTCTTCTGGAGCACCTGAGTTCACTCTTGTTACGACTTGAGTTCACCTTGTTAATTGCTATTCAAATGTTTTGGTGAGTTTTTATGATGTTTGTATCTTAAAATGTGCTTTTTTCATTCATGTTGACTGGTTTTATCTTTGTATAAAAAAAGTCGCTTTAATACTTGGGGCAGAAAGAAAACAACCTGGGTAATGTAGTATGTAACTTAGGTTGTTCCAAATATACACTTTTATTTGTTAAAAAGACCCCTGACCCATGCAAAACAGAGGTCATCCGCCTTCTGTATTATTTGTTAACCCAGGAAAAGTAATCTACCGAGGGTACCCTAGTAAGGAATGCCAAACACACCCTAAAAAATCCATTGAAAAAAGGATTGTCTACCTTGTAGTCCATCTGTTCTGAGCAGTTGAACACATACACCATGATACCAAGAGCTCGACCCAAATCTTTTGTGGTCTCTGTTTTACCAGTACCAGCAGGTCCAGCTGGAGCTCCACTCATAATCAAATGGAGGGACTGTGTCAGAGTGATGTAACATCTAACATAATAAAATATAATTCAATTATTATTCAAACCTCATCAGGCTCATGATCAAATACTGTGGATTTATTTAGTTTGGTGGGTTTCAATTTTCTTGTTTTGCCAAAAAAGACATTTCTTTTTATTTTCAAATTTGTAGTTTGCACATTTTGCTTAACCAGGGTAATAAATTTAAAAGTAACACTTTGTTGACTTCTTATTTTGTTGTTTACAGACATCCACTAAGACTGATACCAGTAGACAGACTGTGTACAAACCAAACATTATGCAGCATCTACCGTAGAAAAGTTAGTTGGGAATTTAATTTCATGGTTTGCCTGATCCAGAATTAATTGTATGGGGCGGTCGGAAGGCACTATAATTAGAGTTTTATGGGTGGTGGTATTTTTAGAAATTTCTCAAATGCAACATAAAGGGAAAAAATATTAAAATTTTATGCATGGTGGGTATAGAAAAAAAAAGTGCCTTCCGACCCCCCCCCCCCCCCCCCCCCCCCCCCCACACATTTATTTCTGGAATGGCCCTCAGCAAAAACCCCAAAACTAATACTTTCATAAAAATTTTTTTTTTTTTTTTTTTTTTTAAATACTATATCACTTTATTACACTATAGCTGTGAACAATAACATCGCCTGCTACAGCTTTTACAAGCGATGTACCCAGTAATATTAATATCTATATAAGCAGGGTATTATATAGATAATGTAATTCACAAATGTTTTAATCAGGGTTAGTTAAAGTACATTTAGACATGATAAATATAACATACTTTCATCTTAAATTATTAGACAAATACATGCACTCTATATTGCTTTGAATGAAATGAATGAACATTTACATAACAATAAGAAATAAGAACAGTAAATCTCATGCGTCACACATCATTGATTCAGGTATTCATTTGTATCAGCTTAACGGACATTTAAATTAAGAATGACCACGTGCTTGTGTCGGATTTACAAACATTCAATGAAGTAAGTATTTTAATAACTGAAATATATCAACGCTCATGATCTTTTAAAATATAGCGAGAAAGGCTTTAAAATATTGAGATATAAGCACATAATCGGAAAGGGATTCAATTAAAGAATTGATTTGAAATCGTACACCCCTGTACAAATCCTGTTCAGTAAGATGTTTTTGTTGATACTTTACTAAGTTTCGATTTTTCCAAATTACCCATTTGACTAAGCTGATCAATGTGTTTACTATATTGGCAATCATAAGATTGCCCTCATGATAACCAAGAAAAATATTAAATTTTTCAATTTGGATCTCTTGATCAAAAGTATTCTTAACAAACTCCTGGAGGTTGGATATGATTTTTCTCCAAAAAATTGTTAAGAAGGTACATTCAAAAAATAAATGCATTAGCGTTTCTGCTTGATTTTTACAAAAATGACATTTATCTGAATTGGAAATACCTATCCTTCGAAGTTTACATTCGGTATATATAATGTTATGTATAATCTTCCAATCTAACTGTTTCGCCTTTCGATTTGCATAGTTTGATTTTACGTTTCTCCAAATTATTTTCCATGTAAAATCTTTATTGAAAGTTATCTCCCATTTTAGTTGACAGTTAGGTTCCACCTTTTTATTTATCATTTGTTGTAAAGTTTTAAGGGAAATTTCTTTGTTCGAAAGTACTTTTCCCTTGGTATTAAGAATTTCACTATAGTTTACTATTTTCAAAGCATTATTTGTTGGTGGTCTTAATTGATTGTCTACGAGTTCATCTTTCAATACCATTTTAAACTCATTGGGAATGGACATTTTGATTCTTGTCCATTGGGAAATCCAATTTCTTTTATCTTTAAGAGTATTAAATATGATATTTTCAGACTTAAATCTGTTTTCGTTTAATTGCCAGATATCTCGTATTTTTAAAAGTCCGCTCTTAGCAAAATTTTCACAAAGAATTGGCTTTCCTCCGTATCTGATATTAGCATTACCATTTATGTTTTGGTCAAGAATTTCTTCTTTTGATGATGGATATTGTAAAGACGAAAAAAATGACCAAGAACTTAGTAAGCTTTGATAGTATTTTGGTAAATGATCTACATTTAAACCATTCAAATCAGAACATTTTGAAAGGAAACCATTATCGTTGTACTTTTTATCCAATGAATGTAACCAAAATTTTGCTATTGAGTTCCATTTATCCAATTCTGAAGTAATAATTTTATGAGCTACTTTTATTTGTTTAGATTTAACGAAGGAGTTTAAATTTATCATGTTTAAACCGCCTTCTTCCGCTGGTAAGCAACACGCATCTCTTTTAATTTGTTCTACTTTACCATCCCATATAAATGACCATAATATTTTGTTAATTTCTTTAACATATTTTTCCGGTATGCCTCTCATTTCTATCTCATAATTTATTTGTGAGATTGCAAAAGTCTTTATGATCGATACTTTTCCTTGCAGAGTCAGATCTCTTGTCTTCCAAATTTGGAGGCATGACTTAATTTTTTGAATTTTTTCCGACCATATTTTGTCTATTTGTATGTTATATCCGTGTATAACTCCTAAAGCTTTAATTGGCTCTTTTGACCATTTAATTTTCTTAAATTTAGGAGATTTATTTTTTGATCGGCCTAAATACATTCCGATAGTTTTATTTAGGTTCATTTTTGATCCACTTGCCTTTTCGTAGATTTCTAATATACGAAAAGTTTCTTCAATGGACTTTTCATCTTTATTAAATAATTGTGTGTCATCAGCGAACATGTTAAGTTTAACTTCGTCTGTTTCAGCTAGTGGTAAGGGTAATGTTATACCTTTTATATTCGGATTTGCTCTGATGGTGCAAGCTAAAGGTTCGGCTTGTAATATATACAACATAGGAGCAATTGGACACCCTTGACGGATTGATCTAGTTATATTTATATATTTTGACACATAACCGTTGGTACTAATGCACGTTTTTGCTTCGGCGAACAACATTTTAACCCAGTTTATAAATTTAATGCCGAAATTAAAATTTTCCAAGCATTTTACTAACCAATTCCATTCTATTCTGTCAAAGGCTTTTGTCTGGTCAAGAAATATAATTGAACCTTCTTCGTTTGTCATTTCCGTATATTCTATAATGTCTTGTAATAATCTATTTGAGTTAAAAATTTGTCTACCTTCCACAAACCCATTTTGATCGGAATTTATTATATTGGGAAGTACAGTTTTTAACCTTTCTGCTAACATTTTTGAACAAATTTTGTAGTCGGTATTTAAGAGAGTAATAGGTCTCCAATTTTTAATATCCTCTCTTTCTCCACTTTTATAGAGTAATGTTATCATTCCCAAATATTGAGAGTCCGATAAAAGTGATTGTTCAAAGATTTCAGAGATAACTTGAAATAATTCAGAATGTATTAAATACCAGTATTCTTGATAGAACTCTGATATAATACCGTCTTCTCCGGGTGATTTTTCTTTCTTTAATGTTTTGATAGCTTTTTCTATTTCATTTTCCGTAATATTTTCGTCAAGACGAGTACTATCTTCGTCATTTACAATTTTATTTACGTTATTAAGGAGAGTATCAGCTGAGTTTGAGTCAAAACCTTCTGATCTGAATAGGTTTTCATAAAATCTAAGCTGTTCTCCTAAGATGTCGTTTATATGTTCTTTATAGCCATTTTCAGTTTTAATTTTAGTCCATAGTTTATCTTGTCCCCTCTTTTTCTCTAAATTTTTAAAATAATTAGTTGATTTTTCGCCCATTTCATAAAAATTTACTTTAGATCTTATACGGGCCGCTTCTGCTTGTGCTTCATAGTAATTATTGATACTTGACTTGAGGGAATCGACTTTTAGTTTTATTTCTTCGGTTTCAGTTAGCATAATAAGTTTTTCTAATTCATTTTCCCACTGTTTTATTTCTTTTTCCGATGTTTTTATTTGTTTAGCAATTTCGCGTGTTAGATTGCCTATTTTTATTTTAGTCATATCCCAAAAATTTCTTTTATTTGGGAATACATTAGTATCATTTATCTTGTCCTTCCATGTTTCCCAAAAGGATTCTAAAGCGCATTTAAATTCTTTTGTTTTTATAATCCGTGCACTCATTTTCCATGTACCTTGTCCCCGTTTTACCTGACAGGTGTTTAATGTCAAGGTGACTGCATCGTGATCACTGAATGGGAAATAGACTATTTTTATATTGTGTATTCGATGGTCAATCCATGCGCTAGGGAATATATAATCAATTCTTGAGTTCGAATTCCCCCGTTGGAAAGTATAGCGTCGCGAAGTTGGATTTCGGTTTCGCCATACATCTAATAATGATTTTTCATTCAAAAGATTATTTAATTCGCTTTTACCGTAATCTTCCCGCAGTGGGATCGGCTTTCAGTCTATATTCTTTGCTAATGAACAATTAAAATCGCCGACAACAAAATTTATTAGGTTTTCCTCCGTAGGTATATCATATTTTAGATTTTCAAGGAAAGTAACTCTTTCTCTATTCTCATAAAAATTAATTAAACATACTGGTAATAATTTTTTTTTCTCTCTCTAATTTGAAGCAATTCACTTGATGTAGAAATCAGATAACCAAAGAAAATTAAGAGTACAAACAAGCCAAGTTTTCACTATACATTTGTACTATGTTTTTTTTTCAATTCCATTTATATATCATAATGATTCCAAACTTACAGTAGAAAATATAAGATTCAAACAAAAAGGATAGCTCAGCTTTTTAAATCATTTTTCATAAACAAGATGTTTTGAACAAACCTGTCAGTCAGTGGTGTAATGACAAGACGTGGGGTGTTTCCAAGGTACTCATGGGAGTATCTAAACTGGGCATCACAAATATTGGCAAAGCAATCTCTCTCATTATCGTCCCATCTATGTCTAAGCTGACTAAGCCAGCTGAAGGCCTGAGAACTGTCAACTCTCTTGGTAATGAGAGCAGTAATGACGTCACGAGCGTGTACATCAATGGTACAGATGGTCATAATCTTCTGACGGTCTCCTGAGCTCAGTTTACCAATCAACATTTGAATCAAGGAGTTCAGTTGTTGGACCTTGAAAATTAATAAATTTAAATTATTGAATTACAATAAAAGTCATTTTTACATTTTCTTTTCTTTCGTTTTTTTCAGGGGACTTAAATGTGGTGACTATGCCTATACATGTCTTCAGCAACTACCCTAACTTGCTTGTAGTATATTTTTAATGTAGGCAAATGCAAGGAGGCGAGCAGTGACGATTGGTCACATTGAGGCAGCTGGCTGTTTTTCATTGTAAATTAAAACTTGCTGTTGGTTAATGTAGGTTGTGTCTCTTAGAAGCATACACTTATTCCAACTCATTAACATCATAATATTGAAATTGATTTTGCAAGTTTTATTTACCTGTTTTTTGTTGTAGTCCTTCAGAGCATTTTCATAACCTTCTTCCAGTCTGGCAAAGGCAATATTGACTTCAGTGGTCCACCAAATCTGTGTGCCACAGAGTGCCACCTGGGCTGGGAAATCAAACAGCCACTGATCTCTGGGTTTTTCTTCATAGGAGGATACAGCCTCTGTCATCTCGTGTCTGACTGTGCTACATTGAGCATCAAGAAGCCTCATCAACCATACCTCAACCTAAGAGTAAAGAGAGAGTAAAATGAATGAGTAAAGAAATAAAATCTCACTATCTTATATATTAAATATTTCATTGTAGTCTTCAATTTTTCTTTAATTTGAAAAAAAAAAGATCTTAAATTAATATGTACAACTATACTTACGGTTGTCCATTGTGGTTTTTCTAAATTGCCGTTTAATTGTGGGCTGTGTCGCGTACACTTATTCCACATCTCTTTATTTTCTATTATAAATTTTCTGTTACTTTTTTATATTTATACAGATGACCTTGATATGAAATTCAGTTTTATATTGTAAACAACATTTTGTATCTTAATCATCATTTCATGATCAGAATAAAGTGTGCCAATATTTTGTCCATTTTGACAGAAGTTCAATATTTCCATATTGTTAAAACCCTACAAATATTTGTTTTATTCAGACAACAGTTAATGATTGTTAAAATCTGGCATCCTTTTTAATAATTCAGATCAACACTTTCCTATCAAAGTTGTTTGTTGCGTCTCTAATGATTTTATTTGAAAACCGAGTTAACTTTAAATCTTAACTACAAATATCTATCTATACACTAACCTGTCCATTAAGATCACAAGCTTTGTCCATATCCACATATTCTCCATCCTTACTGAACATACCAGTGGCTGATTTGAGCTTGTTACCCTTGGAGTCTTCCTCAAATTTCAGGCTAGCCATGCTGTCAAACAGTTTGGTCAAGTGACGGGACACCTAAAATTCATCAAATTTGCTTTCATTACAATAATATGATTGTATAAATATCTGCATGTAATTAAATCTTTTTCTTGAATTAGTGGTTTTCTGTTTGCCTTTTTGCAATGGAATTTTTTTTTTGTTTTTTTTAATTTTTTTTATATTTTTTTATTCTTTCCTTGGACATCTGTTCATATTTTTATCTCAAAAGTATTTTGAAAATATAACAGAATTCTTCAATCTTCTTATGGGTGAATTTAAAACTTATTTTTTTTTGTTGAGAAAAGACAAGTTTTCAATTCTTTAGACTTTTTTGTTAATGGTGAATTTGCAAACTAATGTTCGTGCATCTTTAGGTTTTTTTTAATCATCTCAAAATATTCTTATTTCATATTTAAACCTACCACTGGTGGATTGTTGCCATTGGACAGAATATCCAACAAATCAGCAGAGGAGACGAAGTAGAATCTTGGGAAGGCCAATCTCTTGGTTTCCAGATACTCAGCCAAAGCTTTCTCACACAGAGTTAACTGCCCTTGGATGGCTTCTAGTCTCTCAAACAAGTTGGGCTGGTTGGTGGCATCTACTACATTCTTGGTTTTCTCAACTTCAGATACTAGTTCCTAGATTTATAAAATAAATAAAATATCAACCATTGCAATTAACCTAAATAAAAGCCTAAACCTTGTGTAATGAAAGTTGAAAACTAAAAACAGCACCAAAACATGCAAGTGATACAGAAATTTGTAATTCGACTTTTTTCTAAACTATTATTTTGTTTATATTAAAGTGAAAACATACTAAAAGAAATTATTTTTACAAATTTGTGGATTATATCAAACCATTGAGATCAAATCTGTACGCATAAGTTTTACCCTTTTTCACTATTACAGATATAACTCACTGATAGATACATATATTAATAACCCCTAAAATATCATCACTTTAAAAAGAGACCACTGAAAGGTTTCATTACCTTGAAATCTGTATCAATGCCATCAAATCTCTTAGAATCTTCTGGTAGCTGGTTTCTGATATCTTCAGAACCAATGAAGATACTTTCAAGATGGGACCATGTTCTCTGCACCTCCATCCAGATCTGAATGACCTGATCAGCAGTGGACAATTTCTTCTGCCAGGCTGAGACTTCTTGTAAGAAGTGGGCAATGAATTTGGAGGACAGCATGTTCTGTAGTTGTACCTGGAATGAAAGAGAAAATAATGGACTGGGTTATAGTCATTGCAAAAAAAATGTGTTCAATCTTGCTACACCTTAATCAAAGGTTTGATAGATGGTTTAAAACCATTCAGAAGAGTATGAGGAATGCTTACGCAAAAACAAGTGTTTGCTGAATTAAAATAAAAGTTTCATGAGAAGTACCATTAAAAATTTATTATTTTGTGTTTTATCAGTTAAAATCAGGACTTTACAAAGTAAAATCATCCAAAACTTTTATTAACTATTTCAATTTATCATTATGTCTAATTTTTCAAGAAATTCATTATAAATTCTTTAATAGAAAATCTATGACATTCTTGGAATTTCTGAAATTGTAAATAATAAATGTTAAATCAATCTTACCTGGTTATCTTCAAGAGTATCAATCAACTCCTCACTAGTCTTGAGTGTGGTAATACCACGTCTTGGATGAGCCTCATGCTCAAATTCCATCTGAGCCCATGTGATGTCCAACTCCTTAAGGACTTTCTCCATGCTCATTTCCTTGACAGCCTTATCTACAATTCCTCTGACTTCATCTTCAAAGTTGTGGAGGTTCAATGACAGGAGATCAGCCAAGGTGGTGCTTTCATCCATGACAAATCGTACCTGTGTGTAAAAATATCATAAAATGAGTACAAGTACTGTGCATTCATCATTATTAGTGGGGTATCAATTTTCGTGGTTTTTGTGGGTGGCATTGACCCATGAAATTTTATAACCCATGAAAATGTAAATAGCATTGATCTGTATGCTGCAGACTACAGAACCATGAATTTAATAATCCATGAACTAATCCTATTTCATCAAGTCAAAAAACTTGTAACCCCCTGAATATAAATGAAACCACAGTAAAATCTATAATTGAAATCCTGGTTAGGCTAGTCATTCTTTGCATGAGCTCTTTATACAATATTTTTGGGTCAATGTTAGGCTCTAACTGACTGAAGGTGTTATAATTTTTAGATTTCAAAAGAGAAAACAGTTACATGTGAATTTGATTCAAATGTTATATCAGTGGAACATTTATCATTAAGCAAATGAAGAAACATTTCAACAAAGCATATTGATATTGTTAAAACTCTTCCATTTATACATAATCTAAGATCATTGTTAACTTACCTTAGTGGCAGCCATAAGTTGTTGCCAATGGCGTTCTCTGATAGCATCGTTCTGAAGTTCACTGACAGCTCTAAGAGAGGTCAACATGTTCTTGACACTATCTTCAACACCAGTGTAAGAGTCCCAGGCTCTCATTTCTTTATCCAGAGCACGGATATCCTTGGCGAATTTCTTACAATCCATGTCCATCTGTTCTACATTAATTTCCTTCCATGGAGTGGTTTTCCAGTCTTCAAAACTACTTCTGACCATAACAATGTAGTCCCATAAAGTTTTCAGAAGTTTGATTTCTTTCCTGCACTGTTTGAGCTGTTTGAAGTCTGGTACGTTGACTTCAAAGAGTCCAGCGGCATCCAGAAGTTTGGACATCTCTTTTTCCATGCCAGAAATTTGCATGTGGTACTGAAATAAAATGTCATGTATAAGAATTAGAAATTTCAAATAAGAATAATAATTAAATTTTGCTTTACATCTAAATGAAACTAGATGGAGCCTTCCCTGGAAGGCATATGTCGCCTGCGTATCAATATTTGTTCGCCAAACAGGAAGCAGTTAATTTTCAGCATTAAATCTCCTCACACCTTATAGTACTATGCAATGAAGCTACATACCAAATATCAAGAGGCTGTGGCATGTAGTTGCCTGGAAAACTGTGACAAAAATTTGGCATCTATGTCCATTATATATAAAACGTTAAGTACTCGTCAAACAGGAAGTCGTTATTTTTCGGGCATAATATCTCTTTACACCTTAAAGTACTATGCAATGAAGCTACATACCAAATATCAAGAGGCTGTGGCATGTAGTTGCCTGGAAAACTGCGACGAAAATTTGGCATCTATGTCCATTATATATAAAACGTTAAGTATTCGTCAAACAGGAAGTCGTTATTTTTTGGGCATAAAATCGCTTAACACCTTATAATACTATGCAATGAAGCTACATATCAAATATCAAGAGGCTGTGGCATGTAGTTGCCTGGAAAACTGCGACGAAAATTTGGCATCTATGTCCATTATGTATAAAACGTTAAGCATTCGTCAAACAGGAAGTCGTTATTTTTTTGGCATAAAATCGCTTTACACCTTACAGTACTATGCAATGAAGCTACATACCAAATATCAAGAGGCTGTGGCATGTAGTTGCCTGGAAAACTGCGACGGAAATTTTTGTGACGCCGCAGGACAACGACGCAGGACGATGGATAGTGCCAAAGTAACCCCTATATGTCGCTTCTGCAACACGTTGCAGGCGACATAACAAAAATGGTGAAATGTATAAAAAAGACACTTCAAGATTAGTTCTTTTGTAAAACCGACAAAATCATGTATAAAAATGGGATAAATTACAAAACATTTTGGAATGCACAGTTTTACCAAAAATTTAATCTTTGTTTTTGAGGAAAATTTAGCTGTGATGATAAAAATAAAATTACATGTTAAGATTATTATCTATAAAGTTAAAAACTCAAGAAATATTGCTACACAATGTTCAACTAATAAGAATCATTGTCTGATCTATATACCTCATCAATGCTTTCATAAGGAGTCTCACAGTTGTATCTAAATGGTGGGATACCACGGAAATGTTCTCTGAACTTGTGTTGGTTGACGTCAAATGTAGCTGTGTTACGCCTGATGTTGGCCACCTCTGTAGCCTGCAGTGGTGCCACCTGTTGTTTGACGGTTATAGCAATCTTCTTGGTATTCTTCCATTGCTCTGGTAGCTCCTACAAAATTGAATGTAATTTCATGCAAAAGGTGTTTAAAAATATTTTCTAACAGTCTAAACAAACAGAGTTATCTCCCATGTTTAAGTTTTGTTTCAATCCTACAAATGCACTTATGATTGGTGAAATTGTGTTTGGTTTTCAGTTGTGTACATTAACTAAACTTCTGAAGTTAAAAACACAATGATAAATTGAGATGAAGCTTTTTTTTATGAAGCATTGCCATTCTAAGATATGAACAAAATTAAGATTATATTACTCTTTGATTCTTTGGTCCAATTTTCATGCTTTCATTTTGAAAATTTATGATTAGATTCTTAGGTTTGTGGTTTCCCTTTTTTGTTTGGAAACTAAAAATTTAACAGGGTTTCCATGTAAAAAATATCAACCTTGAAAGAAAAGATATCAGCATCTTTTTTTACCTGAAGCTGAAGGTGGACTTCTTCTGGCATTTCTTGTTCATAAGTCTTCAGTAATTCTATGGTCTGTTTCAATGGTTCAAACATCTCATCAGTTGTGGCCTGTCTATCTTTGACGGCCAGTAGGTATCCCATACATTCTACAAGACCATCATAATCACCCTCCTCTACTGGTTTTTCTAGACCACCATCAGTTGTTTTGATGAAGTCAGCCAGCTCCTTCAAACTGTAAAAAAAAAAATTAAAACATATTTTCTGATTAAGTCCTTCTTCACAGAAAAATGCAAAATATCAAAGAAATTCCTGCAATTATAGCTAGATAGAAGCTTATGGGCAATAGGTGGATGCAACCCAACTTACATCAATCAGAGAAAATTTTAAAATCCACAATAGAAAAGCATGCGTAAGCAAAGGAGCTCAAAATTACTTGACAATTACACAATTTGTAAAACCATTTTATATTTCTGTCTACATATTTTCAAAAGATACTTGTCTTTCATGTTTAACAAAGCAATCACGCTAATCGTGAAATTTTACTTAAGAGGCCAGTCTCATTTTCTTCAATGTTCAAATTTTTGCACTAGGATTTACAATTTTCTTGAAAAAAAGTGGGTTCTGATTGCTTCTATCAGTTTACATTTTAAATACCTGTTTGTGACATGGTCAATCAGATGTTGTTTGAACATGTAACTCCAACGTTTAATGGTGTTCAATAGAGCTTGTTTGAATGGCTTGGAGTTCACTCTGAACCAGGACTCAAATTTCCTTGTTGGTTCAATATGTTCAGCTTCCTCATAGATCTTCTCATAAGTGTCAATCTGTAAAGAGAAATAAATGGTTTATACTAGCGTTTGGAATTTTTTAACCAGATAGATTACAATATGCAATATATGGTATATCTGCTGAGTGCATACTTCAAAGGATTTTAACATTATTACTTAGATATTCCTTTCAATTTCAGATTTAAAAAAAAATCATAACAGATTTTCAAAAAATTATTTTTCAATATAAACCAGTGAAATCTACTTTTTTTCAAATTCATTATTCAAACAAAGTAAAAACAAACATAGAAAAATTTCAACAAGAAATAAGCAACTTGTAAAAACATAACAAAACATTAACTTAACATTTGAAACCTATTTTGTAGTCTTACAAAATTAAAAATCTGCATCTAAAATTATCAAATAAGAATTTCATTTAATTTCGTTTGCACAGCGAAAAACTTGAAATCATACTTCAATTTGATTAATTTCATATAAAACAATATACATGTACCAATACACTAAGAAAATTGAATAGTAAAAGTATTGGAGCAACATTAATTTTTTTTTAACTATAATTATCAAAAAGTATAAAACAGGTCCATTCTTTTTTTCAAAATGTTTCACAAGGACTATTCATGAACTCAATAAACAGTTAAAAAATGTAAAAAATAGATTTAGAGACCAATAAGTTACAAAAATCTCAATAAGTATAAAGTCGGTTTAACAACATACCTGTTCCTTGAACTGTTTAAGTGTTGGTGGGTTTTCAGGAACACTGTCGTCAGCGTGAGCCTCAATCTCTTCTTGAGTCAAGACATGATTGTAGAGTAAGAACTGCCTCATAAACTCGTTCCTATCATCAACCCACAAGTAGGCATAATTATCAAATGAGTTCCTGTAATCCATAGCCTTGTTCATAATGTTGTTGATTCTTTCCATGAGCTCTGTTCTCATGTCTGACAATTCTTCCATCTCCTCAAGATCAGGCTGGTAGTTTTCTTGTCCGCTGTGGGCAGCTAGACGTGGGATGAGCGATGCCTGCTTGTAGATGTCTCCAACGAGACCATCGACCAGGTCGTAAAATCCATCGGCTACACCATAGTCTAGAGAAGGAATGAAAACCATTTCTGGAACTTGGAGTTCAAGCTGTGCTTCAAACAATGGGTCAACTTCTATCTTGGGATCGGTATTGTCTAAGAGGAATTTCAAACTGCAGTGGATGGTGTTGAAATATCCATCTACAACCATCTCATCTACGTAATCCACATAGGCTTTCCATGTATCAGTGTTCTGGTCAGCTTTGAACAAGGTCAAGTTGCTCTGAAAAATACAAATATGCTTATAATTCATAATACAATGTATTTTACAAGAAATGAAGCAAGTCCTTTGGATAGGACAAAAAAAAACCTGATGGAACCTCTTTTCAGAAATTTACTAGATTTGCCCTTTTTTATATCATTAACTTTTTAACAGATAGGACCTACTTTTTTGAGAGATTATGTTGAATCTAAACAATTTTTATCAAAATAAAACAAAATTTTAGGTGTCAATTCCATTTTAAATGATTTAGTTTAAGTTGGCTTTTTCTTGTTTTTGTCAAAAAATAGATTCAAGATCTTTTACACACATACCTTAAGCAGATCATGAATTTTGTTTCCAATTTCTTTAACATTGGCATATCTCTTCTCCAATCTTTCTTTTCTGTCATCAAGGTTAAGCAAGGTCTCATGTTTGTCTTCTTTACGCTCAAACAGTGGTGTCTTACTCCAGGTTGACATAAGATTTTTGATTTCATCAACATTGTCCTTGGCTTTCTGTACACGGGACTCTAAATCTATAACTTGGTCTCTGGTCTTTTCAATGTATTCCCATACTCCTAAAGATAAAGAAATGGGAATGGTTAAATAAGAAAAAATCTAGATTTTTTGTTGGCTTCATTCTTTTTAATTGCTGCTGATTTTTGTTGGTTGTGCCTAATAAACTTATTACACATCTTGTTTTTTAAAAAATGGTTGACATTACAAAGTTTCTGTTCTAAAATTCTGTGAGTTAATCACAAAATTTTGATATAAAATTGTTGTAAAATGAGCAAAAGTAAGATAAATGCCATATTAACTTTTTAGTCAAATATTGCCTGCCAAATTTCAATACATCACATTAAATGTAAAAATATGCAAACATATGACCAACAATTAAAGGGAGATTATAAAAGTTTATAATCAAGATCAAGATTGGTTACAAATCTCCATAGAGTGTCATTCTTTTCATACATTGTCTTAGCAGAGTCAGGGATCTCCTGGTTGTCCCGTCCTTCTTAGTTTTAAAAATTTCTCTGTACATACCTTGGCTCTCCCAATTCAGAGATTTTTCAGCCTGTTCCAGTTGTACATCAATGTCCTGTAGTTGTCCTTCAATCAGTGGGAATTCTACTTCCAGAATAGTTTTCCTAACCTTATTATAAAGATGGACTGTCAGATCTAGATTAGTCACAAATCTCCATAGTGTGTCATTCTTTTCATACATTGTCTTAGCAGAGTCAGGGATCTCCTGGTCGTCGCGTCCTTCTAAGTATTTTACTTCACGTAGCACTGCAGTAAGTTGTGGGTCAAAGTTGACAGAGATTAGCTTGGTTTCCTCATTTCTTACGACCAGAGGCTGGTTAAGGTTAAAAGAGCAGGCTTCACTGACACCAGCAGTCCATTCAGTGTAAGTTTCTTGATCCCAACTGAAATATAATTTCACAAAAATAAAATTTACATTTAAATTATTTCCAAGATTTACCTATCTACTACATATATGTATGAATATAATATGGAGTAGGCATTGCCTATATGCGAGCATAGCTAAAAGGGACTACGTTTTGTTTATATAATGTATTTGGGGTTTCGTATTTGGGGCGAGATGGTATGGGGCGATTTAGCTTCGAGATAGTTGAAGTTTCATACGTGCATATAACCAAGACGAAACGAGCAGCTTATGTGTATTTATTATTTTAAGAATATTATTTTCTTGTAAAAAGCGCAATTTATTATTTTTTTAAGCATTATTTCTTTTCTTATAAATTATTTTAACATTCACTCCGGTACTGTAAAAATAATAACCCTTTCCGGACCAAAAAAAATCTTAATCAGCATTAGCAAATTTCTCGCGGAAACAGATACCGTAGAGCTCTCCGCTTGCGAGCTATGCTCGCTATAATTATAATTTTTAGATTCATTTAAGTTGCATTGGTGTCTATTGTGATGAGATCATAAACTATTTCACTATTGAATTCAATAGATTTTGTATTTTTACCAAACATTTTACTAGTACCAGTGGAGTACTCACTCACTCGGACAAAACTTAGTACTTTTTATGTTTCTCCTTCAATGCCAGATCCTACAAGAAACTTAAACAATTCAGATTTCTTGTGGCTTTAAACTATATAGATTTTATTTTTGCAGCAAAAACTTTCACTCACCCATTTAGAAGTCCTAACATTTCTTCATACTTTGTGTATACTAGCTTAGCATCTTCTCCTTGCATTGATCTGGAAAAGAGAAAAAAATTGGTATATGTAATAAATCATGGTCACTACAAAATTACACGAAATTGACACGCAAAATATTTTAAATTACATGTGGAACATGCATCATCTATAAAAGATTCATTTGAGAAGCTATGGTAAAAAGTTATCCAGAACTTGAAGAGTACAATATTGATACTAAAAGGCTTTGGTAGGAGTTGTTTGATTAAAACTATGATTAAGCTATGTGAGGAAGAAGAATGACCTTTGGGTTTTTAGTAAGACATTCTAAAGTACTGAAAATATTGACGTTTTTTTAAGTGTTAATCCCTTCACTGTATTTTTTTTATCTGCAAATCAACAAAAAACCTTTTAAAACTTGTCTCCTACTGTCTTTAACAGATCTATATATTTATGAAACAAAACTTATCTTCTAAGAGTAAAAATTTGTGTCAATTATAAAATAATGGCAAATACCATAAAAAATAATGTAAGTTAAATAAAAGGAATCTTGCAGTATAAACTTACAAATGATCAATATGCTTGAAGTTTGTCATAGGTCCAGAAATTCTTTCTCTGAGTTCTTGAGCCCAACGAAGACTCCCAGAAACTTTAGGCATATTTTTGTGTAAGACTGCTTTGCCCTTTTCTTTCTTCAAGGCTATCTGTTCATCATAGATACTCTTGGCTATATCTAGTTCATTATTCATCATTTCTATAATAATTGGGTATTTAGCCTCAAAATCAGTCTTAATAAGCTCTCTATCTAGAAGACTTCCCATGATGTCCAGCAACTGAAAAAAATGATTAAAAAAATAAATATCTGTTTATTTCTTAATGAATCTAAAGAAGGCAAAGAAAATGAAAAGAAATCTAAAATTGGTCCAATGGAAAAAAAAAGAACTGAAAATTTATTAATTTTCTGAACCTTAAAATATTTACAAGTTTTCCTTTGAAATTCACAAAAATTATTTTATTTTACGTTATTTAGGTAGTATTGTTTTCTACTTCAAAAGAAGATAAACTGTTTTCTTTCTAAACTTCTTTTTTTTTATTGTTTTTAAATTTTAATAAGGTTGAATATTGGCCTTTTTGTGTGGTTTTGAAAAAAAAAATCATTTAAAGGGAGATAATTCATTATTTTAATTTACCTTGAAAACTGATTCAGTTGTCCCACAGTCATCAAACCCTTGACAAATAATAGTAGCTAAACGTCTATCAAAATCACCGATCTTTTCTTGAAAGGCATTGTAGTCCTCCATAAATTCCTGAAAAAAAAAATAATCTCACCTAATGAATACCAGTACATTTGAAACCAAATTCAAGTTAACAATGCTTTTTTCTACAATTTATGACGTAAAAATGAAAATGTGATTTAAATATAAGAATAGTTTGATAAAGAGACGATAAGAAAAAAAAATTCTTGACCTATATTATTTTCATAATAATGTATACATGTATATAGATCTATGTTTCATTTCAATATATCATTCAAACTTTAAATCTAGCATTATTTGAGCATAGTATATATTTGTGGCTGCTACAGCAATTGAAAAAATAGTTTTTCAGAAATTTGTTTAAAAATCATGGACAACCTTCAAAGATTCAATGTCAAATCTACAGCATGCAATAAATTATTTCCAAAATCAAAAAAAAAAAGATGTAACAAATCACTTTGAGTTAAAATCATATACAGACTATTCTTAGAAATTAGAAAATAAAATTTAAATCATTCTTGGCTAAATTACTATTGTAAACACACACTAAGTTAAAACAAACAAAAAACAAATAGCTTATTTCTTATTCAAACAACAGTAAAAGTAATACAATTTTCTTAAATTCCCTAGTCAGATGTTCCATAAAGAAAATCTGTTTGTTGAAAACTTTCAATTTATCAAAAATTGTAAAAGAGATTACTTTCATGGTGAAAATGCATATTGTAGCATCTGCCATCACTGATTAAATAATGCATATATCATATCCTTGCTTTGAACTCAGACCAAAGCAAAAAAAAACTTAACACAAGAAAAAGTCTTGGTACCAAATACAACACAAACTTAACACATAGTTGGTGAAATGAAATATTTTAGTGCAATTTTAGATTTTTCTTGAACATTGTTGCGGACAATTTACACAAATCTTAACTTGTTGCAAAAATTCAGACAAACATACAACATGACCCTTAAAATAGCTGCCTTACCTGTTGCAAAATTGAACACAAACATTCTTTTCAAATTCTCTTTAAAAATGGATGCATTAGTGTTCTATATATATACAATTGTAGCATTTAAGTTAGTGCCTAAGATAAAAACTCAATCCCCTGAATACATTGTCTGTGATATCTTACCTTATCAACATCCTAAAGAAAGTAGAGAGCATTTTATAACAGAGAGTAATAAGCTAAAGGCCAAATAAATATCATAGATTTGATTCAATTAATAATACATATAATGTTTAAGGGCTGAAAAGAAAGGTATTTTTTTTACCAGATCAATGTAGAGTTTCAATTTTTGTATTTTTATCTAAATAATGAAATTCAAAGGAGCGGTGCACTGGGCATGCACTCTCCTGTTTGAGAAGGACAAATTTGGAAAGAAACTGTCTGCAACATGGGATCACACAGGTTTTTTTTTAACAAAGGCAAGTCCCCTATTTAAAATTTTCAAGTTCAGCTACTGACACTCATAAAATTCAAAGCTTGATAAAATGATTTGATTATGTGATAAAAAAATAAATGTCATTGATACAAAATTCATAAATATTACAATATTTATATGGCCTTCTTAGAAGATCAGAAGAATAAGACAGATGTTATTGTGAAAAGAATGTCTAAGGACACACTGTGAAAAAAAAGATATAAAATGAAAAATTCATTATCATATATGGAATTGGAAAAAAAAGACTAAAAGATAAATAATTTAAGACAACGTTGAATTATCCTTTTTATTATAATATAAATTTAATATTGTCTGTTTTTTATTATAAATATACATTTTTTTACATCTTTAATTTTCAAAATTGCATTACAAATGCTTTAAAATTAAAAAAATAAATATATACATATTAAGATTTAATTTTTTCTTCAGCACTTAATCTTAAGACTGATCATATGCATTCCAATATCCTGCAAATTTTGGTCAGAAGGTTGTAATCTACAAGTGCTTAAAGATGAAGAAGAAAGCCCTGTATCATAAAAACTATGAAAACGTGTGTATTTGTTTAATAAGGTGCAGAAGACCAATCTAAGAAGTTAAGAAACTTTTTTAAAATTTCCAATAAATACATACAGGGTTGCTTGGGTCTAAAGCATCATAATTTCTGTTGGTAAATGTTCCATAAATAGCATTGAACTCTTCAAACAGTTGAACGACCTGTTGACTGAGTAACTTCCCTTTGATTCCACCTAATTCAATCTTTTCAAGCTTCATAAATTCTGTAGCTGTTTCCATCAAAGCCTACAAAGAAAGAACAGTTCATTTCTTAACGCACTTGATTTCACTTGAATTAAATGAAGCCATCCTCATGTTATAGATTTTTCAAAAGAGAAAGTGTCATGTTGAAAATTTTAATGCCAATTAAGGCATATCAGATCTAACCATGTGAAATTTAGAAGCAAGTGTAAATTTTTGAAAAAAGGATATTGAAAGCAAGCATATTTTGTCCAGTAATTATATGTTACTTTTTAAAAAGAAACTTTATATATATTTTTTTCTACTTCAAACATGAAAATACCAACCACAATGAATCAGAAGAACAAGGTACTTTATACTTTATAGTTAAAAACTTGGCATTCTATTCATGCCATGATTTCTTACCAAAATTGTTTCAACTCTTTCTGTGAACTTGTCGTATCTAGCAAAGACAAGTTTGGGGGCAAATTCCCATTCTCTGGGCTCGTCCCCTTCAGCAAAGTAAGATTTGAGTTTGTTCTTGTGGTCATCGTAGGTTTCTTTGTAAATGTGAAGAACCTCCACGGCTTTTCTGACTTTTTCAATAGTTTCTTCTAACTCTCCTTTGAAAAGTTCTGTAGGGTCCAAGAAATTTCTTGCCTTAAATTAGAAAATTACTTCATGATAGTAATATACATAGAACAAGTGTGTCAATAAATATCCTAAATGAAAGAAGTTTAACAACATATTGTGGATTTATTTATTTTTGTGGGTTTCAATTTTCGTGGTTTCATGAAAAAGGCTCAGTTCGTGGATTTTTTAATTTGTGGTTTTGAAGACTACAGTTTATAGACCAATGTAAAATTTCCTTTTCATAGGGTATCAATTTTCGTGGGTTCAGACCATCCATGAAAACCACGAAAATTTATACCCCACAAATAATAATGAAACCACAGTATTTTCTTCAGAGAATATTGAACAGATGATCTGATTCCAATATCAAAGACAAACATTTAGGAGATAAGGATTTAAATGGACATTTGGTAAAAAGACAAGTTATAAGAAATCTCCAGATGTTCTAATTTAGATCAAAGCATCTATAAGATGCTTAAGTATATAATTCATTAAACCAACACCCTACAAATATTAACTAAATTAAAAAGAAAACTGGATTTTTTAGTACCCAAAATGCTCAAAGGTCAAAACCAAAATGTTGATGGATAGAGGTCAACAGGGGGACAAAGTGAAAACAATAGGGCATCTGCATTCATGATGAGGGAACTAAATTATTTTGTTTGAGAGAGAAAAAAAATTTACTTCATAATACACAAAAGTATAAATGTTAAAAAAAGATTCTCATATAAGTTAGCTGTCATTCCTTTATTAAATTTTGGCAACATGCCCGAGATTGTTATATATCATGATTTTGGTATACAGGTATTGCACCACAATTTAAATCTCAAGATTAAAGGTCTGTTTTTGGAGATTTAATAATGTAAACGAAAAATCAATAAATGTTATCAAGTTTAAATGGCACCTTAATCGTTTAAGGGGTAACCAAAGGGGAAAATGCTAAGTAACTATGTACACAAATACATGTAGATGTTAATCTTTTAAGAATTGCATTACTAAACAAGTAATTCCTCTGAATTTTGCCCATTGTTTAAATTTTATATAATATGTTTTTTTATTAAAAGGTTAAACCTCTTAAAAGGTCAATAGTTCTATAAAGTAAATGGTGAAACCCCCATACAATTTTATTTTCCTTTGAGTCCATACTTAAGCCAAAACCTTTTTAAAGACAATGAACTAATAATAACCAAATGTGTCTAAAAAGAAGAACCATTGAATGTCCAACTCCATACATATTTAGTTCTACTTTCTTACATACTAGTAGTTGCTAAGTTCATGCAGTAATGTTATATTATAATTGTACAATTTAGTATTCATCAAAATCTGTCTTAAGGAATTTGGACCTACAATGTACATACTAAAAGTAAACATGGTTAATACAGTAAAAGATAACCCACATCAAGTGTTCTTACACTGAATCAGACATATGTAACATAATAGCAGAAAACCATGAGGTCTGCCACAAAATTGAAAAATTTACAAGTACAAAAATGTATGTATAATCTGAACAGACCAAGGTCATACAGGCAAAGCAAAAATGAATCTTATAAAATCTGCACACATAGCCCAAAAACTATATGCTGAACACAGAAAACTATATTTACATGGTTTATGATCATGTTGGCCATCTCTGTAAGCAGGACTATGATCCTAGCTGGGGTATTGTAGTACTGGGAATGGACCCAGATTAGACAGACTGTGTGCATCATTGGGGCTAACAGTGGACCACTTTCATCAAACTCGGACTGTTCATAGTCCTCAAAGTGATGTCTGGCTGGTCTAAGGTACATGTTGATGTCTTGTGCTTCTTCCAATGCTAAGTTAAGATAAAAAGTGAATAAGTTACAAATCCTAGACATTAGATACAAAAGAACTTTTCATTTGGACAGTTTTCATTGTAAAAATTTCCTTTTTTTTTGGTCTCTATAGTAGAGTATTTTAAAAAACAAAAATCTACATGGTGACGCTGTGTTACTAAATGGATAATTTTTTACCTGCAACTACATCTCTGAATATGTCTTTAAAAACAGGGAAGTAACTGCTTTGGGTTCTTTCAAGGAGTTCTGCCATTTTTCTCACTTTTGGATCTCTCAACTGAAAGGAAAGACAAAACATATGATGCAAACTATTTCATCACAAGGAAAACAAAGCATTTTATAGGAATCATTTATCAGCAGGTGAAAATCATTTCTTATATTTTCTAACTTACCCGTATATGTACACTACGGTGAACACCCACAGATATGGAGGCATATTTAACCAAGAAGTGTTAAAAGATTTCATACTTCGTTTTCCTCAGATATGAAACTTTTGAAGAGTCAATTACTTTAAACCCTAAATGAAATTTTCAAATGAGATTTAAATCATTATTATATATCAAATGAATCATATCAATATCTTTTACCTGTTCATAAATGCATTCAAGGTTTGTTGTTTTATTCTTCCAGAATTCAATTTCTACAAACGGGGTAGGATTAAGTCCTTCTAGCAGAGGTTGGGCAGAGTCTTTCTTTAGAACATCTCTGATCTGATGTGTCCATTCAATTACTACAGACTCAATGGCATGGATGAGTTGTCTGTCCATAGACTCAGCACTAAAATTTGAATAAAATATTAAATTTTCATTCCGAGTATGAATAAAGAAATAGTAAACATATATATGAAAAGTAAAAATATTAATGGCTCGGGCATCTAAAAAAAAACAATTTCTAACAAATTCATGTCCATGATTCCCTATGATTGTAATGCTCATATCTATATTGTATCGATATCTCTAATTCAAAATGATATGTTTTAAAACTTTTTAACTCTAAAGCGTTAAGTCATGGACATTTAAGCTGAAAAAAATATATATTATGATTATTTTATGTGTTATCCATCAATTATGTTCTATTCCTCTATATGTACAACTCTTCTTGCTCCCAGTGGGCAGTTATGTTATGTTATCAATTTAACAGTAAAGCAGTTGAAGACAATGAAGTTTGACATGTCAGCCAATAATAACAATTATATGTGACAGAATCATCTAAATACACAATTAAGACAAGATTTCTTACTTTTCTTCCTCGTCAACTTTGTCAGCACCAACTGGTAGGGGGAGAAGGGTTTTACCCTTAGCCTGACCAGATACAACGTAAACATCACTTTTCAATCTGTGTGAATGACGGGTTACATCAGCAGATACAACTTGTGGCCAGGAGTCGTGGTTTCTGTCATTTGAGAGAAGAGGCACCAAGACCTATTAATGAAATACATCAAAACATTTATAAATACAATTTTGATTTTTCTATTCAGGAAAATTACATAAGAATTGGTCTATGTACATGATGTACAATAAATGCATGATCATACATAAAAAATAGAATGCTCTTGAAAGGAAATATTACCTATTGCTAAATAGATTTCTCATTTCTGAAATGTTGCTACCTTTCATTTTTTTAAATTAATTAAAGATTTAATTGCATATATAAAAATACAGAAATTGTGATTGATTGAAGAGATTTTCAGTCAATTGATTTTTTTATTTTATATCTAAAAGACAATGTCAGCAGAAAATTAGCAATTTGATGTAAAAACAGGAAACTTGATACATTGTGATTCAAATGACAACAAAGTTCCAGGCATTAAAATTTGCTACGCCTGACGCGCGTTTCACTCTACCAAAAATATTGAAAAAGCCAAAAACATATGATTATGAAGACCATAGAACAGTGAAACTAATTGATTGAGATAAGCGATTGGCATGGGCTTCTTGAAGTTCTTATACTGTGAATGTAGTGCTTCAAGCCTTGTTAATGTTATACACCCTTTTTGACACACCTGTGCCATATAAAGTTGTCAGTTTTCATGGGGAAGGAAACCAAAGTATCCCTTAATTAAAAGTAGGAGTCAAACACCACCTGAGAGGATATCGGCTTGTAATCAATAGCCTGGTATTTAAACCAGGGCCTTTGACCATGTGGCCACCCAGGCCACTACAGTCAAGCCATGATGTTAGAAAGACCTGTACTGTACCTGTAGAAGAAGATTTACATTTTGCAAAAGTACATAAGTACACAGCTACAGGTTTTTGCTTCTCTCATGCTCTTTAAATTTGTTAAGCTCAAATCAAAGTTAATTTCCAAGCAACAAGAAAGAAACATACCTCATCCACAAATGCTGACAACTGGTCAAGGGGAGCGTAGGACAAATCTCCATACATTAGAGCTGTTCTTAGGTTGGTATCTTTACCAATATTATCTCGAGATGTCTTTACAAAATAGCATGCTTTTGCTTTGGGTTTGGTTGGCCATTCAAATGTTGTTACAAGTGAACCACCAGGCTGACCAATAACAATAGCTGGAATATCTGATTTTTCGAAGAAATCTAGGAACATTTGTTTTGTATCCTCTACACTGTACATTTTAGCAAATTTGTCCGGTTTGATCTTCAAAGTTTTGAGGACATAATCTGCCATAAACTCCACGCGGGAGTCGTTTAATTCTAAATCTGCCGCCGACATGGTGGCAATTTATTGTTTTACTTATAAGATGTTCCTTTAAAAATGAATATATGAGCACTAGAAAGAAAACTATGATGTCCCTGCTCCCTGTAATGCTGTGTTGTCGTCTGTAACCTGGAGCGTTGTCATGTAAACAAGATGGCGCTGCACACCTGCTTCCGGTCAGTGCCCCCTCTAGAGTTATCATTAATGACGTTGTTTTCGGACTTTTAGGTCTATTTAAATGGGAAACATGTGAAAGGGAAAACTGTCACAGTGAAAATGGTTTTGCAAAGAATCTGCAGACTTGGTCAACGTTTTGTAGGTTTTATGGGAGTCTTTACAGGTGTCAGGTATGTCTGAAATATATTTTGTCTTTTTAAAATTACTTCATTAACCAGTTGACAGTGACACAGTCACAATCAATCACAGGGGCTTGTGTACAGTTGTGAAAGGGTATATAGGGGGATTTTTATTTTTGGCTGGATTTCACGGAGTGAAAAATCCGGGTTATAAAATGGTGAATATGGGGCGGGTGGGCGGGCGGGCGGGGAAGAAATTTTCGTAACAGTTTTCTCAGCAACTACTAATCACAGCCACTTGATATTTGGTATCCAGCATCAGGGTGGGGTCCCATAATGTGGGATACAATTTCAGGTATGTCGCTCACCTACTTCCTTTTTAACATAATCCGGCCATTTTTTGACTTTGACAGATTTTTTTACTGTTTTACAGATTTATTGTTTTGGACTGAATCTCAAACAAGAAAATACACTTTCGCAGAACATAAAAAGTTGCTTATCAACTGTGTCTTGTGCTTGTAGGAAGATGATGATGATGACAATGATGCTAAATAAAGCACATAAGAACTAATTTACATGATATAAATATTGCACAAAGAACAAGTAAAAGAATAAGTTATTTTAAAAATTTATTTTCACACCTAAATTGAGTTTTGGATCGAGTCACCGTGTGTTTATACATCAGAAATTGTACAAAATGCTTGTTTATGTTCCTGGTAGCATCTAGAGTTTTGTTTTTATTTTGAAAATTTGTGTATTATTGAAATAGGTGCCTGTTACATATTATACTACAAAAAAATATACATGGTAATGGGTAACTTGGTAAGTGTCTTTTTATCCATCTGATTAAGTTTTCTCATTCTACAAACAATGGACCTATTCAGAAATTCAACTTCCGTACTCGTAAAATCTGGCTGGACCAATCAACGATGTCGCAGCGTACTCGTAAAATTTGCCTTAGCCAATCGGCGACGTCGTGAACAATCACAATCCCAGAATGCCGTACAATTTCTGAATTGGTCCATTTACTGTAGAATTCTCCTTTTACAGTATGCTAGCATGGTAAGCTGCTGGTTCATATATGAATTGAGCCTGCAGTGAGTCTTTACAATGACTGTTAACTTTTTGGTGAACAAATCTAAATCAAGATATCTTTTTAACTGACTGTACAATGGTCATTATATATCATGTATATAGGGCTTTTAACTATTATTAATTTATTACGTCTATTCTAACATGTCTAAGGAGTGTGTCAATTAAAGTAAGATCCTAGCAAAGTTGACTAAGAACAAGTAAATCAAGAAAGGAGAAACAATTGCAGTCTGCACCAACAACTTTTTCAACAACTAGTCCGACAACAAGTTTTAAAGGTTTTTCCTTAAATGTTTATATAAAATCTTGGCTATTTTTCACTAGTCAGAACAAATTTTTACTAGTCTGGGGCATCGGACTAGTGGCTAACAGTGCAGACTGCAATTGATTAACCTAAGTACCAAAGGCCTTGATGTAAAGTTTCAGAATCTTTTGAAGTGGCTAGGAAATCGGATCTTTGAAGATTTAGATAATAATAAATTGAAAATGTTTTGGTCTTTACAAAGATAAGCTATGCTTTTATAATGATCTAATAACCATACTACATGTACTTTTTATAATTTCATAATTATTTGTTTCAATAATGTAACTATTTTCTTAAAGGAATACTTTCTTTTCTTCCTTTCTGTGTCAAAGATGTTACATCGTGCATGTTGCATCACTACCTTATTTTGATAAGAATTAAAATTTTCTTCACAAGTTAACATCTTTAGAACATTAACACCCTGAGGGAAGATTGATACTTCCTAATGTTTTTAACATATGATTGATTTGTAGACATATTTTCCTAATACACCATGTCCACTTATGGTATTCAGAAATTGATAACACTTATAAGCTTAAAGCCATACATTAAATTTCATGTTTACAATTATGCAATAATGATTATCATCATGATCATGATTATACATGTAGTATTATGACAGATTTACAAAAAAGTATTTTATCTGTTTACTAGTTCCTGTTTAAGTCTTTTAATTGATTTTCATTTAAAAACATGTACATGTATATTAGATAATGAGGAAGCTATTTTGAATTTAAGGACTCAATTTGAAATAAAATTTAATGTTAAAAATTTGTATTTACAAGATTCTATTCCAGATAACAGCACAATTTTTTCACAATGTATTTTATTTTTATTTTGCTATGTTTATACATTGTAGGACCTAGATCTGAAAAGTGTCTGTGGAATGTGTTTTCCTATAGTGGCTGTTTTATGATGTCATGATTATTAAAATATATTGAATAATATTTTTTTTAAATCAGAGCACTTTACATTGACAATAATTTCACAGAACTGTTAGGTACAATAACATGTAGTTAAACACGAGAATCACTCTGTTCGTCAGGTCTAGATTCTTAACTGTAAATGAAAAATTAGAATGTGCATTTACTATTGTTTTCATTGTCAGAGGCTTAGGTGGGATATGGTTGTTTGACCTTACTTATTTTCTAGATTATAAAAGTGGAGAAAGGGGGATAACTCAAGAAAAATTTATATTCTTTTTTTTTGTCAGATACATGGAAAATGTGCATTTAATAGAAGGAATGCTAATAAATTCATGTGTATTTTCCTACATATATTCAATTTCAGTGGGATCATGTGCATGTTTATTGATATTTGGTTATCATATTAAATATAAAAAAGCCCACAAACTTTTTAAATATGTTAAAGAAAAATTTCCTACATATATTCAATATCAGTGGGATAATGTGCATGTATTTTGATATTTGGTTGTCATATTAAATATAAAAAAGCCCACAAACTTTTTAAATATGTTAAAGAAAAAAGAAGAATTTGAAGCCAATAAGAACTGCACTTTTGGCTCTCTAAAACTTCTCTAAAAAAGCAAAAAATGTTCCAGGCTGACTGTTTTTCAGGGGACATGACTGGAAAAAAATAATGAATCAAAAGATTTAGTTTTTCATTGTTTATGGAATTTTGCAGATTTGTATCATGTAGCAGACCTAAAAAAGACTTTGTCAGAAATAAAGACCTTTCCTCTCAGAATAGTGTGTCAGCACCACATGTATTCTCCTGGCTTGGTGAAATAGCTCCATGTTTTGGAATCAATGGAAATAATGTACAGATTTTAACTGAGCCATCCGAATTCCATCAAGTGTTAAAGGTTTGAAATATATTTAAATAAGATGGGTTTTTTTTCTTTCTCTCCAAGACTGGGAAGCTAATCAAGAGAAGCAAAGGTGTACCATTATGGGATCATAAAATGCTGTTAAGCCAAAGACAAAGTTGGTAGACATAAAAACAAACCTTTCAGCAAACGAAAACACATACAGTACATCTATTATAACCAAACCACAATCAGCGTCAAAAAAGGTGCTCAGAAAAGAATGCAGTTTTTGCTTGCTTTAGCACACTTTTGATTAAAAGCAAAAACTTATACGAAATGGACATTGAAATTATAGTTTAAAAACAAAATTAAATCTGTCAAAAACATAACCCATGCATGCATCCAAGACAAAAAAATGAAACAATGGTAAACTCAGGTGCTCCAGGTGGTAAGAATTTCTTGCTTGATAAAACACATCTACCAAATTAATGTTAAACCTTTTGATAACTGTTGTTGACTTTACATGTTCAAACGCCATATGAGGACATGGGACACCTTAAAAAGAATCTTCTTCTTTTAAATAGTAAAAATTGCAAAATAACTAATTTTTATTTTCTCTTGAAATAAATTTTATAACAAAATTACCAAACTTGGAGGATCAGTCTCCATGTCGGAGAGAAAAGACAAAACATAGAAGAATACTGGTAAAATCTAAGATCACAATGGTCCTGACTTGGTACAGGCTTTTAAAAAGAAATGGTGGCTTAAACCAGTCAGAAAATGATTTGTTAATCTATTTTCTTTCTTTCCAGAACAAAGCCAGATCAGCCACAAAACGAATATTTCTCACATCATTGTATCTGGGCATTGGAGATTTAGAACAAGAACTGGTATGTAAATAGATTAGGTTTTATTTTTGTAAATTTATTTTCAAAGTGGCAAATCTTCAAAAATGTTTTTAAGGATCATCCTGAAAATTAAACATGACCTGTATTTTATTGTACTCAACAGCTGTGCAAAATATCATTCAAATCCTTAAACACATTTTCAAGTTATCATCCTGAAACCCTCAGGGATGGACGGACAGACAGAAACCAAAAGAAACTACAGTGTATAGATATTCTGCATGGTCTTAGAAAGATAACTAATTGTATCATGAGAAAAAATACAAATCTATGTACAAACTAATACAGAAAGCATTTGAATCTCAAATATACGAAAACAAAAGGAGGATACTCTGAAAACTACAAAGAAACATACAACGCAACTTTAACGCAAATCAGTGAAAAAACAAGTTTAAATCTGTTTTGATCTTTGAATAAAGTTTGAATTTTTTGTCCCCTACCGGCGAAAGCCGAAGGGGACTATAGGTTTGCACTCTGTCCGTCTGTCCGTCTGTCACGCCTCAGTTTTCCGAACTTTTTTTCTAAACGCTTATAGATAATGAACTGATTTTTGGTATGTGAGTTTACCTTGATGAGTTACAGATCAAGTTTAAGTTTCATGCCGGTCCTTAAATTTTTATGGGAGTTATGGCCCTTTGAACTTTGAAAATTCACTAAAATTTCAATTTTCCGCGCTTTTTTTTCTAAACGCTTATAGATAATGAACTGATTTTTGGTATGTGATTTAACCTTGATGAGTTACAGATCAAGTTTGAGTTTCGTGCCAGTTCACAATTTTTTATTGGAGTTATGGCCCTTTGAACTTTGAAAATTCACTAAAATACCAGTTTTCCGCACTTTTTTTCTAAACGCCTATAGATAATGAACTGATTTTTGGTATGTGATTTAACCTTGATAAGTTACAGATCAAGTTTGAGTTTCGTGCAGATCCACAAATTTTCTATGGGAGTTATGGCCCTTTGAACTTTGAAAATTCACTAAAATTTCAGTTTTCCGCATTTTTTTTCTAAACGCTTATAGATAATGAACTGATTTTTGGTATGTGAGTTTACCTTGATGAGTTACAGATCAAGTTTGAGTTTCGTGCAGATCCACAAATTTTTATGGGAGTTATGGCCCTTTGAACTTTGAAAATTCACTAAAATATCAGTTTTCCGCACTTTTTTTCTAAACGCTTATAGATAATGAACTGATTTTTGGTATGTGATTTAACCTTGATGAGTTACAGATCAAGTTTGAGTTTCGTGCCGGTTCACAATTTTTTATGGGAGTTATGGCCCTTTGAACTTTGAAAATTCACTAAAATACCAGTTTTCCGCACTTTTTTCTAAACGCCTATAGATAATAAACTGATTTTTGGTATGTGAGTTTACCTTGATAAGTTACAGATTAAGTGTGAGTTTCATGCAGATCCACAATTTTTTATGGGAGTTATGGCCCTTTGAACTTTGAAAATTCACTAAAATTTCAGTTTTCCGCACTTTTTTTCTAAATGCTTATAGATAATGAACTGATTTTTGGTATGTGAGTTTACCTTGATGAGTTACAGATCAAGTTTGAGTTTTGTGCAGATCCACAAATTTTTATGGGAGTTATGGCCCTTTGAACTTTGAAAATTCACTAAAATTTCAGTTTTCCTCACTTTTTTTCTAAACGCTTATAGATAATGAACTGATTTTTTGTCTTTGAGATTACCTTGATGAGTAACAGATCAAGTTTGAGTTTCGTGCCGGTCCATAAATTTTTATGGGGGTTATGGCCCATTGAAGTTTGAAAATCTATTACAATTTTCTTTTCTAAACTTTTTTATTGTTCCTTGTAGATAATAAACTGATCAAGTTTAGGTATTCATTTGTTTGACAAATTGTTTCCAGTGACTGAAATATGAGGCCGGTAGGGGACTAAGTATTGTTTTGCAATACTCTCAGAATGCTTGTTAAAAATAAGTTTTTCAATATTTTTATACCCCACCACACGAAGTGGCGAGGTTTTATGTTATACCCTCAGTTTCTTTCTGTGTCAGTCCGTCCGTCTGTTAGTCCCCCCAGAGTTTCCGGATGATAACTTGAAAACATGTCAAAGGATTTGAATGATATTTAGCACAGCTGTTGAGTACAATAAAATACAGGTCATGTTCAATTTTCAGGACAATCCATAAAACATTATTGAAGATTTGTCACTTTAAAAATTTTCAAAATTTAGAAATGAAGAAAAAAAAATGGTCTAAGAAAGATAACTCATTTCTTTTCTGTCTTTAATATATGTAGTATACAAATATATATGAATGTCTAGTATATAATCAAACAATGTTACTGTAATTTCAACCCTGAAAATCATCTGACAAACAGATTTTGATTTTTGAGTGCCCTCATCGAGGATCGAACTCACAACATTTGGGACATCTACGGCGTATGCGCCTAGCTAACAGAACAGAGGTTGTAACCACTACACCATCCTAGGCTCCTCAAAAGAAGAGCTTTCGTTTGGGTAGTGTTACTTTTCCCTGCGAAGTACAATTACAACTTATTCTGCTAACACAATGTATGAAGCGTCACAAGGTTTTTAATTACAGAGCTATTAATTTGAAAGCATACACGGATTTATCAGAATTTTGATAAATTCCATAGCCTTGTGATATTTATGCATGGTCTATTTATAGCTATCTCTAACGTGTTTACGTTCTCGCTCCATTGGATTCCACAGAAACTGCAGAATGCAAGATTATTCGAATTTTTATAATATATATGAATGTCTAGTATATAATCAAACAATGTTACTGTAATTTCAACCCTGAAAATCATCTGACAAACAGATTTTGATTTTTGAGTGCCCTCATCGAGGATCGAACTCACAACATTTGGGACATCTACGGCTAGTATACAAATACATGTATATTTAACTATTGATGAATATTGTGGCGGGGCATCATTAGTCCCCTACCGGCGAAAGCCGAAGGGGACTATAGGTTTGCGCTCTGTCCGTCTGTCTGTCTGTCCGTCTGTCACGCCTCAGTTTTCCGCACTTTTTTTTCTAAACGCTTATAGATAATGAACTGATTTTTGGTATGTGAGTTTACCTTGATGAGTTACAGATCAAGTTTAAGTTTCGTGCCGGTCCACAATTTTTTATGGGAGTTATGGCCCTTTGAACTTTGAAAATTCACTAAAATTTCAGTTTTCCGCACTTTTTTTCTAAACGCTTACAGATAATGAACTGATTTTTGGTATGTAAGTTTACCTTGATGAGTTACAGATCAAGTTTGAGTTTCGTGCCGATCCATAAATTTTTATGGGAGTTATGGCCCTTTGAACTTTGAAAATTCACTAAAATTTCAGTTTTCCGCATTTTTTTTCTAAACGCTTATAGATAATGAATTGATTTTTGGTATGTAAGTTTACCTTGATGAGTTACAGATCAAGTTTGAGTTTTGTGCCAATCCATAAATTTTTATGGGAGTTATGGCCCTTTGAACTTTGAAAATTCACTAAAATTTCAGTTTTCCTCACTTTTTTTCTAAACGCTTATAGATAATGAACTGATTTTTGGTTTGTGAGTTAACCTTGATGAGTTATAGATCAAGTTTGAGTTTCGTGCCGGTCCACAATTTCTTATGGGAGTTATGGCCCTTTGAACTTTGAAAATTCACTAAAATTTCAGTTTTCCGCACTTTTTTTCTAAACGCTTACAGATAATGAACTGATTTTTGGTATGTAAGTTTATCTTGATGAGTTACAGATCAAGTTTGAGTTACAGATCAAGTTTGAGTTTCGTGCCAATCCATAAATTTTTATGGGAGTTATGGCCCTTTGAACTTTGAAAATTCACTAAAATTTCAGTTTTCCTCACTTTTTTTCTAAACGCTTATAGATAATGAACTGATTTTTGGTATTTAAGTTTACCTTGATGAGTTACAGATCAAGTTTGAGTTTCGTGCCGGTCCACAATTTCTTATGGGAGTTATGGCCCTTTGAACTTTGAAAATTCACTAAAATTTCAGTTTTCCGCACTTTTTTTCTAAACGCTTACAGATAATGAACTGATTTTTGGTATGTAAGTTAACCTTGATGAGTTACAGATCAAGTTTGAGTTTCGTGCCGATCCATAAATTTTTATGGGAGTTATGGCCCTTTGAACTTTGAAAATTCACTAAAATTTCAGTTTTCCGCATTTTTTTTCTAAACGCTTATAGATAATGAACTGATTTTTGGTATGTAAGTTTACCTTGATGAGTTACAGATCAAGTTTGAGTTTCGTGCCAATCCATAAATTTTTATGGGAGTTTTGGCCCTTTGAACTTTGAAAATTCACTAAAATTTCAGTTTTCCTCACTTTTTTTCTAAACGCTTATAGATAATGAACTGATTTTTGGTTTGTGAGTTTACCTTGATGAGTTATAGATCAAGTTTGAGTTTTGTGCCGATCCATAAATTTTTATGGGAGTTATGGCCCTTTGAACTTTGAAAATTCACTAAAATTTCAGTTTTCCTCACTTTTTTTCTAAACGCTTATAGATAATGAAATGATTTTTGGTATGTGAGTTTACCTTGATGAGTTCAGGGGTTAAAAAATCCACTAGCCCGACGCCCAGGGCTAGTGAAAATCATATTCGGGCTACCAAAGTTTACAACCACCTTCGCCCGACGGGCTAGTTAAAAATTATGGTTGACTTAATTTGCGCTATAAATAAAACTATGAAAAACCTAGATCTATTATTATCGCCATTAACCGGTACTGGGGGATATCACTATTGATTTAAATTAATCACCCAAACCATTCATGTCTCGCAATTTATCGTCATTGCCTGGTAGGGGGGGATAACACAATTGATTTAATCTATGTCATCGTCATTATCTGGTACTGGGGGGTGGTACAATTGATTTAAGTGCAATATCCCGTACTTTCGATTTCACATTGGGTTATTTCCTTTGGAGGAAAATTATGATAGACAATTACAATCACCTTTCCAAACTTAAATAAAGGTAGTTTTACTCTTAAAAAGGTCAAAGTCTCCTGAATTTATTTTAAAATCAGTCTGAAAGTTTAATGAAAAAGATCGACTGGCACATTTATTTTAAGGGGAAAATTATGATAGGGGACTGAAACGCCATAAAAACTGTTATGAAAGTGTTCTATGATACAAGAAAGTGCCAAGGTGTGAAGAAGGTACAAGAGAACCCCGGGATGATGGATTTTTTGCAATTTTTATGTCCAGAGTCTCTGGGGCCCTGAGTGCCCCCTAGATTCCCTGCCACACTGACATCGAGCTAACTGAAGCTTGTTGCAATCTGTGTTATTCTGCTACCTACTTTCTTGAATCAGAAACATTTTAAAACAAGTTTAATGTTCCTGTTTGAATTTACCTGCTTTTCTTTAACTTTAAAAGCGACATAAATGCATCTGATGCATTTTTATAAAATAAAAGAAAAAGAATTAATAACATAAATACATGTACCAAATCTACATGTATAGATTGAGCTTTGCATCATACTTTGGCTAGTGTCAGATTTTCCTTGGGCTAGTTGATCCTTCTGTCGGGCTAGTGGTTTTCTAGTGCTGATAAGCCCTTGGCTAGTAAGGTATTAGAAAATTTTTTAACCCCTGTGAGTTACAGATCAAGTTTGAGTTTCGTGCCGATCCATAAATTTTTATGGGAGATATGGCCCTTTGAACTTTGAAAATCTATTATATTTTTCTTTTCTAAACTTTTTTTATTGTTCCTTGTAGATAATAAACTGATCAAGTTTAGGTATTCATTTGTTTGACAAATTGTTACCAGTGACTGAAATATGAGGCCGGTAGGGGACTAAGTATTGTTTTGCAATATTCTCAGAATGCTTGTTTAATGTTCAACTTGATGCCCTATTTTTTTTTAGTCCCCTACCGGCGAAAGCCGAAGGGGACTATAGGTTTGCGCTCTGTCCGTCTGTCTGTCCGTCTGTCTGTCTGTCTGTCTGTCTGTCCGTCTGTCACGCCTCAGTTTTCCGCACTTTTTTTCTAAACGCTTATAGATAATGAAGTGATTTTTGGTATGTGACTTTACCTTGATGAGTTAAAGATCAAGTTTGAGTTTCGTGCTGGTCCACAAATTTTTATGGGAGTTATGGCCCTTTGAACTTTGAAAATTCACTAAAATTTCAGTTTTCCACATTTTTTTTCTAAACGCTTATAGATAATGAAGTGATTTTTGGTATGTGACTTTACCTTGATGAGTTACAGATCAAGTTTGAGTTTTGTGCCGGTGCACAAATTTTTATGGGAGTTATGGCCCTTTGAACTTTGAAAATTCACTAAAATTTCAGTTTTCCGCACTTTTTTTCTAAACGCTTATAGATAATGAACTGATTTTTGGTATGTGAGTTTACCATGATGAGTTACAGATTAAGTTTGAGTTTCCTGCCGGTCCACAAATTGTTATGGGAGATATGGCACTTTGAAGTTAAATCCATTGCAATTTTTTTTTCTACACTTTTTTTATTGTTCCTTGTAGATAATAAACTGATCAAGTTTAGGTATTCATTTGTGTGACAAATTGTTACCAGTGACTGAAATATGAGGCCGGTAGGGGACTATGTATTGTTTTGCAATACTCTCAGAATGCTTGTTTAATTTGTTGTAAAAACATTAATTAAGTCCATTTATGCATTATTTTATGAAATTAAGTAAGAATGTTGTTTGTTCTTTTAATCGTACTCAAAAAGGTCAAAAATCTAATTGGTGGAATAAAAATCTGCTACACTGCTAAAAAGGAGGAATTAATTTTACCCGAATTTTACTAAACTTATATATATTTTATTTCTATTTGCTCATATTCATTCACCTAAAGATATTAAGTATAATCAGAATGACAATTTAAACTGCTACATCATGAAATGGAATTGAGGATTTCCTAATATTTCACTTAAAGTGGTGACAGGGTATGAAACTGAGCATCTTTTTTGGGCATCTTGCAAATTTTAGTCTGCATTTCAATTAAAATGGTTTAGAATAGCACATGAAATGCATGATTAAATTTTATTGGTTTAAAGTTCTATTTTCAAGGGAGATAATTTGTGGGACAATGAGTTTAGGTCATCAACTTCCCAAGGTCATAAATTTGTACAAAGATCATTTATCCCCAATTGTTTGGGCGTATATTCAAAGTTGATTTATGAATGATTAATTCTGCAAAATTAAGAAAAAAAATCTGATTGAGTTTGCTTATACTCCATAACCACCTTAAAATGAATGTTGTTTTAATGAAATATTAACTACAAATGAAGTTGTTTGCTATGTCTTTCAGGTAGAATCCATTAGAGAAGCCTGTAAAACTGCTCGATCAAATGGAAATACAAATTTTGAAGTCCACGTTTTACTGGATTACAACAGGGGCTCACGAGGGAAAGATAAAAGTTCCCGGACAATGCTCACTCCCCTCCTTAATGAGTTTGAAGGTTTGGTGTCTGTCCACCTGTACCACACACCAGATTTGAGAGGGTTAATAAAAAGATTTTTAACAGGAAGGTTGAGTGAGGTCATTGGGCTAAACCATATGAAGATTTATTTGTTTGATGACAGTTTTGTAGTCAGTGGGTATGTATAATAAGATAAGCATTTCAATCAAAATTTGAAAATTAGTATGAATCATCCATTTCAAAATTTAAATAACATAATTAAACCCACAGTCTCTGTTAATGACACCTGTTTTGTTAGTTTTGTGAAATAAAGGTGTTTCTAAGGGGCAATAAAATATTGTCAATCCAAAAAAAAAACGAAGAAAAATTTGCCAGATACGAAACCATCACAGCAAAACAAACCACAAAATAAAAAAAAATAAAAACCACACACAACAACCAAACCCCAATCAGCAATGTGAACAACAAGAGAGAACTCTTGAGAAAATAAACAACCCATCCACTGAAAGGATTTTAAAAAACATATGAAAGCAGTAAAAAAAAGTTTACAAAACATTACCAACAATGTAGAAAAGTGTTTAAATTAGACATATGACATTCATATGTATTCATTAGTATAAAAACATCAGAGTAATGTTTGCTGTTTTTTATTTTGGGTAAAAGAAAATTTTACACATATCATTTACCTCCATTTCAGAGCTAACCTCAGTTATGACTACTTTACAAACAGACAAGACAGATATATTCTATTTGACAACTGTCCAGAACTATCAGACTTCTTCACAGACCTCATAAAGACTGTTAGCTCATTCTCTTTCCAACTCAAGGGAGATAATACAGTTGAACTTCATCCTGAGTGCAATATACATCCATATGAAGGTAGTAAATTATAGATGTTCACAGAATGAAATGCAGAAGTGAAATATGTAAACAAAGTTCACAACTTTTATAAAGCATACGATATGACTTTTATTTAGATATTTGTCAAATTGTGCACCAATAAAGGTAACAGGGTAACATTTCTATTCAAATCTAAAATTAGAAAATAATGAGATGTTGAATAAGTGTACGCAACACAGCTCACATAACAATTGGTCATTTAGAAAAAAAACACAAAAGAAAACCACCAGCAGCATTCAACAAGGCCAGTAGGCGATGCTTGCTGTTCTGCAATTGACCCAAATAGTTCACAACTTTAATATAGTGATGTGTTAGGACTTTTATTTAGATATAATTTGTCAAATTGTGCGACAATAATGGAAAAGAGTTAAGTTTTGCATTCAAAGCTTAAAGTCAAATATGAACTTTTTAAAATCTAAGGGATATGCAACAATGTTTCAGGAACGAATATTTTGTAATCATGCAAATGAGTTTAGTACATGTATTACAGCTTCAGTAAAATAAAGCTTTTCCTGCTTGAAACAACACTTCTGCCCACATAAATGCAGAATTCAAATGTTTGTGAATAATACAGTGTATTGAAATTTTTAGTTCAAACAAAATAAGTATGGAAATAGGAAGAAATGCATTAAAAAAACTTCAAGAACCGACCAATCAATTGTAGTTAATATTTATGACTATACAAAAAATCAAATTTTGCTTTCTGTATTCATTAAACCATAATAAACTTATCAGTTTTAGTGTTGTTTTAACTGTTAATTAATTTTTGCAGGCAATGATTATGATTTCAAAATGGAGGCTAAGAAAAGAATACTCAGTTTATTAAAAAGTAGATCAGATTTACATGAAGTTTCACCAATAGAAAACAGTTATACAAACAACATTACAAATTCAAATATTCCTGACCAATCAAATGTGACAATAAATATTGATGGTCATGTGACAGGAAAAGACACTGGTTCCAGTGAAGAGGAAATAGATACTTGGGTGTATCCCTTGCTCCAAATGGGACCTTTTGGGATAACAGATGATGAAGTTGCAATGAAAGCTATTTTTAGAACTGCTGAGAAAGGAGAGCAGATATTTTTAGCATCTGGTTATTTTAACTTGACAGACCATTATCTAAATATAATTTTACAAGAATCAAAATGTGACTATGATGTGCTAATGGCATCTCCAGAGGTGTGTACAATTTTATTCTTATACCCCAAACCTTTCAAGGCTGTTGGAATTTGAGAGTGGCTTCCAGTGGGTGCAAATTCAACCCCATTTAACAAAAATATAATGAAAACACCAAAATTGGTCCAATACCAGAACATTTTGTTACCTGGGTAGGGGGTCCTATTCTTTAGAATGCTTAATTGTCTAATGAACAAATTTAGTTTCATTGTCTAATAACACCAACATTGAACAACAACAAAAACAGCCAAGCAATTTAAAAACTTTTTATGTACATTAATGAAAAGATAAATTGGCAAGATCAATCATTGGCCAGATTTCGCTGAGTGAACTATCCAGGTTATAAAATTTTGAATGTCAGGTGGATAGGTGTGAAGGCGGGAAGGAATTTCTGTAACAGTTTTTCTCATCAAGTACTTGTCACAGCCACTTGATGTTTGGTGTACAGCATCAAGTATGGGTCCCATAATATTGGATTCCATTTCAAATCTTTGGCTCACCAACTTCCCTGTTAAACAAGATCCAGCTTTTTTTTAAAACTTCTTGCATAGAATAATTTTAGGGATGTTGTTCTGAAACAAACTTTGAAGAAAAAAAAACAGCTAGGCAATTTAACAAATTCTTATTCAGTTAAATGAAAAGATCAACCATTTATCACTAATTTTCTGTATTTTGTTCTGTTAAACACAATTTGATATTGTTTGTCTTTAATTATTTTTAGGTGAATGGATTTTTCGGTGCTAAAGGTCCAGTTGGTGCTATTCCTGCTGCTTACATTCAAATTGCAAAAAGATTCTTCCGTCTAACAGGCAAATATGATCAACATGACAGAATCAAGTTACGGGAATATTTCCGTGAAAAATGGACATTCCATGTTAAGGGACTGTGGTACTATTTAAGAAATGATCAGCTACCTTCAATGTCCATTGTAGGATCTGCAAATTTTGGTAAGATGTTATAACTAATGAATAGATGCTTTATTTTTTATGACTGGTAGTATAACAGTACTGTACAATTTGTCGGTATACGTAAGTACTGTAAATCAGGAAGTTTTCACACTGCCTTTTTTTTTTCACGACAGGACAACTGAAATTTATTCGTGCTGTTTCATTTTCATGCTAGCAATATCAAGCCTCAAGTCACAAAAATTTCCTGGTTTACAGTTACAGTTGGCTTTTGCAGTTATGGTCTACTGACTTCGAGATTTTATACTCATTCAGCTAAAAGTTTTTTTTCTTATGTCTGTTTTATATGAACAAGTAATGGTACACCATTGATATTTGGTGTACAGCTTCATTTGCATCAATACAGATCAATATCATGAGTAATTTAATTGCCAGTACTGCAGTTACTTTAAAAATTTGCATTTTTATTTTAACTTCATTTTATGCTGTGTCCAGCTGCGACAGGCGAGACATGTCTCTGTGTTAACAGTTTATTATAAATAGGAGTACTATTCCACATAAGGATCAGGCAGGGGTGGCACATCGATGATTTCCAATTTCAGATTTTGGGGTATATATGCATTCATTATACCATAAAAACAATTATACCATAAAAACAAACCCAATGCAGTTTTTACATCTTAATATGTATTTGGTGCCTAGATATTTTTTGACGGGTTTTATAGGAGAAAAATATGGCAGGAAATTTTCCTGTACTTTTCACTATACAATGTATCTAAATTTTGACTGGTAATATCTCCTAAACCCAAGATACACTGTCAAAACAAAGTTTACTGGGGTTGCTTTACCTAATTCTGTTGATTATTTTTTTGTGTATTTATTATCGATGTGCCACCTTATTAACGGTATCTGCCTGATTCTTAGAAAAAGTAGTACTTAAGCATATAGTTATAAACTTATTACAATATGCGTTTTATCATTGACTAGGCTAACTGTAAAAAAAAATAAATGTGGAATTTTTTATTTATAATAGGAAACTAGATGTACATGAAACTTTGTACATAGTACATTATAATGATCATTGCATCATTTTATGATCAAACAAGTTCAACATGAATATCTTCGAAATCAGTTTTCTGCACACCTTTTTGAGTAGACAGTCATATAGTGCTCTGGTCTGTTTGTCTGTCCATCTGTCCCAAAGTAGTTCAGAGTTAAGTTACTTTTCAATAAAGGAAAAGACATGCTGCAAAAGGCTGGGTATCATGTATTTTGGATATATTCTTATTCATCTTTTAATTCGTGCTTATTTTATTTTAGGCTACAGATCTGTGTATAGGGATTTAGAATGTCAATGTGCAATAGTAACCAATAATACTCAACTACGACAACAACTCAAACAGGTTAGTCAGTGAATATTTGTACGAGTAAAAAACAATTGGTAAAATCAAATAGAATACTGTAGTAAAGTTTTGTATTGTCCAAAAGTAGAATTTTATTATGTACAAGTTTGAAAATGCAATATACTTTCTATGCTAGATCAACAATATAATAACCTGCAATGCAAGTGCCCGGTATTCTATTTGAAAATTTTACAGCCTTTGATGCTGACAAATTAAATAAAACTGTCAATGTGTTAGCAGAACCATGCAGTTCACTCATATTTGTGACCATTGACTCAACAACTGATACCATATAGCAGGTTATTTTCGCAGTGGTTTAATTTTTGCTCATTTTCGTGAGTTGAGGGAAATCGCAACAATCAATGCTGAAAAAATATCCATCTTACGATAATCTATAAATACATATTCATAAACTGTGAAAAAAAACCTGCAAATTTTTACATACCATATGACGCTACAACAGTGAAAAATTTACCTAAGTATATAATGAAATTTTCAAATACCCCCCAAAAATGTCATCTGTTCAATTTTGATTTTATCTTTAGTGATAATTTGGTGTAACCATTTTATTGTGCAGCAGGTCCACAAAAATACTCAATTTCAGAATAGTGGTACCTTTTTTAATTGAATTTAGATGACACCAGCAGGTTTGACAATTAAGTGTCTTAAAAGAAGAAAGAGGTTTAATATTAGGTCACTGAAGTTGGTGAGCCATGAAGCACCCGTCCACAGAAAACACAGAAATGACATATCAGAATCATTATAATTCATTGCCATAGTGGTTTTCAATTTCAACATTGGTATCATTCATTGGCTGGATTTCACTTGTGAAAATCCGGGTTATAAAATTGTGAATGTCGGGCGGGCTGGCGGACGGCCGGGCGGCGGGTGGACGGCAGGCAGGGAAAAACTTTTGTAACAGTTTTCTCAGCAACTACTAATCACAGCCATTTGATATTTGGTATACAGCATCAAGGTGGGGTCCCATAAAGTGGGATTTGATTTCAGGTCTGTGGCTCATCTACTTCCTGTTTAACGAAATCCGGCCATTTCTGTCTTTGACCCATTTTTTTCCCTTGCTGAGCTGCACAATAATCAGAGCAAAAAATCTTTGAAAACAATAGCAACCCATATTAAAATATCCAACAATCCACAGGCAGCTATGAATTTATTTCTTTGTTTTACCCTTTTGAGGGGAAAATTAAATTTTATGATTTTGTCACTTGTCGTACAAATGTATATGTGAAATAATCCACTCTTCTGGTTATAGGGATAAAATCTGCTTAACATTTTACACTATGATGATGATGGGTATTTATAGTCGTGACTCTGCAGCAACTGTAACCTATTAAGGTAAAGACACGCTATGTGTCATGATTCGTCCAGCCTATCACACACCACCGCCGGTGTAAGCTGCTCCAGTGTTGTTACTGGAGCAGGACCCATCTTCCACAAAGAGGAGGTTCTGCTTGGAATTATGGATGTCTTATTTTTTTTTACACTAATTATAGCGAGCATAGCTCGCAAGCGGGCACGAAGTGTCCGCTCGAGCGGAGAGCTCTACGGTATTTGTTTCCGCGAGAAATTTGCTAATGCTGATTTAGATTTGTTATGGTCCGGAAAGGGTTATTATTTTTACAGGGCCGGAGTGAATGTTAAAATAATTTATAAGAAAAGAAATAATGCTAAAAAAAAAAAAAAATGCGCTTTTAACAAGAAAATAATATTCTTAAAATAATAAATACACATAAGCTGCTCGTTTCGTCTTGGTTATATGCACGTACGAAACTAACGTGTCTCGAAGCTTAATGACCCCATACCATCTCGCCCCAAAATAAGCATATGGAAATATTGGAAATTAAATGATAGCGATAGCCCTGAATGTCGACATTTAGAACAAAATATGAATAAAAAATACATATGAAAAGGATTATTAGAAATGGAAAAACTTGTTTACCAAATAAACTTATGCACCATTTGATTGCATTGATGATGATCATCATTATATAAACGAAACGTAGTCCCTTTTAGCTATGCTCGCATTTAGGCAATGCCTACTCCATATTATTGCTTTCTTTTACAGGAGCATGTCAGACTGTTTCAATCTTCATCCATAGTGGACTCAGATACATTCAGGAGGGAAGATAGACATGTACCTCTATGGGTCAGAATAGTGACACCCTTGATCAAACATTTCTTTTAAAAACCACAGCATGTACAAGGAGTGTCAGATATGTACCTCTATGGATAAGAACAGTAATTCCACAGATCAAACATTTCTTTTAAATACAAAGTTCCTCTATGGATAAGAAAATAACACCATTAATCAAACATTCCTTCTTACTACCAAGTTCATATGTACTAATAGAAATGCCATGGATCAAACATGTCTTCCAACTGAAAAGTTCCACAATGGGTTAGAACGTAACACCATAGATCAAACATATCTTCTAACAACCAAGTTCATCTGTACTAATAGAAATGCCATGGATCAAATATTTCTTTTAACTACCAAGTTCATCTGTACTAATAGAAATGCCATGGATCAAATATTTCTTTTAACTACCAAGTTCATCTGTACTAATAGAAATGCCATGGATCAAATATTTCTTCTAACTATCAAGTTCATCTGTACTTTAGAATAGCAATGCCATGGATCAAACATTTCTTTTAGTTATCAAGTTCATCTGTACTCAAGTTCATCTCAAATGCCATGGATCAAACATTTTAATGATATAGCTACAACAAATCATGGACCCACGTCTTTCATATTTTTTTGGTTTAATCCCAGTGTTTGAGATTGTTTTTTGTTTGTTTGTATGATGTATTTGACAATGTTTACAAGGGCAACTTATCAAAGGGCATTTGGTGCTTGAAATTTTTATTTGTCTGAATATATCAACAATATTTCATATGATTTAGTAACAGCTCAATTTAGATTGTTCCCATTAAATTTGTTAAATATTTAGACATTTAATATGAGTGTATAAAGAGGCAATTTCTAAGCAAAATTTCTACAAATGCTTGAGTCATTTTACAATGATTTTTACAACTTGTAAACATTGTCTTCTTTTTACGAACAAGAGTATTTCATGCTGTCAGTATAAATAAAAATTGTGATTTTGAAATAAATTTACATCTTGGGGCATTTATATTTTGGGCACAATGTTAAGTAAAGTTGTGTTAATTGTAAAGCATTATTGACTTTGTTGGGAATTTTATTTTTGTTTGTTTATTTGTTTGTTTTGTATGCTATTTAAGTTTATATAACTTTTGAGTACATGTACTTAATTGAATTGATTGGGTATTTAACATGAAATGTTATTTTCTTACAGGCATTTAGTGGTGCATGTACACTTAGGCCATATCAAATTTATGTGTAGATTATCATCTTCATCTGCTCCAACTTTTTAGTTGCTGATATTGATTTTATTTTTAAATTTTACCAAATTCCATCAATTTTATGGATTTTTAAATAAAATATGTAAAAAATAACTAAATTAAGTCTACCATTATTTGATATTTTCGACAAAGGTGGGTGAAAATTAACTTGACATTCCCTTAGGGATAGTCCATCAATTGATTGAGAAACACCATTTCAATATTTTTCATTAGGTTGGTATAGGGGTAAATTTTCTGTTTTGAAACATACACTGCACTTCCAGTACAAAATCAAATAAATAAAAGTACTGGTATACATTTAATTTCATGGGTACCAATTTTCATGGTTTGATGAAAAAGGACCATTTCGTTGAATCTTAATTTTGTGATTCTGAAGTCTGCAGTATACAATCTATGTAAACTTTCCTATTTGTAGGTTATCAAAATTCGTGGGTCAAGTTCACCCACGTAAACCACGAAAATTGATACCCCACAAATAAAATGATACCACAGTATGTGTAAAATTGTAAATCAATGTGTATACTAAGAAGTCCACCAATTTGAATACTGTTTTAATATTTTGTGCTTTCTCTCCTATAATGTATATGTTTTTACTGTATAAAATGTGTAATGTGTTCATTTCTTTTTACTGAGTGTTACAATAATATTGAAAAGATTGATATTATATTAGATTTGTATGAGCTGTGATAGAAAAAAAAATAACTTACATGTTTTGTTATTAAAACTACTAATGTATAACAGGTTAATTTAGCAGGGTGAATATTATGATGTATTTAAGCAGATACATGTACTTGAAAACTGCCAAAGTAAATTTTGTTATTATTTGTTATTGTTGAGCAACGAATGGTAAAATTGTAGTTCATTAAAAATTAAAACACCTTAGATCCTGATTATAAAAATAAGACAAAACTGCTTAATTTGATGCCTACAAAAATAACTCATTACACATGTATTAGGTATTAATTTTAGCTAATTTTGCATTAGTAATTCAACCCCTTTTGATTAGGGTATTTCTGACGGGTAATTAAAGAGATTACAGCAAGCACAGCTTTGTGCCCACGAGAGCAGAGAGCTCTACAGCAAGTTCTCACGAAAAATTTGACTAATGCTGACATTGATTTTTTTTCATCCAGATATATGCTTATATTTACTAGCAACGTAATTTATTTGCTCTTTTCATAAATTTTTTTGCAGTTCATAATAAGGTTAATATTGTCAATGTCATTATTCAAAATTAAGTGCGAAACATCAGGCATTCATAGGCACCTTTTCAGAATCAATCACAGAAATCACAGTGTGGTTTGCTAAAATGAAATTTGGAGTATTTGAAAGAAGTTTTTATGATTATCAAGTTTGATAAATATTTCTTCCTCTTTTCTTTCATTTCAAATAAAGAAAAATGAATAATTATGCTGTGCTCGCAGCTAGGCAATGCCTTAATCATATGAAAATAGGCCATGCAGTTAGAACTCTGTATAAGTGATATTAATTTGATTATTAGATTTGAGCATTTATAGTTCAAAATGTTTAAAAAAATATTATAAACTTGTGTTTTAACATATTTCATTGAAAGCCAATGTGATTTTTGAAGCTTATTTATTATAGTCAAATAATTAGTGCACAAAATTCATCGTGTTTATTCCTACTTGTTACATAATTACATAATTTTCTTTTTAAATAATATTTTTGTCAGATCAAATAAAGATACAAGCATGTATGTAATGTTGAATTTTATTTTCAGTTCCTATTAACTCAAAAATAGTCACAGATATTAAAATTCTGGCATACAACAAAAGTGATCAGCACCTCAAAATCTATGTGCCCTGAAAGTTTGCAGAAGATCTAACCACCTATGTAGGATTTACTGCTTTTTTCGAGATTTTTTTCCAAATTTTATACATTTTAAGCTCTGAAACTATATTGCACATTGATCAAGATGGGGGTGGTAAAAGGGGGGGGGGGGTACATGCACGGATGAACGACCAATAAAAATGGTAATGCACGATGAACGGCCAATAAAAAAATGATAATCACGATGAACGAAAAATAAAATAGAGAAACACGATGCACGGCTGAACGGGAAATAAAAATTGCTCAACACGATGCACGAAAAAAAACCTTTACCACCCACCAAGATCTATTATTCCTTATTTTTGTAATTTGTGAGTTATCTCCCATTTGTAAGAGTTATCCTCCATTACAGTAGGTATATTACATTGCAATGAATGGGAAAAATTAGGTTTTTATTTATTATAAATTATTTAATGGACTTATTGGACCTAGTTAGGTTTGGAAAACATGTTAAATACATTTTTGAAGGTAACTATAATTAACTTTCAGAATTTTTTTACCTAAAAATAAATGCAGATAAACTTAAATTCTCCCACAGTAACTAGTATAAAATACCTTCTGGAAAGAGAAGATAAATCTGCAAATGGGAGATAACTCACTGTATAAGAAAAGAGGGATTAGATGAAACAGGGTTAAAGTTGTAGGACTTTAGGAGTTATTCCACTTAGAACATAAAAAATTTGCAGCCTTTCTTTATTATATTTAAAAAAGTTAACTCCTCTTTCTCCATAGATTCAATGATATCAAACTTAATTTAGCTGTTCATAACCATACATTTTATACCCCACCACACAAAGTGGCAAGGTATTATGTTATTCCATCAGTTTCTTTCGGTGTTTGTCTGTCGATTGGTCTGTTCATCCCCTGAAAGTAACTGGATGATAACTTGAAAATGTGTCAAGGGATTTGAATGATATATTGCACAACTGTTGAATACAATAAAATACAGGCCCAGTTTAATTTTCAGGATCTTCAGAAAAAACATTATTAAAGATTTGCCACTTTGTAAATTTTCAAAATTTGGAAATGATAAATTTTCGAGTCTAAGAAAGATATTTCATTTCTTTTCTGTCTCTATATAGCTTTTGTAAATATTAATGAATATTGTGGCAGGGTATCATTTAATGTCCCATTAGATGCCCTATTTTTAGAAGTTATTCCCCTTAGAAAGAGAAATTGACCATTACCACAGCCTCTCCCCATTATATTGCATGTTGTGATAGCTAGTGAAAAACTTAATTTATGGTCCCTAAAATGTCTACATACTGTCTATTTTTATAGCTGGCAAACTGTAGAGAATAACAAAAAGCTTTTGATTGTCAAAATGGTCACCTTATTTTACACTTTAATGCATAAGGTTAATTGATATTGTCATATGGCCCCTTATTAAACTTGTGGCCCTTTTTAAGAGGCTGTCCAAGCAAAACCCAGGCAATAGCTGGCACATGATAAATTTTGTTTTTCAAAAATTTTCATTGATTTCAAATCAGGTTAACATCCATTCCCCAAAACAAATGCAGATTTTAGGTTTAGTGAAGTGATAACATAGATAAAATTTATATAGAATGCATTGAAAATATGCAGAAAAGGGGAGATAACTCTTGCATATTTGCCAAATTTGGTTGCTTTGTTCATGAACTTTAAAGCTGAATCACAAGTCATCCATGTTGCTTTCAAACAAATCCTAGTGATTTTTGTTTTACATACGAGTCCAACAATACATTAAAACAATAAATTTGCTGGGATAAAATTCTTCATGTGCCAGGTTCTGTAGGCTTTTGCCTGATTTCTACATGGACAGCCTATTAAAATGTCAAAAATTGTTTAAAAATTCAGGCATTTAAGTCAGGTGAGTGATACAGATTCCTTTGAGCCTCTTTTCCAATTACCTCCAGTCTGTTTATCTGTAATTGTCTTTTTATCGTCTCACCATGTATGTGGATCTGTAAATAGTTTTACCCTTGTCTGTCCGTCTGTACGTCTGGCCGTAACACTTTGGTTAAGTTCAGGTTAAGCTCCATTACTTGGATAGTCAATGATATTTCACCACTAGATGGATCTTGGGTATTGCTACCCCACATGCTAGAAATTAAATCACTATTACCTATATTTTATGCATAAACAATTTTGGTTAAGTTCTTGGTTAAGGCCCATAATGTGGATACTAGATGTTTGGGGTCAATGATATTGCATCACTAGATTGTGTTTTGGATATGGTTATACAATCCACTAGAAATTAGGTCACTGCGACCTAGCTTTTTCCCATGAATGACTTGGTTCAGTTCTTGTTTAAGGTCCATATCTTGGATACTACATGTTGAGGGTCAATGGCATTTGACGACTAGATGTGTCTTGGTTGGGTAAAACTCTTTATTTTATACATACTCGACCCCCGTTTATTAGGGCCCCGCCCTATAGTTTTCACTTTGTCCGTCTGTCCGTCCGTCTGTCCGTTCGGATGTCCGTCCCAAATCCCATATTTCCAAATTTGCACTTACTGACAAATGCCACATCAATCATATTGGTACTATGGTAGGTGCATCTAGTGATGATAAGAACATTGCATGCTTGGATGCTGGATGTGACCTATATTTTCTGCATGAATGATCATGTACAGAAAAATGGTTAAAGTCTATTCCCTCTAACTGACAAGTGCTACATCAACCATATTGGTATGGTATGTGTACCTAGTGATGCTAAGCACAATGCATGCTTCGGATGCTGGCAATGACCTATATTTTCCGCATGAATGACCACTTATAGAAGAATGGTTAAACTCTATTCCTTCTTACTGACAAATGCCATAGTAACCAAATTGGTATGGTATGTGCACCTATTGATGCTTAGCACAATGCATGCTTCGGATGCTGGGTGTGACCTATATTTTCCGCACGAATGACCACTTATAGAAGAATGGTTAAAGTCTATTCCTCCTTACTGACAAGTGCCCTACAAACCAAATATGTATGGTAGGTGCACCTAGTGATGCTTAGCACAATGCATGCTTCGGATGCTGGATGTGACCCATATTTTCAACTTGGATGGCCTCTTAAAGAAGACTGGTTAAAGTCCATTGCCACTTACTGACATGTGCCACATCTACTATATTGTTATGATAGGTGCACCTAGTGATGCTAAGCACTATGCATGCTTTGGATGCTGGCTGTGACCTATATTTTCCGCATGCTTGACCACTTATAGAAGAATGGATAAAGACCATCCCTTTTTTACTGGCATGTGCCACATCAACTATATTGGTATGGTAGGTGCACCTAGTGATGCTTAGCACAATGCATGCTTCGGATGCTGGCAGTCACCTATATTTTCTGCATGAATGACCACTTATAGAAGAATGGTTAAGTTAAAGTCCATTCCTTCTGACTGACAAATGCTTTAATAGCAACCATGTTGATGCTTTAGTGATTTTGGAAAAAAATAAATGTTGGGAGATGGGGCATTATGTCTTTTGGACATATTCTTGTTTTATGAGCAAGAGTAGTGGACCCCTTTAGATAATTCAGTTTATTCGTCCAGCTAATGACACACATCGCCATTGTTAGCTGATACAATGACCATCTCTCTTTTCTGCTGGAACAATACCCGACTTTTACGTTGAGGAGGCACTAGTCGGAATCATTTGGGACAGTCCATGTTGTGGCACAGGAACCTAATTTATATCAATCTGAAGAAATTAAAAAATGGGAGGCAATGAAGCAAGAAGAAAAGTACTGTGAAATTTTCTTAAACATGTTAGGTTGTTTTGAAAGAATAGCTAATAATATTTTATTCCCCTTAAACTTAAAAGGTCTTACCTTACAATATAAACGACAATTTCAAAAAAATCTACAATGGAAAACAGCCAGAAGCCTTCAATGTGACCAGTGGTCGCTGCTCAAGGTTTTTCAATTGGCCGTTGATTGAAAATAAACTACATATGAGTCAAGCCCAATGTAGATTGTTTTTGTCTGTACTTGTCTTTTTGGTGTTTTCTGTTCCTTGTTTAAGAAGGGGGTCTATCTGTGACTATTACAGGACTGGATTTAAATTATATTGCATTTTATTTAGACCGAACCACGAGCACAGCCTACTGGCCTCGTTGAAGGCTACTGGTGGCTGTCTATTGTGGTTTTTCTGAATTGCCGGCTTGTTGTGGGGACTGTGTCTTGTGGAGCTTATTAGTAATCTGGGCAAGAACACAAAATGTATTGATACATGTACTTTTCATAAACTGTTTGCAATTTAATGACAATATAATTTGATTTGTTTTTTTTTATAACGCAACGTTAAGTTTTGTCGGTCTTACATCCCATCTACATGTGCAATAAAGAGCGATTTAAAGTTGCTGAAAGTAAACATTGAACGTCGTTCTGGGGGGGGGGGGGGGGCTAAGAGTAAATGCGCAACCTGGTAGAAAAAATATCATGCCCCCTCCCGGAAATGGTCTCGCCAGCGAAGCAGAGAGGGACATGTTACTTTACCGGCGGCGGCAGCGTTAACTTTTTGGGTAAGGCTTTGCGAGCACCTCCATATCTCAAAAAAAAACTATAGGTCCTAGGATAAGGTTTTGCGAGAACCTTCAAAACACAAGAACTATAAGTACTAGGTTGATAAAACTTGGTATGCATATGCCCCAGTAATAGTCTAGCAGAGTTGCATCCCCATCTTTTGACCTTGACCTTGGTTTTTTTGTGGGGTGACTTTGATTATTTTTATTGCATATATCAGCAATGTTTAAGTTCTTTAAACACCTTTTGATCTGAGTAACTGAAAATCCTTTTAATTGCAAAATATAGTCGAAGTAAAAAAGAATCGTTTGAAATGCCTGTACCAAGTCAGGACCATTGCGATCCACCAATTCTCCGGTAAAACTGATTCGTTTTTGTCGTTTTCTCTGGACTATGAGATTGATCATTCAAGTTCGGTAGTTTTGTTATTACCTTTATTTACCGAAATAACAGCATACTAATAAGTAAACATGGTTTATGCAAATGTGATAAGATTTCAATGTAAAAAACAAAGCAAAACAACAGAGAAATGTTTTATTTATCAAAATTGCAAAGACTAAATCAACATATAATTTTATAGGATGCCATTCACAGTGTAGAAAGAGAACTTTGATACATATGTATTTATATGAAATAAACATTTCATGTTGAAAAAACAGGTTTTTTTTTGTCTTTTAAAGAAAGCTAATATACTGATCAGACGTAATAAGGAGATTGCATTGTCTATCAGTTACCGTTATATATAACAGCAAATGGTATATGCAAATGCGTGAATAGATTTTCATGAAAAAAAAAAACAAAAAAAAACCACATGAATCACAGAAGGAAAATATTTTATTTATCAGAATGCAAAAACAAGTCCAACATATTTGTTACAGTGCAATTCACAGTGTAGAAAGAGAACTCGAATACAATTGTATTTATATGAAATAAACACGTTAAGTTGCTTTCGTCTTTTAAAGAAAGTAAATATATACTGATCAGACGCATCTATAAGATACGTGTAAGTAGTAGCCGATCCACAAGACACATGGGTCTCCAGCATCTCTATGATTGGCCCGGATTTGACAATAATTTCTTCTGTCGCAGACACGTCTCAAATAGCTCATAGACTGGGCAGACGTACAGGTACTGTCCAAGATACCGTGTCCTCCGTTGCAGATGTGATTTCCCGCACGTCGTCCATATTCAGCAGTCATGATTTGTATGGCTTTATGTCCGGGACATGTAATGTGGCCTACATCAGCTTCGCATATAATGAGAGAGACCGATAGAGCTGAAATAGAAATTAAAATGCAATTAAAAAAATCAACTTTCATCATGCTTATATATATGAATATAACCGCAGACAACTGGCAAATGGACTTCACATACTCCATGTACTCCATATTTATCAAGAGCGAATAAAGAAATTTTTGTAAGGGGTTTCCGTCTATAGTGTACTGAAACCAAGAAAGGAAAGTTCCCAACTCCTCTCTCCTCTGGATTCCCCTTTGCCCTTTTGCTCTTCAACATATCTAAAAAAATCGAAGTCGCATTCAATCAAAGTTTTGTATACTAGTACCATTCTGTTCCGAATATTAACAAAAAACTTTTTTTATCAGATATTTAGTTGATGAAGGATGTGCTTTGTCCATGTTCCAAGAGCCTGCGAATTAACAAATGATTTTAAACATTTTTGATTTTTTCCAACTAAAAGAGGGGTAATCACACATTATGATACTGAAAAGACAGAGAAAAAATGGATAGACAAGAATCATCATATTAACGAAACAAACCTCACAATAAGCAAAAAACATACATCACAACTGAACCGCAAATAACAACGTAAACTCAAGTCGAAACGAGACTTAACTCAGGTGCTCCGAAATTTAAGTATAGCACACCCGTCAAAATTGGTCAAATTCGAAAAGGATGACATAACAAACGTACTTGAAGAATCCAATGAGGAAAAGGTAGTTTTGAACCGTCCCATTTCTCATGCCTTCCGCATGTTACTCTATTATGGGCAAAATCGATTTATTTTTCCATAAAACAGTTTAAACTTTATTTATTGTCATGTAAATCAATATAATATAAATTGAATATTTGACATATAAAATAAAAATAAAGTTATAAACAAAAAAACAAAACATCGACAAAATCATAAATTGGTGTATGAGTCCCCTGTCCTCAGTTCTAATGACTGTTTAATGAAAGAACCTAGACTCTAAATTTAAAAGTGTGTAAAAGGTACAATTGTTCAATTTCTGTCGAATTATCAATATATAACAGAAGAATGCGTTTGAAAATTGTTTTCTAGCACATGAATTCTCTCCTTCTTTCAACTTTTTAAAAATAAGATTTCGTCCACAAATAAAAAAATGAATGCGGGTCTTAAAATACATATTTTAGAAAAATGAATTAATTTTAATTTTCACCCGCTCGCACCTTAATCAGCATTCATTGACCTTCATTGCTCTGCGAACTATGAATTAATTAAATCTTATCCTAAGGCCAATTGCAAAACAGCGAGCAGAGACCGAGGTTGCTGCCAGTTTTCCATTATGAGTTTTTAAATAATTGCTAATTATATATATGTAGGTTGAGTCACGTACACTTATTAGTAATTTACACATCTAATTATCTTCTATTTTTCAGCATAAAAATATTACGAAAAACTTTAAAACTATATTAATTATCTTACCGTTTTCTATAAGACATCCGAAGAAAATTGCTGCTAAACTTAGAACCACCTTCATGTTTCAGCCTTGTGTTGTCCGGAAGAGCTCCCGAAAAGCAGATATAGAGACCGACGAAAAATCGACTATTTATACAAAAATAAAACAAAGGTTCATTTTGGGTGCCCATGACGTTAATTACAGTCTAATTACAAAATTGAACAAGTAATTGCTTATTTAAAGAGTCTAAAGTTTAAGCTGTAAGACGAACATGGTTCAAGAATCAATTTCATACATTTTGATAGGTTGAGACTAAGTGAATTTAAGGAAGTGTTTCTGAATACATTAGATTTTGGACTCTGTACATGAAAACATCTTTAATGAGAAAATGATGCTAGTTAACACCTTATTATGTAATTGCATGTACATGCACACCGAATTGCACGTTATGGAGTTTGATTCCACTTAAAACCTACTTCATGAAAGCTTAACATTATGTAATACCTAATGGTTTTGTTTTTGTTAATGAGTTTCATAACACAATCGTTTGTACTTATATTTTTGTCTAAATATTAGTAAAAACTTTTATATCATTTTTGAGATTTGTATATCATCATTAGTGTATGGCAAGCAATGCCAACTTTTTTCTAAAGTTGGCATTGGATTTTTTTTAATCAAAATTAGGGGAAAAGCATTAAATTTAAAACTGGATATTTGGTTGTGGATGGGGTTATGACTACTTCATCTGTCACTTTCAACACAGCGCAAATAATCCATACCCGTAGCCAGGGGGTTCGAGAGGTTCGGACGAACCCCCCCCCCCCCTTTGTGTGAAAAAAATTGAAAAATATAGGTAAAAACAAGCTGAAATTTAAAGCACTATAAAATAAAAAGCTTCGCCAAGCGCAGCATGATACGACCGCAACATGTTGAACCCTGTACGTTTTAGGCCTAATATGGATAGTCTATTGCTCTGGACACATGCAGCCCATGGTGGACTGACAAAGGTTTTTGACACATGCTTCTCTGATGGACTTTCGACCCAGGGGGTAAAAATATAAATTTTGAATGTTGTATTCTACTCTTTAAAAGAATAATGTTTGGGGAAAAAATTAAAAATCGAACCAGAATTTTTTTTTAAATTATAATTACAGCCCCAAAAATTTATTCTTAAATTTAGAATCCCTACCTGACAAGAATAAATTTGCAAAAAAAAAATTTCAAAATCGGACCACAAATAAAAAAGCCCCATTTGGCCACTAATTACGAAATAGGGGGAAAAAGGGGGGGGGGTCGCAAAAATTAATTCTTAATTTTGTATCCGCTATTTGACAAGAACAAACATGCAAAAAAAATTTTCAAAATCGGACCAGAAATAAAAAAGTTACAATTTTGGCCCCTTATGGTCCCTAATAACCGTAACAGTAAAAAAAGGGGACACAAAATATATCTGCTACTTGACAAGAATAAACTTGCAAAAAAAATTATCAAAATCGGACAAGAATTAAAAAAGTTTCGATTTCGGCCCCTTTTGGCCCCTTATTACGCAACAGGTAAAAAAAGGGTGGGGGTCGCAAAAATAAATTCTCAAATTTGGATTCGCTACTTGACAAAAATAAACTTGCAAAAAAAAATTTCAAAAACAAACCAGAAATAAATAATTTTGATTACGGCCCCTTTTGGTCCCTAATTACAAAACAAGTGAAAAAAGGGATGGTCGCAAAAATTAATTCTCAAATTGGGATTCGCTACCTGACAAGAATAAACTTGCAAAAAAAAAATTCAAAATCGGACCACAAATAAAAAAGTTTCGATTTTGGCCCCATTTGGCCCCTAATTACGTAATAGGGGGAAAAAGGGGGGGGTCGCAAAATTTAATTCTTAATTTTGTATCCGCTATTTGACAAGAACAAACATGCAAAAAAAATTTTCAAAATCGGACCACAAATAAAAAAGTTTTTATTTTGGCCCCTTTTGGCCCCTAATTACACAACGGAGAAAAAGGGCAAGCAAAAATTCATCAGTTTCATTCTTTTATTGTAAGAAACATTCTTGACAAATTTCACAGCAATATGCCAACTAGGACCAAAGTTATGGTGGAAACAAGTAAAATATTTGAATTTTTTGCCCCTTTTGGGCCCCTAATTTCGAAACAAAAAAAGGGTGGACCCCCAAAATCAATCCCATCCATCCTTGTATGGTAAGGAACATCCCTGTCAAATTTTATAGCAATCGGATAACTAGAAATAAAGTTATTGTGGAAACAAACAAAAAAGTAGTATTTTTGGCCCTTTTTTGGCCCCTAATTTCTAAACGAAAAATGGGGGGACCCCCAAAATCAATCACATTCATCCTTTTATGGTAAGGAACATCATTGTAAAGTTTCATAGCAATCGGATAACTGGAACTAAAGTTATTGTGGAAACACTAAAAAGTTAACAGACACCGACAACGACGACGACGACAACGACGACGACGACGACAACGACGACAGCATCATACCATAATACGTCCGCAAATTTTTTGCGGTCATATAAAAAGGAATATTAGGAAAATCGACCCCCCCTAAAAAAATTCTGCCTACGGGTACGTAATTAAACAACTTTCAATGATTCCTGTTTTGTTCAGTTTTGAATTCAGACATGATCAATCTTCAATTTATTGATGTTTTGCTGAAAACCTAAAGAAGAAAACAATCATTCCAAATTTTGCCTGAATTGCCCACCCGATTTTTAGCCGCCTTTTATATATGTCAGAGTAAATGTTGGTTTGATGGATGTTAACATCGTATCAAAATCGTATATCAACTGGCCAGCCATAACCAAAGTTCAAAATTGTCCACAGAAACGACAACGACATCACCATATCAAAACACGATCGCAAAAAGTTTGCTGTACGTATAAAATCTCAATTTTCACCCTTTCAAACGACATAGCGCATTAAAAGGGTCATATGTAAACGCAGTCAAATTGATACTTTTTAAAGGTCATTGAGCTCAACATTTGAACAAGCAACAGCTTTTCTCTATCTGCACTGAGAAAAGTAAAACTAAATTTAGTTTTAATCTTCTCAGATCTGCAACAGTTTTCATTATACAATAAGTTTTCATTATACAATAAGGAAAACTTGAAATAAAGGTAGTAACTAAATACCGAACCAATCTCAATGTCCAAGCGAAAAGACATAACAAGGAATACAAACCAGAACAACAGGCTCCCAGGAGCCTGAATCGCTCATCTAGTCCTTACGCCATTAGGCGTCATATAAGGGGTCATCTGACAACTTAGACCCAATGTAGACTTTTCTAGAGCTTAATGGGATGAAGGTTTAAGCAAGCAACAATCTTTCTCTCTCTGCTATAGTTTAATTCTATATGGCAAAAATATGAAAAACCTTTACTTTGACCTTTATAATGCCTTTACCCCTATAAGGGGTTATCTGACAGCTTCTGCTTAATGCAGTGAGATTTTGTAGAGCTCAATGGACTTAAATTTTAAGCTAACAACAGCTTCTCCTATCTGCAATTTTTATTCTCTTGGGCAAAAACATGAAAATGAACGATATTTTGAACTTTAAAGGGCCAATACCCTTGTTAGTAAGGTGCCATCTGACAACTTTCGACCAAACGGATACTTTTGTAAAATTTATTGGATGACCCTTCCTTTTAGTGGGTATTTAGGGTGTATTCCCCTTAGAACGCCAATTTTTTTTTAGCTAATAACTCAAAAAGGGTGGCAGATTTTTAAAATTCTGATTGAGTGATCAACACCTCATGATCAACCAGCCCTGAAATTTTGAAGAAGATCCAACAACCCATAAAAGGTAATTCAGCCCTTTTATTTTGATTTTTTATGAATTTTGTTTCTATCAACTAGAATACTGACAAAGTCAGAAAGGGCCCCGCGGCAAAATATCTAAGTGTTTTCAAAATCATACGAACTTTAATTATAACCACTATGGCATGTTCCATGGAATGCATATGAAACTACAGATCTGTATTGTTAATAGCCTTTGAGTTTTATTGTTCACAATGTCCAATTCTCAAAATCTGTGATTTTCGATAAAAAATGAAGTTTTTTTACAAAAATATTAATCAGATCTGCACGAAATTTTAATATACACATCATGACATGCTACTTAGCAGCTGTGCAAAGTTTCAGAACTGTATTGTTAACAGTTTTTGAGTTTTAGTGTTCACAAAGTCCAATTCTCAAAATCTGTGATTTTCGATAAAAAATGAAGATTTTTTACAAAAATATTAATCAGATTTGAACAAAATTTTAATATGCACATCATGACATGCTACTTAACAGCTGTGCAAAGTTTCAGAACTGTGGTGTTAATAGTTTTTTGAGTTTTAGTGTTCACAAGAATTGTTGACGGACGGACAGACGAACGGAAGGACGGACGAACGGACGGACGAACAGACCCGAACACTATATGCCCCTCTACTTTCGTAGATGGGGCATAAAAATATTTCGTTTGCTTAAAGGTTCGGTCTTTTTTAGCTCTGTATAACGAAACTGTCAGATAACTCCTTCAAATTAATTTCATTGTTAAGGAAAAAACTTTCTGCTTGCACAAATTTTGAGTTGAGCTACTTGAGTTATATAATAAACTTTATAAGAAGTTTTATTCCTTTAGGAGTTCAAGCTCCTAAATTGATTTAAAAAGATGGTTTGTCATACGACCAAAAAATTCTGCCATTGAAATCATGTGAGAAATTTAGGCAACATGGCATTGAAAACTGTACAAAAAACAACAACAAAAACACTCACTTGATTACATGTTACATGTTGTATATATATGCTAATTTTCGTTGTGCTGAACATGACAGATTAGACGAATATTCAGTTGTATTTTTTCCCTCAATTTAATGAAAAACAAAACCATCTTAATTTGAAAAACCTTTGCTTGCTAATAGTTCACTAAGCTAATTTAGATCTACGAAAACGCAATGGTAATATGGAAAGTTTTTACTGTTATTTCGGCAAAAATACAAGTACAAACATAAAGCTTTTTATCTTAGCTTTTTTTGAATCTCTATAACAAAACTATTAGGTATTACATAATGTTCACCTGTCCATGTACATGCAATTACATAATAAGTTGTTAACTAGCATCCTTTTCTCAATAAAGATGTTTTCATGTTCAGAGTCCAAAATCTAAAGTATTCAGAAACACTTCCTTAAATTCACCTAAACCTAACCAATCAAAATGCATGAAATTAATCTTGAACCATTTTCAACTAACAGTTAAACTTCATAACCTCTTAATATCGCACCACTTGTTCAATTTTGTAATTAGAATGCAATTAACGTCACGGGCACCAAAACAAAGCTTTGTTTTATTTTTCTATAAATACTCGATTTTCTTGATATCTGCTTTCATGAGCTCTTCCGGGCAAAACAAGCCTAAAAACATGAAGGTGGTTCTAACTTTAGCAGCAATTTTCTTCGGATGTCTTATAGAAAACGGTAAGAACTAGAGAATTAATATAGTTTTTAAGTTTTGTTTGAACTTATTTTTAATAAATGGGAAGTTACAATCTCATTAAAAAGTCAGGACCATTGCAAATATACCAAAGACCTAATGGTTTACTAAGTTTAACAGTATAACTTGTGTCAGTTTTGTTTTGATTTTGACACTGACTATTCCACGCAGTGAAGAAGTTATGTCTGAGCCATTTTATAAACATTAAACCATGTCTGTAGTATTATAGCACCAATGCAATTATCTATTTTGATAGTCTTTCGGTTTTCCTTCGTTAACGATAGCCTCGAAACAACAATAACACAGTAGCTTTAAGATGATTTTTTAGTTCGCTTATTTTTAGGTGCGTTTCGTAACTCTTTACGGCGCCCACACCCTTATAATGTGCCCCACTATGCTCGCATATTGAATTTGGTTCACGGTGTAATGCCTCTGATAAATCTTGAAAAGACGAAACGCGCGTCAGGCGTAGCAATACTTATTGTCTGGATTTTTGTTTTAATTTTAGATCTTATTTTATATTTTTCTTTGTTTCAGTGGCCACAGCTGAATTATCTAATGGAAGGAACCCCTTCTTGGCTACAAGTTATGCACATTTCTGTAAGTGATACTTTAAATTCTTTTTGAATACCAAAAGCTTAAAGCATTCGTTAAATTCAATTCGTTTAGGTTTCCACATTGTTTAACTTAAATGTATATGTTTCGGGCATATGAGCAACAACAAAAAAACAAAAAAAAAAAAAAAACACCAACAATAATTTAAATATAGACAAAGTTTTTAATCTTTTTTATTTGGTTCGAAACTGTAAGCGTGCCAAGAAATTTTCTCTTTCACATCAAAAGCCCCAATTTGTTGTCATTTGATAAGCGTTTAAAATATGGCACGTCAAACGTTTCAATATTCAAAACAAATATTGATTCAAAAGAAACTGATTTATATTCAATATTTATACATATATATGCAATATTTTTTTATTTATATTCAAAAATCAAAATATATGTTCAAAACTTACAAATATATGGTTGAAAAACCAAAAAGTTCAAAACTAATAAATATATTATGCAACATTCTTCTATTTATAGATTCAAAAATTAAAATATATGTTCAAAACTTACAAATATATATTCAAAAATTAAAAATATATGTTCAAAACTTACAAATATATATTCAAAACTTACAAATATATATTCAAAAACTTACAAATATATATTCAAAAACTTACAAATATATATTCAAAAACTTGTAGAAAATACATTCAAAACATGTTTAATAGATATATTCAATAATATTGCATTCTGGGTAATATTTGTAATGACCTTGCAATTCAATGTAGCACATGCGTCCACCGTTGTGTGAAATAACACGCTTTTTCGTGGAGAAAAAAAAATGAGCACTCCCTTCTTTTTATTGCTTTTATAAAGGCAGAGTGCATTTATTTCTAACATCAATTTTGTCAGCGCTGGGCAGCCTTTGTAATGGGTTTGTCAAACGCTTACTCATGAGAAACAAATACAACGTTTGCTTAACCTTTGTAAGGCACGGACCATTTGATTTTCAGGGGGGGGGGCCTGGGATTTTTTTGAAAAAAATTTCCCGGCCCTGATTTTTGTAAAAAAAAATAATCTGGCCAGCACCTAGGTTGAAAAAAATAACGTGGTTTCAATCTTGCCAATTGAAAAAAAAATAATCTTGCCAACAAAATTTCCTTGCTTAGTATGTGTGTGAAAAAAAAAAATCTGGCCCGCAAAGTGGGCGAAAAAAATTTCCCGGCTCAAGGTAAAATCCCAGGCCCCCCCCAGAAAATCAAATGGTCCGTGCCTAACCTTTGTTGAACTTGTCTAATGTAAACAAAATTTTTCATTAAAAGAGGAAATTAGCATGTGCTAGGCAATAAATTTAGAAATAAATGTAGCGTTGAGCTACAAACGCAAGCGACAAACGCAGTGAACATGGTCTTTAGCGATTGCATCGTTTGTACAAACGCTGTCAGCGCTGGGAGGTAATTAGTAGAAACAAATGTGAAACTTGTCTACGCGCGTAACCGTTTGTACCGTTTGTGTTAGAAACAAATGCACTCTTAGAACCACGAGAAACGATCCAAGCACCACGGGGAATGTTGACCCCGGGGATGCTCCAATTGTCTAGAAATTTTGTACCTCCCTCTTCCATAGTGGTCCGGGTAGTACATTGTAACACAAAACACAACACAATTGTTAGGCATAATGGGTATATTGAGGTAATTTTTTCTTGCAACAAACAGCCAGACACTTTTAAAGTAAATCAATAACAATTTAGTGATTGGGGTGTCCTTCCGTCCATTCGCGGATAAGAAATAAGTAAATGTACTACGTAGCCTAAGGTGTGACGGACACACTGACAATCGGTTTCTGTGTGATGATACTTAACCAAGCATTAAGTGTTAAAAGTATTGTGTTTGATTTAAAATCGATATACTTTTTCAAATCATTCGATAGTAGCGTGCTGTTCTCAAGAGAGTTCCTCTACGTCCCGTTATTTTCAGACAGAGCATTATGTAGTCGATTTTTGTGGGTTTTTTTTATTGTCTAGAAAGGGTAAATTGGTCAGACAATTCTCCTACCAGAGAATCATTTAAAGAACATTAATCGTGTATTTTAATTGTTTCAATGTATTAATGTACCAAGTCAGGACCATTGCGATCTTAATTGTTCTGGTACGTATTCCTTGTTTTGTGTTGGACATTTGAGATTGATTCTCCAAGTTCGGTAATTTTGTTATTACCTTTAATAAATGTTATACAGATTGTACTGATCAACATATATATACGTAGATAAAGTTGAAAGTTCAAGAAAGCTTAGTTATAATATGCATCAACTTGTGTATTGATATATGACATATGGTGCAGATTTATATCGTTGGCGTATAGTTGAACCTATTAGTTCAATAAAAAAATAATGCAAAAATCGACTGCATAAGGCTCTGTCTAAAAATAACAGATAGTAGTGGAACCCTCTTGAGAAGAGCTTAGACGTATATATCGCCTGATTTTTAAAAAAATCAAGTATATTGAGTTTAAATCGAACACAACACTTTAAACACTTAATGCTTGGTTAAGTATCATAACACAAAAACCGATTGTCAGCGTGTCCGTCACACCTTAGGGTACGTAGTACATTTACTTATTTCTTATCCGCGAATGGACGGAAGGACACCCCATTGTTATTTGTTAGTGATTGACTTTTTAAGTGTCTGGCTGTTTGTTGCAGGAAGTAATTACCTCAATATACCCATTATGTCTCACAATTGTGTTGTGTTTTGTGTTACTTCCCGGACCACTACGGAAGAGGGAGGTACAAAATTTCAAGACAATTGGAGCATCCCCGAGGTCCACATGCCCCGTGGTGCTTGGATCGTTTTTCGTGGTTCTTACTTTATAAAAGCCATAAAAAGAAGGGAGTCCTCATTTTTTTTTCTCCACGAAAAAGCGTGTTATTTCACACAACAGTGGACGCATGTGCTGGTCATTACAAATATTACCCAGAATGCAATATTATTGAATATATCTATTAAACATGTTTTGAATGTATATATTTGTATATATATTTGTAAGTTTTGAACATACATTTTTAATTTTTGAATATATATTTGTAAGTTTTGAACATATATTTTAATTTTTGAATATATAAATAGAAGAATGTTGCATAATATATTTATTAGTTTTGAACATATTTTTTGGTTTTTCAACCATATATTTGTAAGTTTTGAACATATATTTTAATTTTTGAATATAAATAGAAAAATATTGCATATATATGTATAAATATTGAATATAAACTATTTTCTTTTGAATAAATATTTGTTTTGAATATTGAAACGTTTGACGTGCCATATTAAAAATGTCGGTTTCAATTTGATTTTACAACAGCAGCTGCTTGCAATGGTCGTTAAAAATTTAAAAGGTTCATTTTCTTCCGACCGGAATTTTAAAGCGTTTTAAAATGGTAAGAAAGTTTTCACTGCCTTTATAGATTTAAAAAAGGCTTTTGACACAGTCTGGAGAGTTGGACTTTTCTATAAACTTCTAAAAAATAAAGTTCCAAAAAGGATATTTAATATAATTGATTCTATGTATTCTAATACATCATGTAGAATTAAATTTTCAAATGGACTGAGCAAATATTTTTCTTCTGAAAGAGGTGTTAAACAGGGAGACGTACTAAGCCCTCTGCTTTTTAATTACTTTATCAATGATATAGTCAAAGTATTAGACCAACAAAACACTGACCCAATTTCTATTGGCTGCTCAAACATTAATATACTTTTATATGCCGATGATATTGTTTTATTATCTGAAAGCAAAGAAGGGCTACAAAAATTACTTAATATTTTATACGAATTTTGTTCAACCTGGAAACTACAGGTAAATATCAATAAATCAAAAATAATGGTTTTCAACTCAAATGGTAAGACATATCAAAATCAATTTACTTATAATAATATCAACCTTGAAACAGTAACACACTATTGTTACTTAGGCATGATACTAAAATACAATGGAAATTTTAATCTGGCAATAAATACATTAATGGAAAAAGCTAGAAAGGCATGTTTTAAAATTAAAAAAGTAATAGGAATTAATAATCCATGTAAACTTTTAGAAAAACTATTTGATTCACTGGTTGTTCCCATACTATTATATGGAAGTGAAGTTTGGGGCACGGATGCCTCACTTAAAGACACTGATGTATATGAAAAACTTCACATTAAATTTATTAAAGAGATACTAGGAGTCAACTGTAAGGCAACCAATGACGGTTGCCGTGCAGAACTAAATAGGATCCCACTAAAAAGTAAAATCTTATTTTCTATATTAAACTTTTACAAGCATATCCTAGATTCTGATAACACCTTATTAAAAGAAATCTTCATTAACTCAAAAGAATATAATCCCTGGATGAAAAAGGTAAAGGATGTCTTAAATGATCTGGGTTTTGCATACATGATAAATAATACCTCTTTTTCTAATAGCTGCCTTAGCCAAATCAAGCAACGGATACAGGATCAATGTCTACAGATCCAAAACTCAAATATATGCAAATCATCTAAATTAGAATTTTTTCAAAGTATATATAAAATGGGGACGAGACCCTCGTATGTTGATATATTAACAAACAGAGATGATCGAGCTGCCATTTGCAAAATTCGAATAAGTGCTCACTTACTTCTTATCGAGCAAGGACGACATCTCAATATCCCAAGAAATGAAAGATACTGCCCATTATGTAATTCAAATCAAATAGAAGATGAAAAACACTTTCTTTTACAATGCAAAGCCCTCAAAAGTGAAAGGGATAAATTTAACAATAATATTTTAAATCTGCTAGACAACAAGAAAGATATTAAAGAAAATATTAAAATACCATTTTTATTAAATAATAGTTCAATAAAAATACTTAAATTGACCTCTTCATTCATCACAAATTGTATGAACACTAGAAAAAACCTGTTATAAATGTCTAGTCTTAAACCTGTTATTAATATAGGTTTACAACATGTTGTACTATAATATTTACATTTACTACTATAGTTTATATGTATATCTCAATATACTATAATTGTAAAACTCATGACTATTTACCTTTTATTATATCTGTTTGTAATTGGGCCTTAACCATGTACATTTATGTGTTTGTGCCAATAAATTTGATTTTGATTTTGATTTTTAAAAAATTGAGGATTCACTTTTGCTAAAAATAATGTAAAATCCAGATTCCAGGTGGTTGTGTTTAAATTCACCGAGACACTATTATTTTTTTTTACTGATAGTACATTTTAAAAATGCAATATTTACAGTGTTGTATACGTAAACTCCAGCTCAATTGATTCGTTACTCCAGAGCGTGCGGGACTTACATCGATTTCCTTAGCAGTGCGACACGTCTGACGCAAAAAATGCCCACACAGGGTTATGTTGCTCCTCGGTTGCTGTCTTCACTCAAGAAATTTTACGGAAGACATCATGCACTTATAGACAAATATGGGATTTCGATCTCTCAGATGAGTCCAGATGTTGGTTTTTCATAGGGTTTTGTTTTTGTCTTCCTTTACCGGATTTGACACGCTGAATGGACTGTTGGCAATGCGACGGGTGTGCTATAGCAAGCAAGAACTGCTTACTCTTCCGGAGCACATGAGTTCACTCTTGTTTCGACTGGAGGTAGTGTTGTTGATTGATATTCAGTGATTTTGTGTTTCCTTGTTTTACATGTTGTCTCTTTTGTCCCGTTCTTGTTGGTGTTTACTGGTTTTGTCTCTGCCCTTTCGGACTTTTGACATTCAGATACCCATTGGTAACTCAGCTTCTTGTATAAATATTTATTCTTTTGCAGATCAGTCCTTTTCTGTCATTGTTTGCGAAGGTGATGTAGGCCACATCATATGTCCCGGTCACAAAACTATACGCATCATGACTGCTGAATATGGTCGACGTGCGGGAAATCGCATCTGCAATGGTAGACGTAATTTTTTGGACAGCACCTGTACATCTGCCCAGTCTATAAGCTATTTGAGACGTGTCTGCAACGGAAGGAATCATTGTCAAATCCGGGCCAATCATAGATATTTTGGAGACCCATGTGCCTTGTGGGTCGGCTACTTCTTAAACGTATTATTTAGTTGCTCGTGAATAAGAATTTGTTTGGTGTTTTGAAAGTGTATCCTACTTGCCGATATATCCAAGAAGACGAAATCCGATGTCATGGAGTTTACTGTAAAACTTTCTTTAAAAGACGAAAACCCTGTTTTTTAACTCTATCTGTTTTTTTGTTTTTTTTCATATAATTTCTATCCATGCTCTTTATACTGTGAATTGCACCCTAACGAATAATTATGTAGATTACGTAAGGATGCTGGCAGTTGTTCATTGTGGTTTTATAAATTGCCGCTTGATTGTGGGCTGTGTCGCGTACACTTATTCCACATCTCATTATTTTCTATTTGCAATTTGATAAATAAAATATATCTTCCCTGGGATTCATGTGGTTTGTTCTTTACATGAAAATCTAATTACGCATTTGAATACTAGTATGCTAATTTTACGGGAAATCATAGAAAATCTCATTTACTTAAATATTCAAAGCAAAATTACAAAAACTACGCGATGCATCAGAGGTATTGACATAGTACACTTCAATATCAAGGTAGGGGTAAAAAATAAAGAGTTTTGAGTACTCTGTTCTGTTTCTTTTCATATTCTCAATACATGAATTTGTCCTTTTAAGAGGCGATTTAAAAGAGTCTATCAATAAATAACCAATTCTTGTTCCGACTTGAGTTTGCGTTGCTGATTTCCGTTCGATTGATTTTGTGTTTATCCGTGCTGTTCTTGTTCGAGTTTACAGATTTTGTCCTTGCCCTTTCGGACTTTTGACACTCGAATGCCCCATTGTAGCCTCTTTGCTTCTCTCTTAATCGTTACTCTTTGATTTTTGGGCAGTAATACAACCCGTCCGATTTAACTATGGACTTTCCATTGTAGCGTAAAGTGAAGTGTGCAAACACGACAATGAAAATTTACGTCGTCATGAACAAAGCCAGACGTTAACAAAAACCACAAATCGTTACATATGATTACATAAAAATACATTAATTGAATGAATGGGTCGTGAAAACATTAAATCTGATTGGATATTGATGAATAGTCGGCTGACGTTGGTTTTTCTTACTGTGACGTTTTGCTGTTTTTGTTACCGATTGGCTTGTTCATAAAGACGTAAATTTTCATTGTTGTGTTTGCACACTTCAATCGAAAGTCCATAGTTAAATCGGACGGGTTGTATTTACAAAATGGCTTTAATTCATATTCGCATGAAATATGGCGAATTTTAGGTCACATATAAAAATTGTCTGGCATTTTGTTTTGAAATCATGTTGGTGCACGTGTGTTGATGTTGGTTTTCTGGGCTTTCACTCTACAGCATGATTTGAGTGACACAACAAAGACAGTCCTATGCCGGGAACAAGATATTTTTCTACCGGATTGAACATTAACGCTTGACCCTGAATGCCGTTTAATGCTAGGCATCTGATAGTTGGTATACAAACAGTGCAGGTTATGTTTTACACAACTGTTACCATGCCGTGATACTCTGACCCCATTTTCACGCTCCAGTGACTCTGTGAACCTACATTGTAGGTCTTCTTTCAGACCGAAAACGTCTTTGTAAGCTTTTTGTGGAAAATGAGTTTCTTGACATGAAAATCTAATTAATGGAAAATGAGTTTCTTGACATGAAAAGTATAATAGATAGGCATCTGATAATTGGTATACAAACAGTTCAGGTTATGGTCTACACAACATGTTACCATGTCGTGAGACTCTGACCCCATATTCACGCTCCAGTGACTCTGTGAACCTAGGTCTTCTTTCAGACCGAAAACGTCTTTGTAAGACTTTTGTGGAAAATGAGTTTCTTGAACCATCTGATATTTTTTTCGGATGTGCGGGAAATCACGTCTGCAACGGAGGATGCGGTTTCTTAGACAGTACCTGTACGTCTGTCCAGTCTATGAGCTATTTGTGACGTGTCTGCGACGGAAGAAATCATTGTCAAATCCGGGCCAATCATAGAGAAGTTGGAGACCCATGTGTCTTGTGGATCGGCTTTTTATATGTTCGTCTGAGCAGTACATTAACTTTCTTTAAAAGACGAAAACAAACCCTGTTTTCAACTTAACATGTTTATTTTATATAAATATAATGCTCTCTTTCTACACTATGAATTGCACTGTAACAAATATGTTGGACTTGTTTTTGCATTTTAGTAAATAAAATATTTTCCTACTGTCATGACTGTGATTCATGTGGTTTTTTGTTTGTTTTGTTCATGTTTTTATTCGTGAATATCTATTCACGCATTTGCATAAATATATAACGATAAATGATAGAAAATGCAATCTCCCTATTTCAAAGCAAACCTAGAACAAACTGCGAGGCAAGAAGAGTTGAACTGTGTCCACCTGATGCATAAAACTTGAATATCAAGGTTCAAGTTCTCTGCGAGAAAATAGAGGTTTTTGTCACCAAAAAGACTGTATCTCATGGATTTGTCCTTTCAACAGGCGATTTAAAACTGTCTATCAATAAATAACTAATTTTTAATCGTTACTCTAGATTTTTGGGAAGTGATATTTACAAAATGGCTTGTCTTTTCATTTAAGATTCCATACCCACCATTTCTTTTGAAATGCCTGTACCAAGTCAGGACCGTTGCGATCTATAACTATTCCGGAGTGTCTTCCGTGTTTTTTCCTTTCTCTTGGACATTGAGATTGATCCTCCGAGTTCGGTAATTTTGTTATTACCTTTATTTTGGAATTCAAATTGTTCATCTGGTATTTTCTTTTGAAATCATCTTGATACACGTGTGTTGATGCTGGCTTTCACCCTATGGTAGCTTTTGGTGACACTCCTAAGACAAACATATGCTTGGAGCAAGATATGTTTCTATACCAGGTTTCACATTTACTAAAGTACTCAAACCCCTCGAATGCCGATCAATTCTCTTGGAAACTTTAAAACTGACCGCTTTATATGAACCGTGCGCTCTAGAAGGGGTGTAAAGCCGATATCAGAGCCTTAACATTGCATTATCATATCAAATCTATTGTTATTAAACTACAAACATTTTATGAAAAGTACATCCATCAATACATTTTGTCCACCTTTGTTCTCTGTCAAATGTAGTGCAAAATAATGATATTATTAAAACATTACTTTCACCAAAACATGTGCTCCAGCAATGATATTAAGCAAATGCATTCAGTATGCTTTTTTTAAAATTCTACCAATTTACACGATGTTTGAAGGATGATTGCCTGTCACGATAAGGGAGATATTTCTTTTCATACTAGATACGTACTATAGTATGTGCATGAATATGATAAATCATCTTAAGCTGGTAATAACAATAAAACTGCACAAGTTAGTGTATGCCATAGGCGGGCGTGCCAAGCCTTCAGCGAAATGGAAGCACAATTGCATGCCATAGGGGATCAGGGGACCGCCGCGTAGGTCCTTAGTGGATCCAGGGCATTGCCGTCAAGACGCGCGAAGCCCCCCTCCCTGGAAGCACATAAAAACTACACATAAGGCCATATGTAAAAATCGTTCTATAAATAGACAAGTTCCTGAATAAAGGTAACAACAAAACTGCCGAACTGGGATGATCAATCTCCTATATCCAAGAATAATTTAGACAAAACAAGGCAAATACATACAATTGTACCAGAGAAATTGAAGATTGCAATGGTCCTGATTAAAGTCGTGAAAAAAAAAGTCTTCTTAGACATTCAACTTGTGTTTAATGAATCAATACACTAGAAAACTATTCAGTCATTCACCCTGCTGGTTTCATTCCATTGGCTGGCAACAATAACTGGCCTGGACGGAAAAAAATTTGCTTATTCGCTTGGGAAGTTTATTTATAAAGAACATCCTCTCATATCAGCCGCATTGGACTGAACCATGGCAAAAACATATATAGGAATCAAGTCGAAAACAAAAAGTTTCAGTCAGACTTGGAGGTAAATACGCGTACTTCTACTTTAAAAGTTTGAAAAGGAAACAAAATCCATTATACCATGTTCATTGCATGGAAAGAAATCTGATGTTTTAAACTGAATTTTGGAATTACAACTCGAAACTTATGCATTCCTAAACATTTCAAAACGGTCAAGTTAATCACAGAGTCCCTTTCCTTCGTTTGCATTGTTTATAAGACAACTGATTTTCACTAAAAATGACTGGCTTGATAACATTTATTACCCCCCCCCTTTTTTCTCTCTCACGCATACAGAGGACTCGCTCCCCTCTATCAATACTTTGTAACGTTAAAGTTATTGTGCCGTGCGCTTAACACATATACTGGTTCCCCTCTATCAATATCATGAATGTTGTGTTTATTTTTCGTATGGTACATCGACTTTTAAAAAAGATAAGATAAGATAAGATAATCTTAATTTTAAGTCGGCAAGACAGATAACAACTAACATAGGCTCTCGTGAGCCTTTGAACCGACAAACACATAGAGAAACAATATACAACATTCAAGCATGCATGCAAAAGCTGTAATAATATAGTAAAGATGGATACAGCAGTACAAAATTGACATTAAATTAGATCAGTATAAAAAGTAAATAAAAATAAGAGCAAAATAAATGCACGGAAGCAGAGCAATAAAATAAAGCAGCACTAAAAAAAGCACTAAGCAGCATGCTAGCAAAATAGATATACTATTTAGCAAACACTAAAAATGAAGCAGAACTAAGAAATAAAATAAAGCAGGCTTAAAAAAATAAAATAGATAGCAGGCTAATTAAAGAAATAAACTACTGAAGCAACTGTAATTTTGATGGGGTATGCTGCACCAGAAAATATGAAAATTTAGCATAATTTTGACAGGCCAAACAGGTACAATCTTTTCCATTCCATAAATAGCTGACTTTTAAACTGATTGAAGTTGGTGATTTTTTCGAAATTTTTCTGTTAGAGAGTTCCAAAGTACAGGGGCAGCATACCTAAAAGATTTCTTATCAAACTTTGTAGAATTTACTCTTGGCACCTGTATTAAATAAAGTAGCCTTGAATATCTAAAATTATAGCTTGTCTCTTTCCTATGAAGTAAATTGTTTAAAACAGGTGGTGCTAAGTCATACAATATCTTAAAAGTTTCCCCATAGTCAGTCTTGTACTCTTTACATACATAGTGGGTAGTTTTGCTTTTTCCAACAGATTGTCATAAGTATCGTATACATGGCTTAAAGCTCTCCTGTATTTTCTCAATTTTATTATATAATAATATTTTATTATTATAATATTTTATCTTCAGAACAAAAATTAAAATTCTGTTCAGCTTACTGAGTTTTTTTTCAATTTTCCAAGCCCCCTTTTCTTATGTATCTTCAGAACAAAAATTAAAATTCTGTTCAGCTTACTGAGTTTTTTTTCAATTTTCCAAGCCCCCTTTTCTTATGTATCATAGAATGTTCCGGAATCGATCCGGCTTTGTATCTTTTTAATAAATAACTTTACTGGTTCCCGTTTGGGTGGAAAACAGAAAATTGATTACTTTGTATCCAAGCAGTATTTTCGTTTTCTTTCTGAAAAATGGCATCAAAAAGGACACAAGAAGGTGCAGGAGATGTACAGACAAAGAAACTTAAACAAACTAGAGTTTGGGTAGATGGCTGGTAAGAATTTTCGTAGATAAGTAAAAGGTTAAAATTTAGGTCGAAAAATCAGGCCACTTTTCTTTTGACATATTTTTTTTCTGACATGTATTTTGTATAGAACTTTATTTAAAATGAATTATTAATGTATTTCTATATAATTGTTGTTCACTTTAGCTGAATTACCTTGCTCGTTTGGTACTTTTACAGGACCTGGTCAAGTTTTGATGAGCTGCTTGTGTGCAGGCTTGCATGTCACATTTGCAGCCTGCACATTTGCCAAAAAATTGAAAGATCAAATGGAAAAAAATTGAAAAGCAAATAAATTTGCTGCCAAATTGGGAAAAAGATGTGTGAGTCTTATTCCAAGTTCTCATAGGCCTTATTGGTCTACTGCTAATTTCTTTCACTGTAATCAAGAATTTTACAATGTTCCAACTTCCATACTAAAATGCATTTGAAAATTGATTTTAAGAGTTTAAAAAAACTGAAATATGGTTGGTTTCAAATTTTGATGAACAATTGCATGTAAAATTTATAATATTTTAAAGGCATATTGTCTACCAAAATCACATTTTTTTTCATCCCCAATTTTCTAATGTCATTTTGACCAAAATTTAGTAAAACAAAGGCACAGGATACGGTTACGGCAAATTTGGACAAAACCGTAACAATAAGAAATTCTTATTGTTACGGCAAAGACGAAAATCGGAAACGGATGACGGCACAGAGACCGAATCATTTACGACCGTAACAATAAGAATTTTCTTATTATTACGGCACTTGTAATTACGGCAAACCGATATTTTGACGATGTGAAATAAGTGACATAACATTTCTTAATTAATATAATACAAGCGGCGAAAAATTCTAATAATCAAAATTTAACTCAAATTAATTTTGATAACTTATGGAACATGTGACACAACCAATATGTGGTTTTCGGGTTTTATTTTATTCTTGCCCCTTACATCAACACGCATTTTTGAGTTCCTTAATTCCATCCTTCGGGGTAAAACCACTTTACTCGATTTATGTTAAAATGTTTTGTCAAAAGATTTATGTCAACAAGTCACTTGTCTCATTTTGAGTTATGTTTTTTGTAACGATTTTATTACCATCAATAAGAACAAGGGATAATTCTACATTTGTTTTAAGTATCCTTTAAAGCCAAAAATGTAAAAAAGTTGCAGAAGAAGTTAATTTCAAAATATCTTATGTTTGGTAAATCTCTAACACGAGATTTGCCGTGATAATAAGTGCCGTAACAATAAAAAATTCTTATTGTTACGGTCGTTAATGATTCGGTCTATGTCCCGTTATCCGTTCCCGGTTTTAGTCTTTGCCGTAACAATAAGAATTTCTTATTGTTACGGATTTGCCGTAATCGTATCCTGTGCCTAAAACAAAACTGCATATCAATTCGTTACCAAATTTGCCTTAGACTTGTTTTGTTCCTGAAGACTTTAATATGGTGAAAAAATTAAATAAATTCAATGTGAACTATCTAAATCTTCTTCATTTATTATATACAGGTCATAAATATGATTTTCTTTGTTTGGCGAATTGGGCGTTTTTGTCGCCTTGAATATTTCCACGTGCTAAAACCTTGAGATACAGTGTTCTGGCCGGGATTTTGAACACGCAAAGATTATAAACAAAATTAAAAACAGTGTGCATGCTTAAGGCGGGATTAGGCTCATGAATATGAATTATTGTAAAGCTTTACAAATATTGTTAAGTGATTAATGTTTTTCGATTTTTAGATTACATGTAATTAGGTACTATAGCCGTATTTTTGTTGTTCATATAGAAATAGACAACACAATAGAAAATAAAGAGATGTGGAATAAGTGTACGCGACACAGCCCACAATTAAACGGCAATTTAGAAAAACCACAATGGACAACAAGTTTTTTTTTTTGTTAGTAAAAAAAAAATATTTTTTTTGTAGACAATATCCCTTTAATATAACAATTTATGCAAAATGATTAATAAATATGAATAGATTGTCCTGTACAGAACCATCTAAGTTTACTTTATTAAATGAAAAAAATTATCATGATTATAGTTTTGAACTTCAAGTGAATATGACATCTTGAACAATAGCATCAGGTAATAGAACTATCTCAAAATGATAATTGGTTTAGGCTTAGGTTTTAAAATGACATTTTATAGGATCACTGCCCTTGAAATATTGTAAGCATCATTAACATTTTTTAAAAATAGAGTTTCTCAAATATTCTAGAATCATGTTGTGATTTCTCTTTCTAATGTAACATTTCTGTTACACGCTAAAATAAATAAATAACCCTGGAACGGTGTTGTTAATGTTAGCAAATGAGTCGCACTTGTTTTTTTTTCATAGAAAATGTTGAGATGTGGAATAAGTTACGTGACACAACCAACATTACCACAGGAATTTAGAAAATCACAATGGAGAACAGCCTGTGTGACAAGAGTCACACAAATGTCGTTCATGTTGACATGAGTCACACCAGTGTCGTTCATGTTGACATGAGTCACACCAGTGTCGCTCATGTTGACATGAGTCACACTAGTGTCGTTCATGTTGACATGAGTCACACTAGTGTCGTTCATGTTGACATGAGTCACACCAGTGTCGTTCATGTTGATTATAGAAATTCAAGGTGAAGAGCCCATCGTCTTATTGCATTTCCCTGAAATAAAATAACGATCTTTTAATTGTTCAATGCAGTTTTTATAAAGCTGTATTAGTTTATTGAAATATGTAACTCATATTAAGATAGATGCACAATTAAATGTATTAAAGTGGCAGGTCTACATATGTACTCTAATGAACATGTAAAAGTCTTTTTTCTTCTTTTTTGTAGTTTTGATATGGCACATTTTGGTCATGCTAATGCATGCAGACAGGTAAGCATTTACTCTTCTTTTTATTGAGTCTATTCAAAGTAACTCTAAGTGTTTGCACACTTCCAGCTCCATTATATACATGATATACATGTATGTACAAGGTTTGTAAAGGTTATTATTGACCAAATAGTTACTATCATGAATTGTTTGAAGTCTTATTTCAGATAATTTTCAATATATCCTTGGACTAGGTCATAGTTGCTTTAATGCTAAAATGGTCAACATCATCATATGTTTTGTGTACTAAATAGAAAATAATGAGATGTGGAATAAGTGTACGCGACACAGGCTACAACCAAGCAGCAATTGAGAAAAACCACAATGGACAACTGCCAGCAGCATTCAACAAGGCCAGTAGGCGCTGCTCGTGGTTGTGCATGGTCTAAATAAAATGCATATAATTCAAATCCAGTCCTGAAATAGTCACAGATAGACCCCCTTCTTAAACAAAGAACAGAAAACATCAAAAAGACAAGTACAAACGAAAGCTTTGTTAAGGATTCCTGGCTTAGGACAGGCACATATAATGTGTGGCGGGGCTAAACTATTTTTTTTTTGCCCCCTATCAATATTCCTAGATAAAGACTTCAATATGACAGCCATTGTGTCGTATAATATATTTTTCCCACAGACGACACTAAAAAAATGACATATATGGAAGAAGTTCATGAAATCTGTGGCTTGTAGTTGATTTAAGCATGGGTTCTATTGTTTTTGCTTATTTTACCCCATGATCTAATGCAAATTACCTATTTATCAATAAAAACCAAAGTTTAAATTTCTCACAAATCATATATAGGCAGCCATGAGTTTATCTCATATATAGATCTGGTGTTTTTTTTTCATTTACCATAGTTTACATATTTTAAACAAATTCTATAAAACAATCTACAGCTGTACATTGTAACAGGTTGAATGCATAGATATTAAACTTACATTGTGTGTATTTATCAATATATTATTTACAATATTAATGACAAAATATGTTATCTAAGATAAGCAGTTTTAATCAAACAATCACAATAAACAATGTATTTAATATATCTCTATTGAGGGCAGAAGGACTTGCACACTGCTATCAATATTTTGTAAGAGTCAATGTGCAATACAATTTTTTTTTATCCTCAAAATATTGATAGAGGGGATCAAGTCAATGTGTACACAATAGAGAAATGATACATTGTTTAAAGATGGCATGTATGTATTGAAATATATACGGCATGTTATATAATAGCTTTAACTGGGTCCTTTTGGAATTTCTAGTTATAAGATTTTCATTAAACTTTGAACACATATAACAATAAACACATGCAATGTGTGTGACAAACATAAACCTCAAATGGAATTGTAGAATGAAAATACTGTGCCCTTAAAGATCTTTAAAGTAAATGCATTTAAAATATCCGGGAGACAGATTTATATAAGGCTTCAAGTCTTGTTTTTGAATCCCGTGATTAATTTGTTGTTTTATTGTCTCATTGTCTCATACTCAATATTTGTAAAATTCGCAAATTAATTTATAAATATGTTTACTCCAAAATATGCATGTATAATGTACATGAACATACTTTTATTAGGGCCCCGCAACTTTGTTGCGGACGCCCTATAGTAATCAGTCTGTCCGTCCGTGCGTCCGTCCGTCCGTAACAAATTCAGTTTTCTGGACTTTTTTTTCTAAATGCTTATAGATAATGAACTGATTTTTGGTATGTGAGTTTACCTTGATGAGTTACAGATCAAGTTTGAGTTTCGTGCCGGTCCACAATTTTTTATGGGAGTTATGGCCCTTTGAACTTTGAAAATTCACTAAAATTTCAGTTTTCCGCACTTTTTTTCAAAACACTTATAGATAATGAATTGATTTTTAGTATGTGAGTTTACCTTGATGAGTTACAGATCAAGTTTGAGTTTCGTGCCGGTCCACAATTTTTTATGGGAGTTATGGCCCTTTGAACTTTGAAAATTCACTAAAATTTCAGTTTTCCACACTTTTTTTCTAAACGCTTATAGATAATGAACTGATTTTTGGTATGTGAGTTTACCTTGATGAGTTACAGATCAAGTTCGAGTTATGTGCCAGTCCACAAATTTTTATGGGAGTTATGGCCCTTTGAACTTAGAAAATTCACTAAAATTTCAGTTTTCCGCACTTTTTTTCTAAACGCTTATAGATAATGAACTGATTTTTGGTATGTGAGTTTACCTTGATGAGTTACAGATCAAGTTTGAGTTTCGTGCTGGTCCACAATTTTTTATGGGAGTTATGGCCCTTTGAAATTTGAAAATTCAATAAAATTTTTATGGGAGCTATTGCACTTTGAAGTTAGAAAATCCATTGCAATTTTATTTTCTACACTTTTTTATTGTTCCTTGTAGATAATAAACTGATCAAGTTTAGGTATTCATTTGTTTGACAAATTGTTACCAGTGACTGAAATATGAGGCCGGTAGCGGGGCCCTTGGAGATGGCTATCATCTCCCTGGTATCTAGTTAAAATTTGTATTCTTCTTATTAAAACAATACTGGTAATCTTTTTTAGGCCAAGATGATGGGAGACTACTTGATAGCTGGAGTACATTCAGATGGTAAATAATACATTCAACTTTAATATAAATTTTTCTGAACTATAGATAAAATCTGTTATTTGCAATTCCTAGGTCCAATAGATTATTCAAATCCACAACCTTTGTTTTAACTATTATTAGTTACTTTGTAACCAAAATTAAAGAATATGTAAGCGTAGTGAAGCTCTTAACTACAGTGTACTTTGGTTTCATTATTTTTCCTGTATCAATTTTCGTGGTTTTCATAGATGGGGTTGATCAATCCATGAAATTTGGTTCCCCACGAAAAGGAAAATTACCATAGCTTTTCATACTGCAAAGTTCAGAAGATTTTAAGAATCCACAAACTTGCAAAATTTAACAATCCATGAAAATTGGTACCCATGAAAATAAATGAATCCACAGTATATACATTCTGCCAAATGTCATGTGACTCAAAAAGATATTTTGTCAAGATCTTCTCGGATTTCTTGGAAGTTTTCCAAAAGTCTGAGCATGGTGGGAAATAATAGCACATTATTAAAAAAAATTATAGATTGAAAATATTACCATAACAACCAACATTACAAGGAAAGCTGCAAAATACATTGAAACCAAATGAAAAGGTGTACATGTCATATGTGCTCAAATAGTTTCATAAAAATTGCAGACTGAAAATGTGTTGCAAAAATGTCTCTTTCATTTGTTTAAAGCATTGATGCATAAGAATAGTTCAATTTTTTATGGACTTTATTGTGTTACAAATATTAAAGCAATATCTGACATAACATAAATATAATGATTACGAAAAAGGTTATCAAGTTTAAAATGAATGTTTATGTGAACGAAATATTTCACACAACAATCTTGAACATATATATAAAACTGTTTTCACAAACTTTCATGCTGATTTTTTGGCTGGATTTCACGGTATGAAAAATTCGGGTCATAATTGAATGTCGGAGGCGGACAGCAGCTTGGTGGGGAAGAAATTTCGTAACAGTTTTCTCGGCAACTACTAATGACAGCCACTTGATATTTGGTATACAGCATCAGGGGGTGGTCCATGGATTTCAGATCTGTGGCTCACCTACTTCCTGTTTAACAAAATCCTGACATTTTTTACCTTTTTTTATCCAGTGTTATGATAAGTTTGTTGGTTTCTACTTTCAGCTGAAATATTGAAAAATAAAGGTCCACCAGTATATAATGAAGAAGAAAGATATAAAATGGTCCGAGCTATAAAGTGGGTCGATGAGGTACATGTACTTATGATTTATTGAGATGTGCTTTCCAAGGTGATGTTATTTAATTTGTTTTTGCCCTAATGGTAGCTTAAAATCTATGACAGGACAGAAAAGAGACAACAATCAATCAATCAAAAGAAGGTGTGATGTGAAGTCTGATTTACATTTTATTTTTCCTAGATAATCAAAACAATCCATTGATAATTGGCCGGATTTTCCAGATTGAAAAATCTTGGTTGTAAAACGGTAAATGTTGGGCAAACAGGAAAAAAATATTTTTGGAAATAGTTTTCTAAGCAACTACTTATCACAGCCCCATGAAGTATACAGCATCAGCATGGAATCCCATTTCAAGTTTGACACTTGCCTACCTTCTGTAAACAAATCAAAGCGCTAAAGCGTTTAAAGGCAAGGGAAATATATAAGAACTATAATAGATTTATTCTCTGTTAAAGTTTATTGTTCAAAACGTTTTCGAATTATTAATTTTGGTGAGCGAAGAAAGGATCGTCATGCAGATGCCCTCAAATTTAAAGTTTGCACACACAAGACAGGTATCGTGTAAAAACGGTATCGATTGAAACACCCCTTCGATTAAAATGCACTCGTCCCAGTATTGATTTTATGAATGGTGAAGCTAGAATCTGAATCCATGCATTGACCAATCAAATGAGAGAAATATTTATACGAACCAATCAAGTAATAGATGAATACATAATGTATATTCTATCGCCTTTAACTAAAAAGTTCGTCATGTAAGATGCAAAGGAATAAATAAAACTTGTGCCGGTCATATAAAATGCCAATAAAAATTGAGATTTATAGAAGTGTATATCATGTTAACAAATATTGAAAAGTAATATAGAAAATAAAGCATTTTATCCAGGCTGGATGCAGGAAAATCACTCCGTCTAGACAGAAAAAAAACGCGAAAATCATCACTACTCTATAGACTCCATAAGGCTTCGCTGGCGCTTGCCTAAAAAATGGCATTTTTTTAAGATCGAACATTGTTTCATCAATGTACATGATGGAACATTGATAAAAAAAAAAACAACAGCCTTCAAAGAGGGCAATGTTCCCAAATTAAATAATAAAGTTTATTCAATAATATATAAAACATTTTGTATAAAAATAATGTGACTGAAAAAATTGAATAAAAAAGGATATTCACTAAAATAAAATGGTTATTCACCGCGGGAAAATGCATGCAGTTGATATTTATAGAATCTGGTTATTCCCTTTTTTGTTCGACCAATCAAATTAGATTTACAACGACGATATTGTCTATTAATAAAATCTACAGATAATTCGTCTGCTGCTTTATTTTCACAATGAAAGTGTTCCTATTGTAAGCAAAAAAGCGAGATTTGCGTTCGTGAGCGATGATGCTTTAGCGAAGATAATGCTAGACAAGGACTCAGCAAACACTAAAAAGGCCACAGCTCGTACACATTTCTTATATTTTTCCGATAAGTGGAAATACCCCCCTCCCGAAAAAAAAATATAACAAAACAAACAAACAAAAAAACCCAAATTATTTTGTAACACTATGAAATCTTAATCATAAATTTGATATTTGATTTTTGTTGCATTATTGAATAAAACAATAACTGTCTTTTGATTCGGTAAATGTGTGGAGTTATTGACTTTTGAAAAAAACTTATTGTTATTCACCTCGCCCGCTGGGCTCGGTGAATAACAGTTTTTTCAAAAGTCAATAACTCCACACATTTACCTCATCAAAAGACAGTAATTGTATAATATTTCCATAATCAGTCTCTAAATTAACATGGATTATTTCAAGATTACAGATGTATAAGGCCACTTTAAGTTGATTAATAGAATCTGAGACATCTGCTTATGCTGAAAATATTGGGGTCGATGAGTTGGTAATAGTTTTAAATTTTTGACTATTTTCATCAAATGTCTCATAAAATTTAAAGGATTTTGTAAAATTTTCGAAATGAAATAAAAGTTTCAATCTATAAAGTTTTTGGAAGGTGGGGATAAGAATCTACGTATTAATTTGATATGGCCTAATAGTTGTTAATAAAACCGAATAAGATTTACAATTTGAATATTTTTTACACTTTGCTTGTACATGTATTTCAGTTACCGGTCAAGAAGTGGAAATCTAGGGAATGCATTCAATATATAAGTGATAAAACTAATTTTACTTTATTTATCTTTCTTTTCTGACATCTGTTTCCTGTTTTTAGGTTGTGGAAGCAGCCCCTTATGTAACAACTTTAGAAACACTAGAGAAATACGATTGTGACTTTTGTGTTCATGGAGGTAAAAGCATAAATCCATATTTATCCATTTTATTAATTGTGCATAGTAGGTTTCTTTGCTTTAAATTGTCTCTATTTGTAACCATGTCTCACACCCATGTAAGTTTCATAAATTCTTAGCTATGAACAGCCATATTTATACTGTTAATGTTTAAGTTTCATAAATACTGATAACAGTTGCAAGTATACTGTTATTGTATAAGTTTCATAAATTCTGGTGACAGTTGCATGTTTACTGTAACTGTAAAAGTTTCATAAATCCTGTAACTTAGATAATCCATGTATAAGTTCTACCTTTTATGTAATCAAAGCATTTCTGCTATAAAGAAAAAATAATAGACATATTTTTATTAATATTTCCTAATAAAAAAATAATAATCATACAAAACCAATAAAAACAATATATACAATCAATATAAAATATATAAAATTGTTTCATACATATAAAGATTTCATACCCAGATAAAATCTAACTTTTGGCTCTTAGGGGCTACCCGCTTCAACTTATGACCTACTATATGTACATGCACATGTACCTGTATTTGTGAAAACAATTAAATCAACTTATAAACTTGTAATTCTGTGGAAGATCGTCACTGGATTAAATAGACCTTGTGGAAGAACGTCACAAGATATTAGATACTATGGACAGGTACATGTACACATACATCCTACAAAATTAGTTCAGAAAAGCGGAAGAGCATCGCCTTGTATGTTGATTGAGGAAGAACATCTCAAGTATGATTGTGACTAGCTGTCTGAGGAAGAACATCTCAGGTTATCTGATTGTAAATTAACTGTCTGAGGAAGAACATCTCAGGTTATCTGATTGTGAACTGTCTGAGGAAGAACATCTCAGGTTATAAATGTTATACATGTATGATTGTGAACTGTCTGAGGAAGAACATCTCAGGTTATATGTTATATGTATATGATTGTAGACTTAATTTGTATGATTATGAACTGTCTGTGGAAGAACATCTGAGGTTATATGTATATGTATATGATTGTGAACTAAATTTTATGAATTATTGAACTGGGGGAAAAATAATTTATCAGTATGATAAATATGCAGGCCAAATGAACGAGTAAAATAAATTTGAATTACCTCTTCAGGTAGAGTTTTGAGCCCCAAAAGTAATTTACAAAAACATCCCCACCTGAGTTCACTCTCATTACTACTAGAGTTTGCATTGTTAATTGATATTCAGTGGTTATTGTGTTTCCGTGTTTTATGTGTTGTCTGTTTTTGTCCTGTCCTTGTTTGTGTTGACTGGTTTTGTCTCTACCCTTTTGGACTTTAACACAAAGATGCCACATTGGTACCACTGCTTCTTTCAGGTACCTGTCCAAGGTTGGTTGTTTTTCCTCCTGGTACTATGGTTTCCTCCACTATAAAAACTGACTGAACTGTACAGCCCAGTTGCATCAAAAATTGCATTAAACCCTAACACGCAAACACAAATAAGGTGCTTAGGTGTATGCTCTTTTATATTGACAGTTAAGGTCTATGTATCTATAAAAGGTGGATTTAGGACCTGCATGTCGGGCACATGCCCTGCGGTTTGACAGGAAAATTTGGTTAGGACCTGAATGACTAGAGGTCCCAGTAGATTTTTTTTAGTTGCACGCCATCCAGTTTGAAAATTTTTTGATCCGCCACAGTCTATGAATTGATTCTCTTATATAATAGAAAATAAGGAGATGTGAAATAGTTGTATGCTACACAGTCTGCATAAACAAGCAGAAATTTAAAAAAAACACAACTAAAAACAGCCAGCAGCCTTCAATGAGACCAGAAGGTGTTACTCACTGTTTTATGACGGGCCAAAGGTTAAAATAAGATGCATACAGTTTAAAACGAACATTTGGCCATTTTCAGATTGTAAAAAGCAAGGGTCCTCCTTGTGACCTATGAATATGAAACTGTAACTGGATTGTTGGTAGTATGTATTTGTATTGTAGAGTAAAACTCCATGGCAATTATAGAAATTACAACATATATTGGAAAAATATTGTATAGCTTTCAGTTGTAATAAAATCTGTTTTGTCATTCATTTTAATGTGACCATATATTTGGACAGTTTTCACAGAGTGAAAAATCCGGGTTATAAAATGGTGAATGTCGGGGGTCGGGTGTTGGGGTGAAGAAATTTTCGTAACAGTTTTCTCAGCAACTACTAATCACAGCCACTTGCATGACTCAATATCTGGTATACGGTATCATGGTGAGGGTCCCATAACATCGGATTCCATATCAGGGTTGTCGCTCACCTACCTTCTGTTAAATGAAATCCAGCCATTTTTTACTTTGACAGATTTTTGATATGATATTTCAGATGACATAACCACCACTGCTGATGGAACAGACACATACCACTTGGTGAAGACTGCTGGAAAATACAAGTAAGACGTGAAGGAATTATAAAAGTTGAAAACAAGTATTTATCTGTAAAAAAATCATTGGCAGACACATATACTTGGTGAAATATGCTGGAAAATACATACAAACAATTTTTTTTATTTTAATGTAGCAATCAACAAATAGGTGGGACAAAGAAAGACTTACCTGTATATTGTATGTCGGAAGCAAAAAACATCAGTAAATACTAGCACTTGTTGAAATCTGCTGAAAAATACAAGTAGGGAAAAAAGTGAAGAAATTACAAAATTTCTATAAATATTTTCTTATTTTTCATAAAAAAAAATCATTGACACATTTTAGTTCCTGCTGAAAAATATGACATGAATAGAAACCAAGATGATAATTCCCAACATTTGACAATGTTCATGGTATGTTTTCCTGGCATTGTGTCCAGACTTTGCAAAATAGAAAAAGATAAGGATATTTTGTTGATGTTTTTGAAAAAATTACAACACAAATTTATCCCCCCCCCCAAAAAGCTATAAATTTTCATAAAAATAGTATAATTTTCCTTCTATACTCTAGCATCATGAAATCTGAACTTAATACAATTTTGCCTTCAGTCTAACTTGACATAAATTTTGTAGAGAGTGTAAAAGAACTGCTGGTGTCTCCACAACAGATTTAGTAGGGAGGTATGATTATAAAAACACTACTTAATTTTTAATGCCTCCGCGACGACATGTCGGGTGGCATTAAGTTTTACTCATGTCCGTCCGTCCGTACGTACGTACGTACGTACGTACGTACGTATGTCCGTACGAATTTCCGTCAAGCTTTTCTCAGAAACCGTAAATGGGAATAACTTGAAACTTGGTAGGATGGTTCAGTATGACAAACTATACGTCCTAAGCAAAAAATAGACCTATCAGACATCTACTTCCTGTTTGGGGCTGGATCGATACCAAAATCGACATGAAAATTTCCGTCAAGCTTTTCTCAGAAACCATACATGGGAATGATTTGAAAGTTGATAGGATGGTTTAGTATGATAAACTATGTGTCCTAAGCGACTTTCAGACCTGTCGGGCTTCAACTTTTTATTTGAGGCCAGCGGGGGCATCCGTGTCCCATGGACACATTCTTTCTTTATTTTACATTATTCCAGTATACTGTGTCCCGTGCGGGGCCTGGGTGGCGAATAGGCCCGCAGCAGAGCCTAGCTTGTCGTAAGAGGCGACTAAGGGTCTTGGGATTCTGACGTCGGGTCGGTGCTCAGCCCACAGAGCGACCAAGTGTGTACCCTAGGTAGCTGAATAGGGTGGCCCTCGTCCGCGGGGGTTGTCAGGTCTATAATACGGAAACCCTGACCGCCGACCATAGTGGGCCAACGTGTGTGGAGAGTGCCACGCTTCATGCACGTAAAAGACCCCTTTGTGGACCGCCAAGTAGTGCACCACATAGGCTAAATTTTCCAACCTACCCACCTCTCCCCTTTTCCTGTGGTTCTTCAAAATTTACCTGTCCTTTGTGTCCCACCCCATCCCCATATTTCATTTATCATCATCATTTCATGTTCATTTTATCATCCTTTCATGTTCATCGCCTGTAGATAACCTATATAGCGTTGCACGGGCGTAAAACACCAACTCACTCACTCACTCACTCCAGTATACTGTTAACCAGCTTAATTTCTTGAGCTATTAATTTTTTTCTTATTTTACCATGAGTTAAACACTAGGGTTGTTTCCCTTTCAATGTTGCAATATGAAGATAGCTAGAGTTTAACAGTAGTGTTGTTTCCCCTCATAAAGTCATGATTTGGAGTAATCAAGAGTGAAACAATAGAAACTTCATTATGTTACAATTAGAGATGGAAAGAGTGAAACAAAAAAGGGTTGCAGACCCAAATCCAAGGAAATACATACTTGATGCATTCCCTTTAATAAATGATAAAAAAATCCATATAAAAAAAAAAACTAAAAAACATTTTGCCTTGCTATGCTCAGCAAAAACAAATACAAAATATTTTTAAGTCTTCCCTAAACTAAAATCCTGGATCCACCCCTTGGTTGTATACCTCATAACACGTCACAATAGTGAAACAATAGCAATGTTTCCCTTTGAAGTCAAACTAGTTTGAGAACATTTTACTGTCATTTCATTTTTATTCATGGTTTTGCTTAACCTATGAAATTGGATTTCCCACAAAAAGGAAATTTAATATTGATCTATATGTTGAGTACTCCAAAACCACAAATTTAAGAATACACAAACTGAACCACGAAAAATTGGTACCCACGAGAATAAATGATTCATTGGTCATGTGACTTCTTTTCCAAATTTAACAGCCTAAAATATAATGAGTTTGGTAGTTTTGTTATAACCTTTATTGTAATAAAACATCAGAAAGAACCTTAAAATAGAATGACAAAATTATTTTAGAATGTTACTGGTAACTAAACAGCATCACGAGAGAGATGAAGAAAAGATGATGGATAAAGAAAAAGTAGAAGATATTGGCAAGGTAGGTATCATCTATGTTTGTCATAAAGATATAAAAAATTCTCAAGGTGGGTAAAAAATGTAAATAGAATTTCAGTAACTGTAAATAAATGAAATTTATTACAGATAAGGCACAGTTAAAAGGTTAAAATATACACAATAAACAATTCAAAACATGAAAAAAAAAAACAGAATAAAGCTTTAACACATTTAACACAGGCAAAATGTTCAGACAAACATCCTTCATTTGGGGCAAGAAACATTAAAAATAAAAGGTATGAAATAAAGAATAAGGTATGACAGAGGCTAAATTTGGCCCCCTTATTTGGCATATTTTGAAAATAATTGAAATAAGGTGAAACTATTCTAGATCAGTTCCAAGATGAACAAGGTATAGTAAAATAATAGTATTTTTTAACAAAATCTCATTTATTACATCACAGTGATGTCATTGATTCTGTGGAAATGGCATGGTTGTGAAAAAGTGTTTTAATCATGCAAATTTTGAGTAGTTTTTGGCAAATTTAACCATGAGCCACACAGTGTATCACAAGGATATTTTTATGTTTTTTTTCTGTATTGAAAAGGATCATTTACACACATTATTGTAGTGTTACACATTATGGTTTATAGTTAAATTTGCCAAAAAATAACACTAAAAAATCGCAGGTTTTTAAAAACATTTCAACAAATTGCAAAGTTTAAACCACTTAAAGTAAATATTTTAACATCACAGTGGATGACTTTTAACAAAATCATGCTGATATAGTAAAATTTAACTAAAAGTATATTTTGCATATTTCCAGCGCATTTTAGTAATTTCAAAATTTTTGGGCTTATTTTGGCTTTTGTTATACCTTGTCCTTGGTCTTAAATCTTCAGTTTAAAAATTGTTCCTGTAAATTGTATTATAACTGTTATGTTTGTGTTTGTCAGTATTTATGTCTGTAAAATGTAAATTTGTTGATATTCGTTTAGATGTCAGGAGATCGACAGGTGAGGGTTGTCTACCTTTTCTTTTCACCTTAGTCATCATTATATTGAGCAAGTTAACATCTTTTTTTTTAATTAAGGTCTTTCCCTTTTCAGAAGGAAAGACCTTACTGTATTTCTTATGATGATTATTATTATTATTAAGGTCTTTCCCACTACAGTGGAAAGACCTTACTGTATTTCTTCTGATTATTATTAAGGTCTTTCCCTTCCGTAGGAAAGACCTTATTGTATTCGTTAGGCCTATTATTAAGGTCTTTCCCTTTCCAAAGGGAAGACCTTACTGTATTTCTTATTGACACTTTCAAAATTTTTTTTCCGCGCCCAATATATAAAAAGTGTCGCGACATATAATTTTGATACTTAGTACCTTTAGTCGGTCATACTTGGAGATGCCCTGACTGACGCTGTGAAACCGATCTATTTTTAGTAACAGAGTTATCTGCCCCAGACCGAAAAACCTTGTTATCAGATAAACTCAAAAACTGTAACCGATATAAAAATTCTGAATAGTGGAAATTGTTACCTCACTCCTGGTCATGTTTTGTCACCCAAAAAAAAGTTTTTCGATAAGTGTCAAGTTTACGCAATTTTGAGTCGCGAATTGACAAAAACGTAAAAATTTCTATTTTTAGAACCGTTTGTCGTAGAACCTCAAAACTTTCACCATTCATTTTAGGTGACCTATGGTACATCCAAAAATATAAAGGTCAAGGTCATATCAACAAAAACAAAAAAGGTCATTTTCTAGGACAATGGGTTTTATCTTCAAGTCAATTTTTCAGCCCTTATTTGAAACATTTTTGTGCGGTTTTTTTTGATATGATGTCCGCCAGGAGTTCTTCTAGGAGATTATACAAAAAAATTCCATAATTTTTTTTTTATTTTCAGCGCGTCCTGATTTTTGTGAAAATTGTACCGATTCCTGTACGCCATATACGTATGACCTTGAATGACCTTTTATGATTAAATCATCTCAATATGACCACCAAGACCATTTTAAGTCATTTAAATGTCATAATTATCAATATTAAGCAAATTTAAATTTTACCCCCTCCCCCTTTTTACCCAAAAAATTCAAATTTGGCATTATTGGTTCTAAATGGTAAAAAATGCTCAAACATACCTATTTTGGTCAAAATAAGTCTAAATCAACCATAAAAAGTACTACTTTCCCTATTTATTAAGGTCTTTCCCTTTCCAAAGGGAAGACCTTACTGTATTTCTTATTGACACTTTCAAAATTTTTTTTCCGCGCCCAATATATAAAAAGTGTCGCGACATATAATTTTGATACTTAGTACCTTTAGTCGGTCATACTTGGAGATGCCCTGACTGACGCTGTGAAACCGATCTATTTTTAGTAACAGAGTTATCTGCCCCAGACCGAAAAACCTTGTTATCAGATAAACTCAAAAACTGTAACCGATATAAAAATTCTGAATAGTGGAAATTGTTACCTCACTCCTGGTCATGTTTTGTCACCCAAAAAAAAGTTTTTCGATAAGTGTCAAGTTTACGCAATTTTGAGTCGCGAATTGACAAAAACGTAAAAATTTCTATTTTTAGAACCGTTTGTCGTAGAACCTCAAAACTTTCACCATTCATTTTAGGTGACCTATGGTACATCCAAAAATATAAAGGTCAAGGTCATATCAACAAAAACAAAAAAGGTCATTTTCTAGGACAATGGGTTTTATCTTCAAGTCAATTTTTCAGCCCTTATTTGAAACATTTTTGTGCGGTTTTTTTTGATATGATGTCCGCCAGGAGTTCTTCTAGGAGATTATACAAAAAAATTCCATAATTTTTTTTTTATTTTCAGCGCGTCCTGATTTTTGTGAAAATTGTACCGATTCCTGTACGCCATATACGTATGACCTTGAATGACCTTTTATGATTAAATCATCTCAATATGACCACCAAGACCATTTTAAGTCATTTAAATGTCATAATTATCAATATTAAGCAAATTTAAATTTTACCCCCTCCCCCTTTTTACCCAAAAAATTCAAATTTGGCATTATTGGTTCTAAATGGTAAAAAATGCTCAAACATACCTATTTTGGTCAAAATAAGTCTAAATCAACCATAAAAAGTACTACTTTCCCTATTTATTAAGGTCTTTCCCTTTCCAAAGGGAAGACCTTACTGTATTTCTTATTGACACTTTCAAAAATTTTTTTCCGCGCCCAATATATAAAAAGTGTCGCGACATATAATTTTGATACTTAGTACCTTTAGTCGGTCATACTTGGAGATGCCCTGACTGACGCTGTGAAACCGATCTATTTTTAGTAACAGAGTTATCTGCCCCAGACCGAAAAACCTTGTTATCAGATAAACTCAAAAACTGTAACCGATATAAAAATTCTGAATAGTGGAAATTGTTACCTCACTCCTGGTCATGTTTTGTCACCCAAAAAAAAGTTTTTCGATAAGTGTCAAGTTTACGCAATTTTGAGTCGCGAATTGACAAAAACGTAAAAATTTCTATTTTTAGAACCGTTTGTCGTAGAACCTCAAAACTTTCACCATTCATTTTAGGTGACCTATGGTACATCCAAAAATATAAAGGTCAAGGTCATATCAACAAAAACAAAAAAGGTCATTTTCTAGGACAATGGGTTTTATCTTCAAGTCAATTTTTCAGCCCTTATTTGAAACATTTTTGTGCGTTTTTTTTTGATATGATGTCCGCCAGGAGTTCTTCTAGGAGATTATACAAAAAAATTCCATAATTTTTTTTTTATTTTCAGCGCGTCCTGATTTTTGTGAAAATTGTACCGATTCCTGTACGCCATATACGTATGACCTTGAATGACCTTTTATGATTAAATCATCTCAATATGACCACCAAGACCATTTTAAGTCATTTAAATGTCATAATTATCAATATTAAGCAAATTTAAATTTTACCCCCTCCCCCTTTTTACCCAAAAAATTCAAATTTGGCATTATTGGTTCTAAATGGTAAAAAATGCTCAAACATACCTATTTTGGTCAAAATAAGTCTAAATCAACCATAAAAAGTACTACTTTCCCTATTTATTAAGGTCTTTCCCTTTCCAAAGGGAAGACCTTACTGTATTTCTTATTGACACTTTCAAAATTTTTTTTCCGCGCCCAATATATAAAAAGTGTCGCGACATATAATTTTGATACTTAGTACCTTTAGTCGGTCATACTTGGAGATGCCCTGACTGACGCTGTGAAACCGATCTATTTTTAGTAACAGAGTTATCTGCCCCAGACCGAAAAACCTTGTTATCAGATAAACTCAAAAACTGTAACCGATATAAAAATTCTGAATAGTGGAAATTGTTACCTCACTCCTGGTCATGTTTTGTCACCCAAAAAAAAGTTTTTCGATAAGTGTCAAGTTTACGCAATTTTGAGTCGCGAATTGACAAAAACGTAAAAATTTCTATTTTTAGAACCGTTTGTCGTAGAACCTCAAAACTTTCACCATTCATTTTAGGTGACCTATGGTACATCCAAAAATATAAAGGTCAAGGTCATATCAACAAAAACAAAAAAGGTCATTTTCTAGGACAATGGGTTTTATCTTCAAGTCAATTTTTCAGCCCTTATTTGAAACATTTTTGTGCGGTTTTTTTTGATATGATGTCCGCCAGGAGTTCTTCTAGGAGATTATACAAAAAAATTCCATAATTTTTTTTTTATTTTCAGCGCGTCCTGATTTTTGTGAAAATTGTACCGATTCCTGTACGCCATATACGTATGACCTTGAATGACCTTTTATGATTAAATCATCTCAATATGACCACCAAGACCATTTTAAGTCATTTAAATGTCATAATTATCAATATTAAGCAAATTTAAATTTTACCCCCTCCCCCTTTTTACCCAAAAAATTCAAATTTGGCATTATTGGTTCTAAATGGTAAAAAATGCTCAAACATACCTATTTTGGTCAAAATAAGTCTAAATCAACCATAAAAAGTACTACTTTCCCTATTTATTAAGGTCTTTCCCTTTCCAAAGGGAAGACCTTACTGTATTTCTTATTGACACTTTCAAAATTTTTTTCCGCGCCCAATATATAAAAAGTGTCGCGACATATAATTTTGATACTTAGTACCTTTAGTCGGTCATACTTGGAGATGCCCTGACTGACGCTGTGAAACCGATCTATTTTTAGTAACAGAGTTATCTGCCCCAGACCGAAAAACCTTGTTATCAGATAAACTCAAAAACTGTAACCGATATAAAAATTCTGAATAGTGGAAATTGTTACCTCACTCCTGGTCATGTTTTGTCACCCAAAAAAAAGTTTTTCGATAAGTGTCAAGTTTACGCAATTTTGAGTCGCGAATTGACAAAAACGTAAAAATTTCTATTTTTAGAACCGTTTGTCGTAGAACCTCAAAACTTTCACCATTCATTTTAGGTGACCTATGGTACATCCAAAAATATAAAGGTCAAGGTCATATCAACAAAAACAAAAAAGGTCATTTTCTAGGACAATGGGTTTTATCTTCAAGTCAATTTTTCAGCCCTTATTTGAAACATTTTTGTGCGGTTTTTTTTGATATGATGTCCGCCAGGAGTTCTTCTAGGAGATTATACAAAAAAATTCCATAATTTTTTTTTTATTTTCAGCGCGTCCTGATTTTTGTGAAAATTGTACCGATTCCTGTACGCCATATACGTATGACCTTGAATGACCTTTTATGATTAAATCATCTCAATATGACCACCAAGACCATTTTAAGTCATTTAAATGTCATAATTATCAATATTAAGCAAATTTAAATTTTACCCCCTCCCCCTTTTTACCCAAAAAATTCAAATTTGGCATTATTGGTTCTAAATGGTAAAAAATGCTCAAACATACCTATTTTGGTCAAAATAAGTCTAAATCAACCATAAAAAGTACTACTTTCCCTATTTATTAAGGTCTTTCCCTTTCCAAAGGGAAGACCTTACTGTATTTCTTATTGACACTTTCAAAATTTTTTTTCCGCGCCCAATATATAAAAAGTGTCGCGACATATAATTTTGATACTTAGTACCTTTAGTCGGTCATACTTGGAGATGCCCTGACTGACGCTGTGAAACCGATCTATTTTTAGTAACAGAGTTATCTGCCCCAGACCGAAAAACCTTGTTATCAGATAAACTCAAAAACTGTAACCGATATAAAAATTCTGAATAGTGGAAATTGTTACCTCACTCCTGGTCATGTTTTGTCACCCAAAAAAAAGTTTTTCGATAAGTGTCAAGTTTACGCAATTTTGAGTCGCGAATTGACAAAAACGTAAAAATTTCTATTTTTAGAACCGTTTGTCGTAGAACCTCAAAACTTTCACCATTCATTTTAGGTGACCTATGGTACATCCAAAAATATAAAGGTCAAGGTCATATCAACAAAAACAAAAAAGGTCATTTTCTAGGACAATGGGTTTTATCTTCAAGTCAATTTTTCAGCCCTTATTTGAAACATTTTTGTGCGTTTTTTTTTTATATGATGTCCGCCAGGAGTTCTTCTAGGAGATTATACAAAAAAATTCCATAATTTTTTTTTTATTTTCAGCGCGTCCTGATTTTTGTGAAAATTGTACCGATTCCTGTACGCCATATACGTATGACCTTGAATGACCTTTTATGATTAAATCATCTCAATATGACCACCAAGACCATTTTAAGTCATTTAAATGTCATAATTATCAATATTAAGCAAATTTAAATTTTACCCCCTCCCCCTTTTTACCCAAAAAATTCAAATTTGGCATTATTGGTTCTAAATGGTAAAAAATGCTCAAACATACCTATTTTGGTCAAAATAAGTCTAAATCAACCATAAAAAGTACTACTTTCCCTATTTATTAAGGTCTTTCCCTTTCCAAAGGGAAGACCTTACTGTATTTCTTATTGACACTTTCAAAATTTTTTTCCGCGCCCAATATATAAAAAGTGTCGCGACATATAATTTTGATACTTAGTACCTTTAGTCGGTCATACTTGGAGATGCCCTGACTGACGCTGTGAAACCGATCTATTTTTAGTAACAGAGTTATCTGCCCCAGACCGAAAAACCTTGTTATCAGATAAACTCAAAAACTGTAACCGATATAAAAATTCTGAATAGTGGAAATTGTTACCTCACTCCTGGTCATGTTTTGTCACCCAAAAAAAAGTTTTTCGATAAGTGTCAAGTTTACGCAATTTTGAGTCGCGAATTGACAAAAACGTAAAAATTTCTATTTTTAGAACCGTTTGTCGTAGAACCTCAAAACTTTCACCATTCATTTTAGGTGACCTATGGTACATCCAAAAATATAAAGGTCAAGGTCATATCAACAAAAACAAAAAAGGTCATTTTCTAGGACAATGGGTTTTATCTTCAAGTCAATTTTTCAGCCCTTATTTGAAACATTTTTGTGCGGTTTTTTTTGATATGATGTCCGCCAGGAGTTCTTCTAGGAGATTATACAAAAAAATTCCATAATTTTTTTTTTATTTTCAGCGCGTCCTGATTTTTGTGAAAATTGTACCGATTCCTGTACGCCATATACGTATGACCTTGAATGACCTTTTATGATTAAATCATCTCAATATGACCACCAAGACCATTTTAAGTCATTTAAATGTCATAATTATCAATATTAAGCAAATTTAAATTTTACCCCCTCCCCCTTTTTACCCAAAAAATTCAAATTTGGCATTATTGGTTCTAAATGGTAAAAAATGCTCAAACATACCTATTTTGGTCAAAATAAGTCTAAATCAACCATAAAAAGTACTACTTTCCCTATTTATTAAGGTCTTTCCCTTTCCAAAGGGAAGACCTTACTGTATTTCTTATTGACACTTTCAAAATTTTTTTTCCGCGCCCAATATATAAAAAGTGTCGCGACATATAATTTTGATACTTAGTACCTTTAGTCGGTCATACTTGGAGATGCCCTGACTGACGCTGTGAAACCGATCTATTTTTAGTAACAGAGTTATCTGCCCCAGACCGAAAAACCTTGTTATCAGATAAACTCAAAAACTGTAACCGATATAAAAATTCTGAATAGTGGAAATTGTTACCTCACTCCTGGTCATGTTTTGTCACCCAAAAAAAAGTTTTTCGATAAGTGTCAAGTTTACGCAATTTTGAGTCGCGAATTGACAAAAACGTAAAAATTTCTATTTTTAGAACCGTTTGTCGTAGAACCTCAAAACTTTCACCATTCATTTTAGGTGACCTATGGTACATCCAAAAATATAAAGGTCAAGGTCATATCAACAAAAACAAAAAAGGTCATTTTCTAGGACAATGGGTTTTATCTTCAAGTCAATTTTTCAGCCCTTATTTGAAACATTTTTGTGCGTTTTTTTTTTATATGATGTCCGCCAGGAGTTCTTCTAGGAGATTATACAAAAAAATTCCATAATTTTTTTTTTATTTTCAGCGCGTCCTGATTTTTGTGAAAATTGTACCGATTCCTGTACGCCATATACGTATGACCTTGAATGACCTTTTATGATTAAATCATCTCAATATGACCACCAAGACCATTTTAAGTCATTTAAATGTCATAATTATCAATATTAAGCAAATTTAAATTTTACCCCCTCCCCCTTTTTACCCAAAAAATTCAAATTTGGCATTATTGGTTCTAAATGGTAAAAAATGCTCAAACATACCTATTTTGGTCAAAATAAGTCTAAATCAACCATAAAAAGTACTACTTTCCCTATTTATTAAGGTCTTTCCCTTTCCAAAGGGAAGACCTTACTGTATTTCTTATTGACACTTTCAAAATTTTTTTCCGCGCCCAATATATAAAAAGTGTCGCGACATATAATTTTGATACTTAGTACCTTTAGTCGGTCATACTTGGAGATGCCCTGACTGACGCTGTGAAACCGATCTATTTTTAGTAACAGAGTTATCTGCCCCAGACCGAAAAACCTTGTTATCAGATAAACTCAAAAACTGTAACCGATATAAAAATTCTGAATAGTGGAAATTGTTACCTCACTCCTGGTCATGTTTTGTCACCCAAAAAAAAGTTTTTCGATAAGTGTCAAGTTTACGCAATTTTGAGTCGCGAATTGACAAAAACGTAAAAATTTCTATTTTTAGAACCGTTTGTCGTAGAACCTCAAAACTTTCACCATTCATTTTAGGTGACCTATGGTACATCCAAAAATATAAAGGTCAAGGTCATATCAACAAAAACAAAAAAGGTCATTTTCTAGGACAATGGGTTTTATCTTCAAGTCAATTTTTCAGCCCTTATTTGAAACATTTTTGTGCGGTTTTTTTTGATATGATGTCCGCCAGGAGTTCTTCTAGGAGATTATACAAAAAAATTCCATAATTTTTTTTTTATTTTCAGCGCGTCCTGATTTTTGTGAAAATTGTACCGATTCCTGTACGCCATATACGTATGACCTTGAATGACCTTTTATGATTAAATCATCTCAATATGACCACCAAGACCATTTTAAGTCATTTAAATGTCATAATTATCAATATTAAGCAAATTTAAATTTTACCCCCTCCCCCTTTTTACCCAAAAAATTCAAATTTGGCATTATTGGTTCTAAATGGTAAAAAATGCTCAAACATACCTATTTTGGTCAAAATAAGTCTAAATCAACCATAAAAAGTACTACTTTCCCTATTTATTAAGGTCTTTCCCTTTCCAAAGGGAAGACCTTACTGTATTTCTTATTGACACTTTCAAAATTTTTTTTCCGCGCCCAATATATAAAAAGTGTCGCGACATATAATTTTGATACTTAGTACCTTTAGTCGGTCATACTTGGAGATGCCCTGACTGACGCTGTGAAACCGATCTATTTTTAGTAACAGAGTTATCTGCCCCAGACCGAAAAACCTTGTTATCAGATAAACTCAAAAACTGTAACCGATATAAAAATTCTGAATAGTGGAAATTGTTACCTCACTCCTGGTCATGTTTTGTCACCCAAAAAAAAGTTTTTCGATAAGTGTCAAGTTTACGCAATTTTGAGTCGCGAATTGACAAAAACGTAAAAATTTCTATTTTTAGAACCGTTTGTCGTAGAACCTCAAAACTTTCACCATTCATTTTAGGTGACCTATGGTACATCCAAAAATATAAAGGTCAAGGTCATATCAACAAAAACAAAAAAGGTCATTTTCTAGGACAATGGGTTTTATCTTCAAGTCAATTTTTCAGCCCTTATTTGAAACATTTTTGTGCGTTTTTTTTTTATATGATGTCCGCCAGGAGTTCTTCTAGGAGATTATACAAAAAAATTCCATAATTTTTTTTTTTTTTCAGCGCGTCCTGATTTTTGTGAAAATTGTACCGATTCCTGTACGCCATATACATATGACCTTGAATGACCTTTTATGATTAAATCATCTCAATATGACCACCAAGACCATTTTAAGTCATTTAAATGTCATAATTATCAATATTAAGCAAATTTAAATTTTACCCCCTCCCCCTTTTTACCCAAAAAATTCAAATTTGGCATTATTGGTTCTAAATGGTAAAAAATGCTCAAACATACCTATTTTGGTCAAAATAAGTCTAAATCAACCATAAAAAGTACTACTTTCCCTATTTATTAAGGTCTTTCCCTTTCCAAAGGGAAGACCTTACTGTATTTCTTATTGACACTTTCAAAATTTTTTTCCGCGCCCAATATATAAAAAGTGTCGCGACATATAATTTTGATACTTAGTACCTTTAGTCGGTCATACTTGGAGATGCCCTGACTGACGCTGTGAAACCGATCTATTTTTAGTAACAGAGTTATCTGCCCCAGACCGAAAAACCTTGTTATCAGATAAACTCAAAAACTGTAACCGATATAAAAATTCTGAATAGTGGAAATTGTTACCTCACTCCTGGTCATGTTTTGTCACCCAAAAAAAAGTTTTTCGATAAGTGTCAAGTTTACGCAATTTTGAGTCGCGAATTGACAAAAACGTAAAAATTTCTATTTTTAGAACCGTTTGTCGTAGAACCTAAAACTTTCACCATTCATTTTAGGTGACCTATGGTACATCCAAAAATATAAAGGTCAAGGTCATATCAACAAAAACAAAAAAGGTCATTTTCTAGGACAATGGGTTTTATCTTCAAGTCAATTTTTCAGCCCTTATTTGAAACATTTTTGTGCGGTTTTTTTTGATATGATGTCCGCCAGGAGTTCTTCTAGGAGATTATACAAAAAAATTCCATAATTTTTTTTTTATTTTCAGCGCGTCCTGATTTTTGTGAAAATTGTACCGATTCCTGTACGCCATATACGTATGACCTTGAATGACCTTTTATGATTAAATCATCTCAATATGACCACCAAGACCATTTTAAGTCATTTAAATGTCATAATTATCAATATTAAGCAAATTTGAATTTTACCCCCTCCCCCTTTTTACCCAAAAAATTCAAATTTGGCATTATTGGTTCTAAATGGTAAAAAATGCTCAAACATACCTATTTTGGTCAAAATAAGTCTAAATCAACCATAAAAAGTACTACTTTCCCTATTTATTAAGGTCTTTCCCTTTCCAAAGGGAAGACCTTACTGTATTTCTTATTGACACTTTCAAAATTTTTTTTCCGCGCCCAATATATAAAAAGTGTCGCGACATATAATTTTGATACTTAGTACCTTTAGTCGGTCATACTTGGAGATGCCCTGACTGACGCTGTGAAACCGATCTATTTTTAGTAACAGAGTTATCTGCCCCAGACCGAAAAACCTTGTTATCAGATAAACTCAAAAACTGTAACCGATATAAAAATTCTGAATAGTGGAAATTGTTACCTCACTCCTGGTCATGTTTTGTCACCCAAAAAAAAGTTTTTCGATAAGTGTCAAGTTTACGCAATTTTGAGTCGCGAATTGACAAAAACGTAAAAATTTCTATTTTTAGAACCGTTTGTCGTAGAACCTCAAAACTTTCACCATTCATTTTAGGTGACCTATGGTACATCCAAAAATATAAAGGTCAAGGTCATATCAACAAAAACAAAAAAGGTCATTTTCTAGGACAATGGGTTTTATCTTCAAGTCAATTTTTCAGCCCTTATTTGAAACATTTTTGTGCGTTTTTTTTTTATATGATGTCCGCCAGGAGTTCTTCTAGGAGATTATACAAAAAAATTCCATAATTTTTTTTTTTTTTCAGCGCGTCCTGATTTTTGTGAAAATTGTACCGATTCCTGTACGCCATATACATATGACCTTGAATGACCTTTTATGATTAAATCATCTCAATATGACCACCAAGACCATTTTAAGTCATTTAAATGTCATAATTATCAATATTAAGCAAATTTAAATTTTACCCCCTCCCCCTTTTTACCCAAAAAATTCAAATTTGGCATTATTGGTTCTAAATGGTAAAAAATGCTCAAACATACCTATTTTGGTCAAAATAAGTCTAAATCAACCATAAAAAGTACTACTTTCCCTATTTATTAAGGTCTTTCCCTTTCCAAAGGGAAGACCTTACTGTATTTCTTATTGACACTTTCAAAATTTTTTTCCGCGCCCAATATATAAAAAGTGTCGCGACATATAATTTTGATACTTAGTACCTTTAGTCGGTCATACTTGGAGATGCCCTGACTGACGCTGTGAAACCGATCTATTTTTAGTAACAGAGTTATCTGCCCCAGACCGAAAAACCTTGTTATCAGATAAACTCAAAAACTGTAACCGATATAAAAATTCTGAATAGTGGAAATTGTTACCTCACTCCTGGTCATGTTTTGTCACCCAAAAAAAAGTTTTTCGATAAGTGTCAAGTTTACGCAATTTTGAGTCGCGAATTGACAAAAACGTAAAAATTTCTATTTTTAGAACCGTTTGTCGTAGAACCTAAAACTTTCACCATTCATTTTAGGTGACCTATGGTACATCCAAAAATATAAAGGTCAAGGTCATATCAACAAAAACAAAAAAGGTCATTTTCTAGGACAATGGGTTTTATCTTCAAGTCAATTTTTCAGCCCTTATTTGAAACATTTTTGTGCGGTTTTTTTTGATATGATGTCCGCCAGGAGTTCTTCTAGGAGATTATACAAAAAAATTCCATAATTTTTTTTTTATTTTCAGCGCGTCCTGATTTTTGTGAAAATTGTACCGATTCCTGTACGCCATATACGTATGACCTTGAATGACCTTTTATGATTAAATCATCTCAATATGACCACCAAGACCATTTTAAGTCATTTAAATGTCATAATTATCAATATTAAGCAAATTTGAATTTTACCCCCTTCCCCTTTTTACCCAAAAAATTCAAATTTGGCATTATTGGTTCTAAATGGTAAAAAATGCTCAAACATACCTATTTTGGTCAAAATAAGTCTAAATCAACCATAAAAAGTACTACTTTCCCTATTTATTAAGGTCTTTCCCTTTCCAAAGGGAAGACCTTACTGTATTTCTTATTGACACTTTCAAAATTTTTTTTCCGCGCCCAATATATAAAAAGTGTCGCGACATATAATTTTGATACTTAGTACCTTTAGTCGGTCATACTTGGAGATGCCCTGACTGACGCTGTGAAACCGATCTATTTTTAGTAACAGAGTTATCTGCCCCAGACCGAAAAACCTTGTTATCAGATAAACTCAAAAACTGTAACCGATATAAAAATTCTGAATAGTGGAAATTGTTACCTCACTCCTGGTCATGTTTTGTCACCCAAAAAAAAGTTTTTCGATAAGTGTCAAGTTTACGCAATTTTGAGTCGCGAATTGACAAAAACGTAAAAATTTCTATTTTTAGAACCGTTTGTCGTAGAACCTCAAAACTTTCACCATTCATTTTAGGTGACCTATGGTACATCCAAAAATATAAAGGTCAAGGTCATATCAACAAAAACAAAAAAGGTCATTTTCTAGGACAATGGGTTTTATCTTCAAGTCAATTTTTCAGCCCTTATTTGAAACATTTTTGTGCGTTTTTTTTTTATATGATGTCCGCCAGGAGTTCTTCTAGGAGATTATACAAAAAAATTCCATAATTTTTTTTTTTTTTTCAGCGCGTCCTGATTTTTGTGAAAATTGTACCGATTCCTGTACGCCATATACATATGACCTTGAATGACCTTTTATGATTAAATCATCTCAATATGACCACCAAGACCATTTTAAGTCATTTAAATGTCATAATTATCAATATTAAGCAAATTTAAATTTTACCCCCTCCCCCTTTTTACCCAAAAAATTCAAATTTGGCATTATTGGTTCTAAATGGTAAAAAATGCTCAAACATACCTATTTTGGTCAAAATAAGTCTAAATCAACCATAAAAAGTACTACTTTCCCTATTTATTAAGGTCTTTCCCTTTCCAAAGGGAAGACCTTACTGTATTTCTTATTGACACTTTCAAAATTTTTTTCCGCGCCCAATATATAAAAAGTGTCGCGACATATAATTTTGATACTTAGTACCTTTAGTCGGTCATACTTGGAGATGCCCTGACTGACGCTGTGAAACCGATCTATTTTTAGTAACAGAGTTATCTGCCCCAGACCGAAAAACCTTGTTATCAGATAAACTCAAAAACTGTAACCGATATAAAAATTCTGAATAGTGGAAATTGTTACCTCACTCCTGGTCATGTTTTGTCACCCAAAAAAAAGTTTTTCGATAAGTGTCAAGTTTACGCAATTTTGAGTCGCGAATTGACAAAAACGTAAAAATTTCTATTTTTAGAACCGTTTGTCGTAGAACCTCAAAACTTTCACCATTCATTTTAGGTGACCTATGGTACATCCAAAAATATAAAGGTCAAGGTCATATCAACAAAAACAAAAAAGGTCATTTTCTAGGACAATGGGTTTTATCTTCAAGTCAATTTTTCAGCCCTTATTTGAAACATTTTTGTGCGGTTTTTTTTGATATGATGTCCGCCAGGAGTTCTTCTAGGAGATTATACAAAAAAATTCCATAATTTTTTTTTTATTTTCAGCGCGTCCTGATTTTTGTGAAAATTGTACCGATTCCTGTACGCCATATACGTATGACCTTGAATGACCTTTTATGATTAAATCATCTCAATATGACCACCAAGACCATTTTAAGTCATTTAAATGTCATAATTATCAATATTAAGCAAATTTGAATTTTACCCCCTCCCCCTTTTTACCCAAAAAATTCAAATTTGGCATTATTGGTTCTAAATGGTAAAAAATGCTCAAACATACCTATTTTGGTCAAAATAAGTCTAAATCAACCATAAAAAGTACTACTTTCCCTATTTATTAAGGTCTTTCCCTTTCCAAAGGGAAGACCTTACTGTATTTCTTATTGACACTTTCAAAATTTTTTTTCCGCGCCCAATATATAAAAAGTGTCGCGACATATAATTTTGATACTTAGTACCTTTAGTCGGTCATACTTGGAGATGCCCTGACTGACGCTGTGAAACCGATCTATTTTTAGTAACAGAGTTATCTGCCCCAGACCGAAAAACCTTGTTATCAGATAAACTCAAAAACTGTAACCGATATAAAAATTCTGAATAGTGGAAATTGTTACCTCACTCCTGGTCATGTTTTGTCACCCAAAAAAAAGTTTTTCGATAAGTGTCAAGTTTACGCAATTTTGAGTCGCGAATTGACAAAAACGTAAAAATTTCTATTTTTAGAACCGTTTGTCGTAGAACCTCAAAACTTTCACCATTCATTTTAGGTGACCTATGGTACATCCAAAAATATAAAGGTCAAGGTCATATCAACAAAAACAAAAAAGGTCATTTTCTAGGACAATGGGTTTTATCTTCAAGTCAATTTTTCAGCCCTTATTTGAAACATTTTTGTGCGTTTTTTTTTTATATGATGTCCGCCAGGAGTTCTTCTAGGAGATTATACAAAAAAATTCCATAATTTTTTTTTTTTTTTCAGCGCGTCCTGATTTTTGTGAAAATTGTACCGATTCCTGTACGCCATATACATATGACCTTGAATGACCTTTTATGATTAAATCATCTCAATATGACCACCAAGACCATTTTAAGTCATTTAAATGTCATAATTATCAATATTAAGCAAATTTAAATTTTACCCCCTCCCCCTTTTTACCCAAAAAATTCAAATTTGGCATTATTGGTTCTAAATGGTAAAAAATGCTCAAACATACCTATTTTGGTCAAAATAAGTCTAAATCAACCATAAAAAGTACTACTTTCCCTATTTATTAAGGTCTTTCCCTTTCCAAAGGGAAGACCTTACTGTATTTCTTATTGACACTTTCAAAATTTTTTTCCGCGCCCAATATATAAAAAGTGTCGCGACATATAATTTTGATACTTAGTACCTTTAGTCGGTCATACTTGGAGATGCCCTGACTGACGCTGTGAAACCGATCTATTTTTAGTAACAGAGTTATCTGCCCCAGACCGAAAAACCTTGTTATCAGATAAACTCAAAAACTGTAACCGATATAAAAATTCTGAATAGTGGAAATTGTTACCTCACTCCTGGTCATGTTTTGTCACCCCAAAAAAAGTTTTTCGATAAGTGTCAAGTTTACGCAATTTTGAGTCGCGAATTGACAAAAACGTAAAAATTTCTATTTTTAGAACCGTTTGTCGTAGAACCTCAAAACTTTCACCATTCATTTTAGGTGACCTATGGTACATCCAAAAATATAAAGGTCAAGGTCATATCAACAAAAACAAAAAAGGTCATTTTCTAGGACAATGGGTTTTATCTTCAAGTCAATTTTTCAGCCCTTATTTGAAACATTTTTGTGCGTTTTTTTTTTATATGATGTCCGCCAGGAGTTCTTCTAGGAGATTATACAAAAAAATTCCATAATTTTTTTTTTTTTTTCAGCGCGTCCTGATTTTTGTGAAAATTGTACCGATTCCTGTACGCCATATACATATGACCTTGAATGACCTTTTATGATTAAATCATCTCAATATGACCACCAAGACCATTTTAAGTCATTTAAATGTCATAATTATCAATATTAAGCAAATTTAAATTTTACCCCCTCCCCCTTTTTACCCAAAAAATTCAAATTTGGCATTATTGGTTCTAAATGGTAAAAAATGCTCAAACATACCTATTTTGGTCAAAATAAGTCTAAATCAACCATAAAAAGTACTACTTTCCCTATTTATTAAGGTCTTTCCCTTTCCAAAGGGAAGACCTTACTGTATTTCTTATTGACACTTTCAAAATTTTTTTCCGCGCCCAATATATAAAAAGTGTCGCGACATATAATTTTGATACTTAGTACCTTTAGTCGGTCATACTTGGAGATGCCCTGACTGACGCTGTGAAACCGATCTATTTTTAGTAACAGAGTTATCTGCCCCAGACCGAAAAACCTTGTTATCAGATAAACTCAAAAACTGTAACCGATATAAAAATTCTAAATAGTGGAAATTGTTACCTCACTCCTGGTCATGTTTTGTCACCCAAAAAAAAGTTTTTCGATAAGTGTCAAGTTTACGCAATTTTGAGTCGCGAATTGACAAAAACGTAAAAATTTCTATTTTTAGAACCGTTTGTCGTAGAACCTCAAAACTTTCACCATTCATTTTAGGTGACCTATGGTACATCCAAAAATATAAAGGTCAAGGTCATATCAACAAAAACAAAAAAGGTCATTTTTTTATTTTTTGGAGGATATTTTCAGTCTCTTTTTAGCACGACGTGCGGAAGACAATTTACGACTTTTTATGCTAAATCAAGTTTTACCAATTTTATTCCAAAAATTTGATAGTAAACTATCATTTAATCACAGAAGCAATTAATAGGACCAAATAAAGATTCATAGATACATCTTTAAACAGAATATTATATTTTAAAAAGGGACTATATTATTGGACAACGAAAACAGAGGTCCGATAAACTGCGACCGAAACTGTCCAAATTGTCTGGTCTAAAATAATATCAAGATTTTACATATTTTAACCCTTTTCGAGTTACAGCACTTGAAACATCTCTGTTAAACGTTGTTTTAACAGATTTCATCATGTTGTACAATATCACCATCCATAATTAGATGTGATGTAACAATTATTGATTCATATTTGCATCTTTTTTGAGTTAGTTTCTAAGCCACGCCCCTTTATGTGGAAATGGGGGCGAGAGGGGAGAGGGGGCTAAAGATGAATCGATTATAAAAAAATTAAAAAAAAAAAAATTTAATTATAAAAAAAGTTATAAAAAATTATAGATTTTTTTTTCAATTTTAAAACATTTAAAAAATTATAACAGATTATAAAAAAATTAAAAATAATTATATATTTTTAAAATAATAATATATCATAAAAAAAATAATTATTTTTTTTTTAAATTACAAAAAAATCAAAAAATTATAATTAATTATAAAAAAATTTAAATTAACTATAAAGATTTTATTATTTTTTTTTAATTATAAAATTATTTTTCTCCTTTTTTTCCGCGGTCACTATTACAAAAGTGTCGCGACATATCATTTCGATACTTAGTACCATTAACCAACTATGCCTGGGCTTGACCTGACTAACCCAGCGAAACCAATCTATTTTTAGTAACGGAGTTATCTGCCCGTAACCCAAAAAACCTTGTCTGCAAATAAACTCAGAAACCGTTACTGTTATAAAAAATCTGAAGTGTGGAATTTTTTACCTGACATCTGGCCATGCAAAAAAAAATTTTTTTGAACAACTACCTGGTTATGTTTTTGACCTGAAAAGTGTCGCGATGCGCCAACAAAATTTATTTCAAAACGGTTGGTCTTAGGTGACATAAGTTGCATTGGAAAATATATATGTCATAGGTCAAATCTCAAGTTTGAATTATTGCCTCATGACTAAATAGAGGAATGTATTGCACAATATATAGTAATCCATATTTAACAATGTAATGTTAAGGAAAAGTCCATAGCAACCATACATTCTCACAATCAGTTGGGAAGGGGCTGTAAGTGAGGTCTAAGGTCAAATGTCATAGGTCAAGGTCAGTTCTTAGCAACAAAGTAACCTAAAGGAAAAGTCCATAGCAACCCTATATTTTCAGAATCAGTGTGGGAGGGGCTATGATTTGGGTCCAAGATCACAGGTCAGGGGTCAAGGTCAAGCCTTAGCAACAAGGTAACCTTAAAGAAAAGTCCAAAGCAACCATATATTTTCAGAATCAGTGTAGATGGGGCTATATTTTAGGTCCAAGATCAAAAGTCAGGTGCCAAGGCAAGTCCTTAGCAACAAGGTAACCGTAAGGAAATGTCCATAGCAACCATATATTTACAGAAACAGAGTGGAAGAGGCTTTAAGTTGGGTCCAAGGTCAAAGGTCAGGGGTCAAGGTTAGTCCTAAGGAACAAGGTTATCTTTATAAAAAGTCCATAACAACCATATATTTTATGAATTTAGACTTCTTACTGAGGTTATCTTTTAAGCGACCGGAAGTGACCTTTTGTCCATAGCAACCGACCTATAAGTCCATAGCAATGATATATTTTTTGACTCCTGACTACCTGCTGAGTTTAAATTTCCATATTTTTTTACTGGAAGTGTTGTTTTGTTCATAGCAACCGACCTAAAAGTGCATAGCAACCATATATATTTTTAATATGGACTACCTACCAGGTTGATATATCAAAAAATGGCATCATTCAGTTAGGAATCTATTTCTATTGGATGACACAAATAGGGAAAGACCTCGCAATCGTTCTTTGAACGATTGTAATTTAATTATTATTATTATTATTATTCTTTTTTTTTTCTGCCGCTCGTGAGCAAAAAGTTTCTTGACCGATCTTAACCAAATTTGGCACACTTATTCAGCACTGCCAGGAATAGAAATCAGTATGCCTGTGAGCGCCAACTCTCATTAGTTTTGGCGCAATAGCGCAAAACGCTGTTTACCCTTGTTATCAGGTGAGCTCAAAAACGGTAATAGTTATAAAGATTCTGTTTAGCGAAAATGGTAGCTTACATCCTGGTGATGATTTATCATGCAAAAAAAATGCTGTAATTTACTTCCTGGTTGCGCGCGTATGGCGCAAACTTGGCGCAAAATGTCAAAGTTGTCCGATTTTGATGAAATTTGGTTTCCAGGGAGATTTGAGGGTTCTGATAACGAATCTGTGGTCAAAAATTTTTTTGCGTTTACCATTGCCAAAATGGCGGTCGTAAAATGGTTTTTTACTTATAACTCAAAAACCGTTAGAGATAGTATAGACAATATATGAACAAAAAATGATTGTCTTGAGAAGACCTACAATTTGAGTCCAAGAAGTGCATGATTCGGTTGACTGGTTTCAAAATGGTGGCCAAAACAAGTTTCACAAAACACGTTTTTTGCCCATAACTTGAAAACCAAAACAGAAAGTATAATAAACATGTATACTTAAATGAATCAGTATGCAAAGAGCTACAATTTGAGTCCAAGGTCAAAGGTCATGGGTCAAGGTCATTCCCTAGCAACAAGGTAACGTTTATGAAAAGTCCATAGCAACCATATGTATTCTTAACCAACTTTACCTTCTGAGTTTAGAAGCTAGTTTCTATAACTGGAAGTGACCTTCTTTCCATAGCAACCGACAAAATGTCCTTAGCAACCATACTTTTTTTGACACTAGGCCCCTTGATCTTTATTTTTGACCCTTTATGATAACTATTGGCAACGAAATGACTCAATTGTCTCAAGTTCTTGTATAGGGCACCATAACGCAAACTAAAGACAGGGAAAGACCTCTCATTTGTTCTCTGAACAAATGGCATTTTAATTAGACATTATGGTTCTTCCTATTTTAATTTTTTAGAAGTTTTTTTTTTGGGGGGGGGGCTAACTTAACTTCCTTTTCCATTCTATTAATTTAATATTACCGTATAGCGGGAAATTTTAGGGAGTTTCAAATTTTGCAATTTGTATCCAAAAAGGGATGTGTTTTATTTCAGCATTCTTAAATTTTTGTGTTTACAGAATCTAGAGATTGAGTGTGTACAATACACAGTTTATAATATTTAGCAATCCTCAATTTTAGCAATTAATTCCTCAAACCTTGGGCATAAAGCGAAAATTAGAACCTTGCGAAAAATTCCTGCCTACCATTTTTTTTTGTAATAAAAGAATTAGTATCTTCTAAAACATTAGGAACTTGAAAATAGCAATGACTTATATGAGTTATCTTATCTGGCCAATTGTGCACTATCAAATTGTGAACAAATGTAAACCATATCACCAGTTTAAACTCATGTTTAAATGCTTTAAAAACAACAATCATCAGAGATACAAGTTCAAAGAAGAAAGAAGGTAAAAGTAACATTTGTTCCAACTTTATATATTTTTTTATTGTTTAGAACTAAGAAACAATATGTAGTTTATATAATGTATACATAATTTGTAGAAAGTTTTTGAAAATAGGGTAAGGTTTCAATACTGATTTTCTGAAACCAAATTTTATCACAAATTAGCACTACATGCAGCTTTCATGGGCAAGTTGGTTGGGGAGTATTTATTCAAAACACATTGGAAGAAATGATTAGAAATATTTATCAAATACAGATTCTACAATTTGTTTTATAGATTGAGAAAATTTCTGTTCATATAAAAAAAATGTAGATGTTTCACTGTAACATTTGGATTTTTTATTCCTCCACTTGAAGGATGTTTGCTGGTCAGTTTATTAAGAGTTTAAAATTTTGTAGGAAAAGGCTCTCTCTGACTTTTTCATAGGTTTAGCATTAGACTAGTTTTAGTGTAAAAACCTATGACTAAAATATCAAGAAGTTAATTTAATTTTGTTAATAAGCTCTTAATGACCCAATAATCATGTTACAAAAAGAAAATAGGAGGTTACAGTGCAAAAAAATTATTCAAATTCTAATGGTAAAATCATGTCGAGTCGAAAAATCTAACCAAAATCTCAAAAATTTACCAGCGATCATCCATAAGGAAAAGGGTAGTTTATGTATGTAATTTAACTATATCCATCCAAACTGGCAGTTAGCCGATAAGGGCATTTTTACGTTTTGAATTGTATATGTTCCAAACCTTATGAATTTTGGATCTTATGCATATATTTGTTAAGTACTTGTAACCTGGGACTTGTAAAGTCTGACTGTAAACTAAATTCAGGCAAGGAAAAGGAAAAATCGCAGGATGATAAGGTGATCTGGTCAGAGAGTAAATCTCATTTTTTTCTTAAAAACAGTTCTTGCCATGTTGCCGATTATTTTGCTATATTTCTGCCAAAATTGTCATAGCTCATTTTAATCAGGTTACATTTCAAATCTACGTGTCAAAATAATTTCATAGTAAACATTTGAAAATCAGGGTTGCGAGAATTACTTGCTGGTGAGATATTTCTTTGTGACCAGTATTTGATCAAAATCTGAAGTAACTTTGTTGTATAAAAGAGAATTCATAAATGAAAAACATACCATCAGATTGATATAATCCCGTGAGAAGTTTCTGTAGCTCTGTAGCACGCATTATTATGTTGTATTCTTGAATTTAAGATTTCTAAGGTATTTTAACACACTTGCTAGATAATTTTCTCTTTTGAAGCTATAGATATTATTGCTACTGTGGTTTCATTATTATTTGTTTTCGTGCAAACCACGCAATTAAAAATCCAACAAAATGTCTTTTTTTTTAGAAACAATGAACATTGATAACCACAAAAATAAATGAATCAACAGTATATGTATCTTTAAATATAGTATATTTTTTTACCTTTAATTTTTAGTATAAATAATTGTGTTTGATGTCCCCCTGCCTTTCTGGGAAAGCAGGGAACTATAGAATCCTGATTGGTGTCTGGGGGATAACTATTGAATGTCATGATAGAATATCATATTAATTATAGCTTGATTAAAGGTGATGATGATGTCCATTGATTTTGGGGTAAAAAAGTTCATGGTTAAGGTTGACAGTGAAAAACTCATAACTACAGTAAATTTGTTTTCCAATGCAGAACTCATGAATGCCTTGGTAAAATTAATGAACTTACATATATTGAAGGTTATGATGTAAGAAAGAAGCCTATGAATATTAGGTTCAAGAGTTCAAAGGTCAAGGTTACCAGTTTTGCCAGGCGGGTGACCTCGTGCTTAAGTCATTCACTTGTTTAATCATTTTTAGTATATAGCCTGTATTTACATCTTCACTAGTGCAAGACTGGAGTTTTTTAACTTTTTCTTTCTCACAATTTAGTACAATTTTTTGACTGTTACATGTAATTTTTATGAATATGATATACTTATATGTACTGTACAGCATGATGGATTTTTCTCTGAGTTTATTGTAATTTTATTCAGATTTCTTTTTCCTTGTTTCTTCGAAAGATGTTGACTATACATTCCTTCACTATGCTTTATTATTTATATACCTTCTATCCACCACAAAAATATGCTATAGCAACCCATCAACACAGTTTTTCAGTGGTGAAACATTCACTTTCCATCTTATAATCCTTTGATTTTTACAGCAAACATTCAGATATAATTTTCTTACATTTTTCGGTTTTATGCTTAAATACTATGTATATGTCACAAATACCGAAAAGTGAAAACACATTTTCTAAGTTCTTTGTACTTTTTGTTTTATTTTATGTATTTCTTTGATTGATAACAATATATACTGTAGAATATGTATGAATGTAAGAACAAATACTGTTTTCAATATTTTTCCTTACAACGGTATACTTTTGACATAACCATATCAGGCCATATTGCATGACTGATTGAGTCATATATCTATTGAATACTGTAAACTTACTTATTTCCGCAGGTACTTATTTTCATGAATTTACAATATTACCCAATTTCACAGGTACTAAATTTCGTGTTTTCTGTTCAATGTTCTTTTCCATTCCTACATATAATTTCATTTCTCATGTATTCAATTTTGCAAAAAATACCTTACCGCGAAATCTTTGAAAATAAATACCTCGCAAAAATAAGTATATGCATTTATACAGTGAAACCAGTCTAATTTGAACTACTTTGGGACTGAAATCTAAAGATGTCATCCAGATTTCTGTTACGACAGGTTGCACTATACTTATGAAGCAAAATTTATGATATTTTCAGGGCAATTCAGCAAGAAGTCCATACACAGGTGTGTCACAGTTTTTACCAACATCCAATAAGATTATACAGTTTGCCGACGGGAAATCGCCACAACCAGGAGATAGAATCGTCTATGTGGCTGGTGCTTTTGATTTGTTCCGTATCCTTTGAAACTATCTTGTTACACAATGTATTGATAATTCATGAGAAAACAATTCAAAAATTTGATTTACTGGAAAACGAAATGTTCAAGAATACTATGCGGGGGTGGAATAAAACTACAGTTTAATACTGTAAACAAAATAGGAGGGTGCCTGAATAATTTTGCAGAAAATCTTCATGACAAAAAAAAATAATTCTTATTTAAAGCAAACAAAGTGGTCTATGAATGAAATAAGATGTGTATCAAGTTGATTCAACATGTATCATTCAAATATTGTTTGTGTCTTGTTGATTTGAATGTGTATACATTTTGTTGGTTTTAACTAAGAAATATGTTTGTAAAGCTTTATTTTCTCCCAATATCTATTTTACTTAACTCTATTTAAGATGTTGGTTTTGTAGACTTCTTAGAGAAAGTATCCCAAGAGGGTGATTTTGTTATTGTAGGTCTACATACAGATCCTGTAAGTATAATGTACTGTTTTGAGTGGAGGGGGTTAGGAGGGCCCAGGGCATGGGGATGAGGACATTGTTGGTCTGTACATGGATCCTGTAAGTACAATGTGTGGTGGAGGGAGAGGGGCCTGGTTGTGAGAAGTAAGAATTATGGGACAGGAAGGAGGAGATTTTGTTATTGAAGGTCTACACACAGATCCTGTTAGTACAATGTGTGGTAGAGGTAGAGGGGCCTGGTTATGAGAAGTGGGGAAAATTAGGGGACAGGGAGAGGGAAGATTCTTTTATTGTAGGTCTACATACAGATTCTGTGAGTACGATGTGTATTTGTATGTGGAGGGGGAGGCAGGAATAGGATGGTCATGGGGGAGGTTCTTGGAAACACTGGGAAAGGGTTTAGGGGGCAGGGAGAGGGCTATTTTGTATTTTGCAAGTCTACACACAGATCCAATAAGTACAAGGTAGTAATATGGGATATATAGACTCCTGTAGACTTTACATAACTTTACCATTATTAGGTTTTTTGGCCTTGAAAACCATTAGGTTGTATCAAGAATTCTAAGAAACTTAATTAATACAATTGGTTTTTAAGGTCTTTATAATCATATAACATCAAAGTATGATCAGTTTGCAAATTTTTTCTTCAGAATTTAATGGTATAGTCTAGAAAAGTTCTGAAATTCTGAAACATGAAGAGTGACCATCCTTTAAAGACAAAATACTTCATGCAAAACATCCATGGACTTGCTTTTGATTTTTTAAGAAAATTCTAGCCCCCTGTTATGATTGTCATGCAAATGTATCTGAATGAAAGCCAAAAAAAAATCATTCAACATGAAATACAGGCTTCGACATAACCTCAAACAACAAAACAACAGAACAGAGATTTACAAATTGGAGTGATAAATCATAGTTTTAAAAGATATCAATCTCCTTAACCTGCACTTTTTCAAAATGTTGATATTTTATATGCAAATTACTAAAAATCCTCTTTCTGAATGAAATTTGTTCTTTTCCAGGTTGTAAATAGATATAAAGGTGCTAATTATCCCATCATGAACCTTCACGAGAGAGTATTGAGTGTGTTAGCTTGTAGGGTGAGTAGAGATAGCCATTAGAACACTTGAGGCTCTCAGATCTGAAATTTTAAAAAAAAGGTATGAAGACCACACAAAAGTAACATTGCACTCACAAACCAACAACAACTATGCAGCGAAAAAAGAAAATTTATAACTGAAACTTAAGGCATATTGAATGTGAAATCACATGTGAAGGGTATGCAGTTCTATGACAAAGATCAGGCAGTGCGAGCCTTTTTTACATTTAGCTCATTTTCTTCCATAGAGAAGTGTCAATGATAAAGCTCTATTCCTATGGAAGTGCATTAAAAGCATTAGAAAAAAACATTACACAAATTAGTATCTACACTTATTTAGATGTTTGACAAAGAGAGTGAAAATACTCTTTTATTTAGTTTCATCCTATTGAATAGTAAAAGTTGTATCGCTAGGTTAGAAACCCAGTCTTTGAAAAAGAAACACATTTACTTATCATTCATTTGATTGTAAGAATGATTTCATTTATTTAAAAGGAAGTTATCTAAGAATCCCTGAAACAGCAATTGGCATACATGTACATGTATATCAATATACATGTATATATATTACAGTAAATTTGTTATTTTGTAACTTGAAATGTGACTTATTCATTCTGTTTCATTTTAAGTATGTGAATGAAGTTGTAATTGGAGCACCTTATGCAGTTACTGCTGAATTGATGGACCATTTTAAGGTATATATGTTAAGGTGAATTTGATATGGTTATAGGCCCATAAACTATCCACAATAGACTCAGAATCTGGAAGGAGAAAGTTTTTTTTTATGACAAATTATATGTATTTAGATTTGTATAATGCTTCACAGTTACAAAGTAAACCAAATTTTGTAGATGATAAGTACAAACCAAGCAAAACATTATTAATTAAACACACAAGTCATGGTTCGATCCTTGTCAAGGGTGAAAATTTCATGAATCAATTTTCTGACTCTCTCTTGACGCCGTTTGCAAAGATGGTCTCAAGGAACGATGCTTGTCCTTCGGGAGGGACGAGAAAAGAGTTGTCCAGTGTATATGGAGACCCCCTTTGTAGAGTTCGATAAGAGTAGGCTCAATTGGGGGGCACTACAAAGGCTACACTCGCAAACTGCTAGCTGGAGAGGGATTCACATAAGCATTACGCTTCTTTCCCAATCCAGGATGAATAAATATGTTAAAACTAATTAAACACACAAGCTAAGATAGCATGCCAAGAGCTTAGCCAGAATCGATTGTTTATTAATGCATTTATTTCATATAATATGTTGTTGACACCATATCTTAATTACTATTTATTCTTCTTTTTTTTACAGATAGATATAGTTTGTCATGGTGAAACTCCCATCATGGATGATACCGATGGTTCTGATCCGTATGCTGTAAGATTTTAGTCATAAACACTGGCTTCACCGTGTACAGCTGAAATCAAATTTATGCTAAAATTAGCACGTCCAATCCCAATATTAATTTGTGTATTTCTCATAGTCTGTTGTTTTCACAAGGAGTACCTATAGTGCATTGTGATCTGCATTAAAATGTAGTACAATGTAGAAAATATTTTTTTTTTAAATAGTAGTAACAACTATTAGAAAATCAATAGTTTACTCAAACATTAATGTCAAATATTTAAGAAATTTGCCACAAATGTTTGAAAGAAAGAAATGTTATGAAATATTAATACTGTTTTGTGTAAAGTATGATTCAGAATGTGTTAAAGGTACTCCTTGTGAAAACAACAGGTTACGAGAAATATGAAAAATACACAAATTTATCGGAATGGGTCGTACTGAATTTAGCATAATTTTGATTTTGGTTGTACAATGTGGGTTTTGTATTCTTAATGAAAAATCTTCAAGCTCTTAATTTTGAGATAAAAAAATTATTGGAACTTTGTCAGTTTTCTATTTTCTATTTTGAACTTGGCCAATATAAAGATTAACATGAAAATTTCCATCAAGCTTTTCTAAAAAAAATTGTACATTAGAATGATTTGAAATTTGGCAGGGTGATTGGGTATGACAAACTGAAGATCTGAAGTCAATTCTGACCTGTCTTGACTTCTACCTGCTGTTTGAGACTGGGCAGATATGAAAATTGACATGAAAATTTCCTTCAGGCTTTTCTCATAATCTCTATTTGAGAATGATTTGAGTGGTTTAGTATGACAAACTTAATGACCTAAGCCACTTTCCGACTTGTTGGACTTATACTTTCTGTTTGGGGTGGGTCAAGCATTTCTCAGAAACCGTACATAAGAAAAATTTTCAAATTTGACAGGATGATTCTGTATGTGACAAACTGTATGTCTTAAGCAACTTTCAGACCTGTCTAACTTCTTCTTCTTGTTTGTGTCTTATGTGGGAATTAACTGTGTGCCATGGAAACATTCTTCTTTAATATTTGTCTTATAAAAGAAGACAGACAGACAGACAGAAATTTTATTTTGAGTCGGATATAGTAATTACAAACATAAGCTCTGTAGAGCTTTAATGCTGAAGGAGTCGCACATCATACATTTTAAGTAAGGACATTTGTGAAATGGTATAAAGTGCTGTAAATGATTTTGAAAAATATGTTGATTACAGAATTTTTTTCTAAAAAAGTTGGTTTACAAGATAGGTTTGGATTGCTTGTCTTTATTAAGGTGTTAAGTTATATGGATAAAATTGCTTATTGAATGATCAACATAGATTTTTAGACTGTTTTCTGTAAATTTTAAAATGTATTTTTAGGAACCTAAACGTAGAGGAAAGTTTAAGACTGTAGTGAGTGGTAATGATATGACAACAGCCCTTATCATAGAAAGAATTATAGCTCACAGGTAAATGTTTCTTATTATATCCCATTGCAAATATGAGGAGGTATACTTGTTTGGCTCTATTCATCCCTTCTCCCACCTGTCTTTCAGGACTGCTGTATGAGGTACCAATTGCAGTCCTGTCACATATATACTTCATTAGTATGTTGTGCTTTCAGATTTAAGTGCTGTTGAACAACTGGGTCCTGTTATTTTGATAGCATTGAAAACACTGGCTGCAGGCTCACAGAATCCTTATTCTTTAAATTAAGGTCTTAGAACTGAATACTCCTTTAAACTGTAAATTAATATAGCATATAGGGAATGCTGTCAACAGTCTAAGGTTTTTAAATTGGTCACTTTTTGTGGAACAACTTTAATTATACATTGAATGCAATATTTTTGAGTTTTATTGGACCAGGTGTGTAAAAGCGTGGACCTAAGCACGGTAGCCCTTCATGTTGAAAATGTGCGCAAAGGGCCACGCTTTTACACACCAAAAAAAACTAAAAAATATTGCATTCAATGTATATAATTACATTCCAATAAAATATATTAAATGTTTGCACAGAAAATTGCACGAAATGCATGGTTTATCTTTTTTTGAATTACTCCGCGCAAGTCGTTGTTAAGGTGTCACGTGCTAGGGAGTTTTATCGAGAAATGAAACTGCACTACAAACCGATCGAAATAGTCGATATAAATTAGAATGTAATTATTTATAGTATAACTAATGAGGGGTGTCGAATATCAATTTTAATGTCACGAGTCTCGAATAACGCCAGGATTCAACAAGTGCGCAGAACTTGTTCCGCGCACGAGTTGAATCCCCTAGCGTTATTCGACACGAGTGACATTAAAATTGATATTCGTCACTCCAAATTAGTTATACTATTTATTATATAGATAAATTAAAAAAACTTGACTAATAGATCATCAAAATAATGAAAACGAAAGAAATTATTGATTGATGAATTGTGTATTGCGCACTAATCTATGTTACATATTTTTCGCGGGAAACTTCACGAGGGTTAGATAAATTCGTACGCGAGTTAGATAAATCCTGTAATTAGCTCCGTGAAAATCTAGAAATTTATTTAACTTGGAAATCACGATATTTCACCTATATCTATATAATAAATATTTTTTAGGACCAGTGAAATATTTTTATTATACTGAAATGCACAAGTATAAATATTAATTGACAGTTAAAATGATCAGAGCATATTTTGGAAAGCAATTTTCAGTAAAAGCAGGTACAATGAAGTCTATTTTAACTGCATCCACACATATTTCAAATTTTCACAACCTCTAAAGCATGAGATTTCATTTTATTTGATTATACAAGTACCAAAAATTTAACAGAATGCAAAATTCATAAAAATGGAGTTCTATCAAGGTTTACACTAAAAAATTTTTGAATGCAATGGTATCAATAATATCTTTTTATCCGACAGGTTACAATTTGAGTCAAGAAATAAGAAGAAAGAGGAAAAAGAGTTGAAGGTTTTACAGGCAGCAGAAGCAAGAGCAAAACAAAAGATAGAAAACTAAAGAACAGACCATTGGAACCATGACATTTTAGTTAGAATTTGTCTTATTTGTCTTGAAATGAGAGATGCGTGGGACTAGTTGTAGATATTTGGTTAAGTGTTGTTAATTGATGGTTTATTCATAATTTTGGTAATATAAACTCACTTGATTATAAGAGTGTATTTGTAAAGTCATATGTATATTTGTTAACATGTCATTTTAAGGTCTATTGAAACTTTCTAAATGGCTAGGTTCCTAATTTTATTTTTTAAATATTATAACATACATGTATTACATTTTGATGATTTTGACTATAACATAAGAAATAAATTATTTGCCTACATTGTAATTGTTCTTTAAAAACAGTTTTTTTAAGTTTTCACTTTTGGATCACATCAAAAACCAGTTTTGCTATTACATGTATAATGAATAATTCAATTATAAAATTATTTTTAAAGTTCATTTTAAGCGAAATTCTTCTAAAAATCATAATGTCATTTTCTGTGGATTTATTTATTTTCGTTGGTACCAATTTTCGTGGTTTGATGAAAAGTGGTTAGTTCGTGGATTCTTATATTCATGGTTTCTTAGTCTGCAACATACAAATCAATGTTAAATTTCCTTTATTTCGGGGTATCAAATTTCATGGGTCAAGGGCACCCACAAATATTGATAATCCACAATAATATGGTTAAAAACTGCCAAATCTTTGTTTTATTATGCAAACTCTGTGTATGATCATATCTGTGTTTTAATATGTCTCATAATGGTTGTATCATGGATGAGATTTGAGGTTGAAAGTTTTTTCATGACATGATATTTATAAATATGAAAGAAATGAGGTTGATTCTTGTTTGTATAATGTATATAATAAATTTAATTTATTATTCAATTTTTTAAAGATACCTTGCGTTTTAGCAAGTATATGCAAAGTTTTATTTATTGAGAATGATGTTCATTAAAAATTTATTGATTTTGAGGTGAATACTGTTTTTTTTATCAACCCAACTAAAATTATAAACAATTTTATCAAGAAGAACAGATTTTGATAACTTGAGGTCACAAGTTCACCTAATAACGCCACAGTTATGATTCTTTTTTTAACAACTGAAAAGTGGTAAATATTTTATTTTTAGCAACTCAAAAGTCATTTTTTTTTATCAGTCTATTTTTATCTACTCTGAGGTTTACAAACTTTCTGCATTATACTTCTCATGACACCCTGGGCAAATCAAAATTAATTATCATAAATTTTAGTCATATGATCATAAAATTTGATGCAGAATATATGCATATATGTATCTACTTATATTTACTCATTTATTAAAGTCTTTTTTTTACTCTAAACTATTCATGTTGGATTGTGCTAATGTTAACATTAAGCTCTTATCAAAAGTCTTTAAGATTCATGAAGGTGTTGCTCCTTCTTTAAACTGCATTACAATAATTTTATCATTGAATATTTGGTTGGCCAAACATTTGTATGATAGCTTGTAAAAATGTAAGCTATCTTTTGCACAAAATTTATTTTTAAATACATAAAAGATTCTGTTAATTATACTTGTATATAAACATATTATCATTTAAATATATTTTTACATCTACAACTCTATAAGACAAATATATAGAAGTTTATATTTTAACCTTATATATAGGCGCTTATTTATTTTGTTTTTAATCTTGTTGTATTTTTAATTTTGTGTGGTAGTATAAGTATGTATTTTTTCCTATTTCCTGTTTCGGTTTGCATTTTAATTATCATACACATACATGGCATTTGTATTTCCTGGAAATTTTAATTGTAATTATCAAAAGAGAACACTAGAAATTATATATTATTGAAAAGAATGTCTAAGATTTTTTAAAATCTTTTTTATATCCAGCCACACGAAGTGGCGAGGTATTATGTTATTCCCTCAGTTTCTTTCGGTGTCTGTCTATCCGTCCCCCGAAGACTTCCTGATGATAACTTGAAAACACGTCAAGGGATTATAATGATATTTTGCACAGCTAAGTACAATTTTCAGGATGATCCGAAAAACATTATTGAAGATTTGCCACTTAAAAATTTTTCAAAATTTGAAAATGAAAAATTTTCTGGTCTATGAAAGATAACTAGTTTCTGTCTCAATATAGATGTAGTATTCAAATATATTTAACTTTTGATGAATATCGTGGCGGGGTATCATTAAATGTCCCATTACATGCCCTATTTTTTATTCATAGTTGATCAGGAAATTTTGTCCTAGACATTTTGGTCATTTTCATCAAAAAGTGTAATACTTTTGTTTTACTTTTGACAAGATTCTTTTAAAATATGACAGTTTTCATATCTTTTGGCTCAAATTGGAAATTAGAATGTCCTTTTATCTACGTAATCCTCAAAATACTCAAGGCTTTTAAAAACTGCAGCAGAATGCTTGCCAGTCATTCATTTATTTTTTTTAGTAATTCAGACAAAAACATAATGTTGACAAGTTTAAAAATAGTTGTAATGAAATAATTGTATTGTGGTACATTGATTTTTATGTGATTACTGTGTTTAAATAATGTAAATTTGACCAAAACCAAAGTTTTTGTTATGATAACTTTCATATAGGAAATCCATTGAATATTTGTTATTTTTATAGAGCTTAATATATAGCAAACCCAAATGAAATAAAATGGTCTATAAGATATGTCTTTCTTTTATTTATGAAAAATTTTCATATTTTTTTTATCTTTATAAAAGGACATGGTATGGTAAGGGCAAAATTTGGCACCCTATTTCATGAAAAAAAAAATCTTAATTAATTTATGAAAATGCACTTAACATATTTTGTAAGATGGTTTAAATTTTTGAGTATGCCTTGAATTTTCAATAATCTTCACGGTTTTGCAATTTATTATATTCACCTAAAATGGCAAATTCAACAAAATCAAGAAAAATATTTATTTTTAGAGCTTAAATTGTTATTTTCGAAGGGCTCCGCCTTCATGCCCCAGGGATTCTTAACTGATTTTGACCTAAATTGATGCATATTTACAGTTCATCAATAAAATTTCTGGGTCAACAAGGCTGAGGCATCTTAAAATTGAATGAATTACCTAAAATATGTCCAATTTCAGTCAATTTGACAGGAATCTTGCATATTTGGTTTGTTTTGACGTCCTGATTTTCATCTATTTCAGATGATATGCTGAAACAATTAATAAAACATGTTTGTTCATTCACTTGAAATTCTAAATAGCATAAAAAATCTTCTCCATAACAGTAGTGTAAATTTCAATCATAGGGGGGGGGGGGGGGGGGGGCAAATATTTCCTTTCCTGCTAAAATGCACAACTACATATGATGTACTTGCTACAAACCAATTTCATGAAATTCTATTGAGTACTTTCAGAAGAGATAAGTGGAATAACTTTGTGACTGACAGGCAGATCGACAGGACAAAAACAATATGTCTCCTCACCAAAGTGGAAAGGACCTAGTTAAAAGGAGAGGCACAGCCTTTCAGTAAAAGACAAATGTACAGTCAAGGTGATTGCAATATAGCCCCCTCTTTTTGTCCCCCACCACAACACAATGGAGGGACCTAGTAATGGTATTTGTTCGTCTTTGCATCTGTCCATCACACTTTTGTGAGCACAACTACTCTGAGACCACTCAATGAATTTTGATGAAAATTTGTAAGATTGTTCTTGATATGTAGTTAATCATACTTCAACCCCTTTTTGATATGACAAATATTATAGGGACTTTATCGACAATGTTCGTTTTTTATCATAGGAACATTTTGTTAGTGCAACTCCTCTGAGACCACTCTACAGATTTTGATGAAATTTTGTAGGATTGTTTGACATAATATTTAGTTGATCATATCTGAACGCCATATTCATTCTAACAATATCATAGGAGTTAAGGGACTTTATTAACTATGTTCATTTTAGGTCATAGGGACTCTTTGTGAGCGCAACTTGTCTCAGGCCACTCGACAGATTTAGATAAAAAAAAAAAAGAATTCTTTGTCATGATATGTACTTGATAATATCCCTCTGCCATTTTGATTTTGTCTAATTTTAATAAATTTTCAACTTTGATGCAGGGGCAAGGGACATGTAGCAATCTTGTCCAAATAGAGCTCTAAAACAGGTTATCGAAAAACAAAATCAAAGGGATCAAATATTTAATAGTAGGTGCAGATTTGCATTGTATCATAAATATTGTGTGAAAGTTTCACAAAATTTTATCCAGTTGTTTAGGAGGAGTTGTGGAATCAGATGGGAACCCTACAGAGTAACAAAGGAAAGAACAGACATTCCTATTACTATATATCCTCACTTTTAAAGTGAGGGGGGAGTAAAAAAGTTAATAGGATCTTCAACTCCAATCACTCAATGTGCCAGAATAAATTCACAAAATTTTATTTACAGTTGTTAAGTGCTAGCAATAATTTACATTATGTAATGAAATGTAACGTTTCACAGAAAATCTGAATCAAGGTTACCAAATGTAAGAAATCAACTATAACACAAAAGTACACTTGAACGTAACAGGTCAACAAAAACTATATGCGTTTCATCAGACATATTAACAAAGAAAAATTTATCTATAAAAGGTTTAATACACTGTACAAAGTTATACAAATGATATTAAAATTTTGTCCACAGACTACACTCTCTCTGAGATCCATATGGCTCCTTTACATCCTAATTTGATAACTTGTGACAAGGCATTATAAAAAGGTGCCTACAAAATAGAAACATAAGTGAAATAAATCATCAAAAACATTATGAAAAGAGTGATTCACAACCTAAAATACCTATAATTAACACTAGATGGAGCCTTCCCCGGAAGGCATATGTGGCCTGCGTATCTATGTTTGTTCGCCAAACAGGAAGTTAATTTTCGGCCATAAAATCGCCTTACACCTTATAGTACTATGGGATGAAGCTACATACCAAATATCAAGAGGCTGTGGCATGTAGTTACCTGGAAAACTGCGATGAAAATTTGGCATCAATGTCCATTATATATAAAACTTTAAGTATTCGTCAAACAGGAAGTAGTTATTTTTCAAGCATAAAATCCCTTTACACCTTATAGTACAATGAGATGAAGCTACATACCAAATATCAAGAGGCTGTGGCATGTATTTGCCTGGAAAACTGCGACGGAAATTTTTGTGACGCCGCAGGACGCAGGACAACACAAGACGACGGATAGTGCCAAGGTAACCCCTATATGTCGCTTCTGCAACACGTTGCAGGGGACATAAAATAGAAGGATGAAATTAAACAGTTGTTCCATGTCCTTATGTTTGACTTAATTTTCAATGTTCAAAGGACATAACTCCCACAAAAAGTATTGATCAGTACTGTATTTGTAAGTAGTCTATGGCAACAATATATTAAATAGAAACATAACAATTAGATATAAATTTTACAAATTTTTATGAGAATAGAAGGTATGCCGGTGCTAAAAAAAAATTGCAAATACACTCATGCACAGGCAACTTAGCATGGAGGGTACAAAATAGAAACTTTATTGCACAGTTGGAATTGAAGCCTCGACAAACATCTTAACAAGCCAAATACTAAGATCTTCTAGTAATGGGTCTTGCTTGGGTGGCAAAGATCCCACAAAGCTTTGTTTTCTCCCCTTTCTGGTATATCTTTTTAAAAGTGAATATCAAACTTTTTTTTTATAATCCAAAACTTATTTTATATTTCAACCCCCTAACTCATTAGATTTTGTATGATAATTAAATCCCAATTTTGAAATTCTTAACATTTAATCATATAAACCAAATTGGTATGATCATTAAAATTAGACGAAATCAGTATTTAGAACGTGCAGTTCTTATTGAAATTAATTTGAATAAATTGGGTAATCCGTAATATAGGTATGATAATAAGCCTGTTTTCAAATGTGAATTTTTAAATTGCCTCTGATGTATATAGGTTATGCTGCTAACATTTATTCCATATCTCATTATCTATTGCCCTGAATGACACCAGTGAGAATATAACTGCTCAGGTGGTGTTACATTAATGATAAGCAACATACCTGTTCAGCGTCATGTTCTAAGCCTGTATCATGATGGTGTAATTCATCATCTCGAAACTTTTTAATTATCTACAATCAATAAATAAAATGTTTATTATTTTGCACATAGGATGAGAAAGTTGAAAAAAGGACCAATCAAAAGAATTATTTACAAAATATCCACTTGTTTTGAAATAGTATTTCTTTTACTGAAATTAATCTGCAACTATTCAAGTACGTCTTTGTGTAATTAAGTGTTTTGGCTCTTCACAAACTTATGCTTAGGATTATTCCATTAATAATTAGATGGGGGGGTTGGCAGGCACTTTATATATATTTCGATGGGTCGTGGGGTAAATTTATTCACAACTATAAATTTTGAATAAATTTGTGTGTGTGGTGGTGTCTGGAAAAAATGCCTTCCAACCCCCCATCTAATCATTTATGGATTAGCCCTATAACTCAGAAAAAGGACCAACCAATTCTAGCTAGTTATAGACCCCTAGATTTTGAAAAAAAAAGAATTAGTTATGATCTGTTAATTTTGAATAATTAGCTAACCATAGTTTTCCTTTTGATAATAATTTGATTACTGGAATGACAGCTTTCATCAAATGTTTGTTCTGGTCTAAGTTTATTTAGTTTTTTACCCCACACACTAACACTGCTTTGAAATGTTATATGCTTTAAAAAGTCATAATTATTTTACTAAGACTATACCTTTAACAGTTCTGCATGTTTTTCTGGGTCATCCTCCATTAAATCTCTAATCTGACTGAAAGAGAAAAATCAAAGGCCAGCATAAGAATTACATGTTTTGAAATACATGTACATGTATACAAAAAATATCTCTGGTTTTGTTTACCTTTCCAAGTACATTTAATAAATAATAATTTTTTCATGAATATTCATTTCAATTACAAATATTTGGGTGTTAATTGAAGTGACACACTTATTCTAATGATGTTCTAATGTTTCGCTCAATTCCAGGGAGTGAAAATATGGGTTCTTACATGGTGAACTTCAGGCAGCAGGACATTGAGGAAAACTTTCATAACAGTATTCTCAGCATCTTACTTATCACAACCACTTGATATTTGGTATGCAGCATCAGCATGTGGTCCCATATCGTGGGCAGGGGTTCAAATTAGCACTGATCCGAGGTCTGGAACCTTTAGTTTTAGATTGAGGACCTTTTATATTCTATTCTGGACCTACCTTTATTAAAGTTGACTCTTCAATGTCATCTTGTGAACCTTTACCCTATGCCTCCAAAAGGTCCTGGTCCTTTAGCTCACTAATGCTAATTTGAACCCCTGATGGGATTCCATATTAGGTCTGCACCTTACATTCTTCTTGTTAAATGAAATCTGGTCATTTTTGACTGACCTGACTGATTTGACAAACCTTTTCTAATGATCCCCTAACACAGAATCTTCCTTAGACAACTATGACTCCAAATTACAGATTCAAGCCTACAGGCAGTACCCACCTATTATAATGGTCCCCAGATTCAAGCCTACAGGCAGTACCCCCTATTATAATGATCCCCAGATTCAAGCTTACAAGCAGCACCCACCTATTATAATGGTCCCCAGATTCAAGCCTACAGGCAGTACACACCTATTATAATGGTCCCCAGATTCAAGCCTACAGGCAGTACACACCTATTATAATGGTCCCCAGATTCAAGCCTACAGGCAGTACCCACCTATTATAATGGTCCCCAGATTCAAGCCTACAGGCAGTACCCACCTATTATAATGATCCCCAGATTCAAGCCTACAGGCAGTACCCACCTATTATAATGGTCCCCACATTCAAGCCTACAGGCAGTGTCCACCTATTATAATAATCCCCAGATTCAAGCCTACAGGCAGTACCCACCTATTATAATGGTCCCCACATTCAAGCCTACAGGCAGTGTCCACCTATTATAATAATCCCCAGATTCAAGCCTACAGGCAGTACCCACCTATTATAATGGTCCCCACATTCAAGCCTACAGGCAGTGTCCACCTATTATAATAATCCCCAGATTCAAGCCTACAAGCAGCACCCACCTATTATAATGGTCCCCAGATTCAAGCCTACAGGCAGTACCCACCTATTATAATGGTCCCACATTCAAGCCTACAGGCAGTGTCCACCTATTATAATAATCCCCAGATTCAAGCCTACAAGCAGCACCCACCTATTATAATGGTCCCCAGATTCAAGCCTACAGGCAGTACACACCTATTATAATGGTCCCCAGATTCAAGCCTACAGGCAGTACACACCTATTATAATGGTCCCCAGATTCAAGCCTACAGGCAGTACACACCTATTATAATGGTCCCCAGATTCAAGCCTACAGGCAGTACCCACCTATTATAATGGTCCCCAGATTCAAGCCTACAGGCAGTACCCACCTATTATAATGGTCCCCAGATTCAAGCCTACAGGCAGTACCCACCTATTATAATGATCCCCAGATTCAAGCCTACAGGCAGAACCCACCTATTATAATGATCCCCACATTCAAGCCTACAGGCAGTACCCATCTATTATAATGATCCCCAGATTCAAGCCTACAGCAGTACCCACCTATTATAATAATCCCCAGATTTAAGCCTACAGCAGTACCCACCTATTATAATGATCCCCAGATTCAAGCCTACAACTGTACCCACCTATTATAATAATCCCCAGATTCAAGCCTACAGCAGTACCCACCTATCATAATAATCCCCAGATTCAAGCCTACAGCAGTACCCACCTATTATAATGATCCCCAGATTCAAGCCTACAGGCAGTACCCACCTATTAAAATAATCCCCAGATTCAAGCCTACAACAGTACCCACCTATTATAATGATCCCCAGATTCAAGCCTACAGGCAGTACCCACCTATTATAATGATCCCCAGATTCAAGCCTACAGGCAGTACCCACCTATTATAATGATCCCCAGATTCAAGCCTACAGGCAGTACCCACCTATTATAATGATCCCCAGATTCAAGCCTACAGGCAGTACCCACCTATTATAATGGTCCCCACATTCAAGCCTACAGGCAGTACCCACCTATTATAACAATCCCCAGATTCAAGCCTACAGGCGGTACCCACCTATTATAATGATCCCCAGATTCAAGCCTACAGGCAGTACCCACCTATTATAATGGTCCCCACATTCAAGCCTACAGGCAGTGTCCACCTATTATAATAATCCCCAGATTCAAGCCTACAGGCAGTACCCACCTATTATAATGGTCCCCACATTCAAGCCTACAGGCAGTACCCACCTATTATAACAATCCCCAGATTCAAGCCTACAGGCAGTACCCACCTATTATAATGGTCCCCACATTCAAGCCTACAGGCAGTACCCACCTATTATAATGATCCCCAGATTTAAGCCTACAGGCAGTACTCACCTATTATAATGGTCCCCAGATTCAAGCCTACAGGCAGTACCCACCTATTATAATGATCCCCAGATTCAAGCCTACAGGCAGTACCCACCTATTATAATGGTCGATAAATAAATGGATGGTGAAGCCACATTTAAAAGGTAAAAACTAAATAAGAAATACAAAGAAATAAAACCTTTAAAACAAATAAAACAAGAATGCCCAAATTTTCGGACATAAAGTCCTTCTTCAGGGGCTAAAAAGTAAAAGGATGTTCACACATCGACTGACGAGGACAGAATGACATAAAATTGACTCGAAGAACATCATGTGGTATTTTGATCCTGAACTTGATGACTAATTTATAAATATTAAGAAAAGGTCTGTCTTTTTACATATTTATTTATTTATTTATTTATTTATCTATATATTTTTACATATTTATTTATTTATTTATTTATTTATTTATTTATTATAATGGTCCCTAGATTCAAGCCTACAAGCAGTACCCACCTATTATAATGGTCCCCAGATTTAAGCCTACAGGCAGTACTCACCTATTATAATGGTCCCCAGATTCAAGCCTACAGGCAGTACCCACCTATTATAATGGTCCCCAGATTCAAGCCTAGAGCAGTACCCACCTATTATAATGGTCCCCTATCACAGATTCCACTGCTACTGTACAGGCCATTGCACCCTCTTTTCCTAGTAAGGCAGATCCAGCACCTGTAACAGAATAAAATTCTTTTAATTAACATCATGCTGCTTATTTCAGCTTGGTCGACTTATCTAAATGAAATCATAGCTGCTGCTTGAGCACAAAAGGGTATTGGCTCAAGTTTCATGTGAGTAAGCTTTGTGAAATACTATCAAGATGTTATAAGGTTATTCTTTCGGATTGGAGCTAACTTTAGGGGTTTTCTGAAATTTATGACCTTGACCTTTGGACCCCAAAATCAATAGGCTTTTTCTCACCTTACAAGCTTTTCTGAAATAAAAAAAAATGGGTTGAACTGACAAATAAGGAAACCCAAATTCCATACAGCCCTGCTTTTGGCAACAGCAGCCTAAGAACAAAAAGTACATTAACAGAAATTAAATATGAGTTGTTAAGACCATCAGTCAAACAGATTAACCTTAATTTTCAAACTAAATAAGTTATCAAGGTCTAATTGATTATTTTTACCATTTAAAGCTATTGACCTTTTGACCTGATAAAGATACAGATCTCTATTAAATATTTAATGACCTGTAGTCATTAATATTAGATGTAACCTCAATAACATGTCAATAAAAGTTAGTAAAACCTCCTCCCTTGATGGTTTTACAGTTACTAAGCAAAGTTAAGCATGCACAAGAATAAGTGTGAAAGAACTTTTATTTCTTAGTTTTGGTGAATTGGGCAATAAAACATGTTCATAGACTTTTAAATTAATGGATTAGACACATAGGCTATCACAAAATTAACTGAAAAATTATCAACAACAAATTATAAAAGTATCGGTACATGTATTGTCAAAATTGGTGCCTCAAAAACAATTAGTATTCCATAGTATAATTAAAGGCGTGAATTCTGTGTTAGGGTTTTTATCATTATCTGACCTGTTTTAAGAACACATTGGTTCTTGATGCAAGCAATTTATGATAATAATTCATCCAAAAGGCATGCATCATCTTTCGTTCCTATTATTACTGTATGCCACTACAAATTAGCTTTCATTTTTATATAGTAGTAACAATTTTTTCTGCCATATTGTGACTTAATCATGGAAATACTTTTCTGATTATGAATAAACCATTTTTTTAAGTTGACTTTTATGTTCAAACATGTTGTTGGATTTATGATTCTAATTAATTTGCATTTCCTTATTTTGAGGCAGGAACTGCTTACTCTTCCAGGGAACCTGAGTTTACTCTTGTACAACTTGAATTCACCTTAGATGATTTCTGCTCGTTTGATTTTGTGTTTTTGTTGGTTTGTATTTCCTTATGCTGTTCTTGTTCTTGTCTATTGGTTTTGTCGTCGCCCTTTCTGACTTTATACATTGGAATGCACCATTTGTGCCCTCATTGCTTCTTACAATGTACATATCTTTGATCTTTACTTAACTTGGATATTTTTTCTTACAGTTGAATATGCTCATTCATGACTGAACTTTATAGCTAATCCACCAGTATATGGGTGTGTTGCAACAACTGAACTAACTATTTCAGAGCATCTGAATTCACAGTTTTTGCAACTTGAAAAGTTTGAATTGCTGACAATTGCCCAGTTTGTAGTTTGTTTTTTTGAATCGACTGATTTTGTCTCTCCCTTTTTGGAATTGCAACCTTGGAATGCCCCATTGGGACCATACTTTTTTTGCTCCTATTAAATACAAACCAAGTGCAAATCCAGCAATGTTCCATAGGGGTAGTAAGACAGTTGGTCTGGCCCTGTGTTCCACCATCAACTTATCAAATGTTTCCAAATGATGCTTCTCCTCTTCCCACATTTCCTGTGGAATACAATGGAATTACTAGTAAACATTTTTTTGGCTGCAAAAACAATGTCTTTTCTATGATTTCCTTAAAAATTATCAAGTGAGTTCATGCAAAAGGCCAAACTCCCTAATTTTGTTTTCGAAAAAGCAATGAAATTTTCAATCAGGAGGGCTCACAAATAAAAAAAATTTCTGGGGCCCCTTGTTTCATTCAGTTCAAAACCAAATTACCCTGTCAAACAGGCAGGCCCTTGCCTGGCACGCTGGTACTAAATCCGTCTCTGTGCATTACTACGTATGGTGTTACAAAGGTTGAGTAATTTTAGTGTAGTCAAATGAAATTCATGACAATTTGCAAAAAAAATGAGTTTAAAGGACCATTACTTGATCACGTTGATGATAAAAATTTCCTAGCATAAACAAGCATAACTACATATGGTGTACTTGCTCCATACATAGTTTCATGAAATTCTGTTTCAGAGGAATTGAGCAAAATAATTTTGTGAGACATTGCATTGAGGTGCACAGACAGAGTGATTCCACTTCTAGACCTCAACTTCCTTTGCCTTCAAAGTCACAGGTTAAAATAGGGCCAGCATATTTGACATTTTTTTTTTTAATTAATAATTTTCATTTAACTAAATGCCCTAGCAAATGACACATTGAGGGTGTCAAAAGTCATTTCTTAAAACATATACAAGTTCAACTTACACCTTTTAACCCTCTTAGAAGTTAGAATTGACAAAAAGCTCTTGCCTTCCTACTTTAATCAAATTTTGTATCATGCCAAATTTACTATAAATCATTTCAATGCATTTAGAACAAAAGAAATTTAAAGTTTTTACTTCATTTGATTTCAGAACTTATCTGCTAATGCATTGTGTCGGTTTGAAGTGAAAAATCAATTTCATCTTACAAAATGTAGGTTAGGAAAGATGAAATTTCCTCTTGTTAAATGAATATATTGCAAAGTTAATTAATCTTTTGACGTTTCAATCTTCCCTTTGTGCTGATGTGATTTGTTGACATGTAACCAAGTTAACACAGTCTTGTAAGTGTAAATGACTGAAGAAAGAAATTCACTAGGTATTAAATTAGTTTTAGCTTTCCTCTTTCAACTTCTTAAGTATAGATAATAAGATATTAAACAGGATTGGGTTGATTTTTGAACCTACAAAGATTTTGTAAGACGATTACTTTTTTATACTTATACTTCTATTTTAGTTTTCTAATTGCTTGATGTTTATATAAAGCATAAAAAGATGGATAAAATCGTTTTTAGGGTCCCACATTTTTTGTTTAGAAATAAGCCTTAGAGGGCAAAAAGCCACTTTTTCATTTGTTCCTACAATAATTTCAGTTATGCTTGACCAAATATTATGGCAAATTACCATAAAATAATGGATTTTGGGAGTCCCTTTTTTTTCACTTATTTACATGTATATAGTGACCTAATTGAAAAAAAAAAGGACTTTATTTTTCTCCAAGTATTACTAGTTCAAGTTGACCAAAGGCTGCCAAGTTTTTTTAATAATAGTCCTTAAAAATAATGGATTGTTGCGATATATTTTTGGAGTTCTTCTTTTTCATTTAAAGATCAAGGGGTCTAAAAGAGGCATAAATGCAGCTTTTGAAATTTTTTCTGACAAATTAATTCTTGTCACATACAACCCGTCCGATTTAACTATGGACTTTCGATTGTAGCGTAAAGTGAAGTGTGCAAACACAACAATAAAAATTTACGTCGTCATGAACAAAGCCAAACGTTAACAAAAACCACAAATCGTTACATTTGATTACATAAAAATACATTGATTGAATGAATGGGTCTTGCAAACATTAAATCTGATTGGATAGTCGGTTTTTCTTACTGTGATGTTTTGCCGTTTTTGTTACCGATTGGCTTGTTCATGACGACGTAAATTTTCATTGTTGTGTTTGCACGCTTCAATCGAAAGTCCATAGTTAAATCAGACGGGTTGTACATGTATTAGCTACAATCAAGGGTAATTTTTTCCTAGACCCCACATCCCTCTTCTCCGTTAAGAAATTGGGACCTTAAAAGGGAGCAAAAATGCTAATTTTTAATTCTAGTCTAATTTAGAAAATTAAATGGCCTAATACAATTTATATACATGTACCAGTGCATGTGTGTGTGCGTTTAATTTTTGTGCTTTGCTTTTGATTCACAATAGAGGGAAGGTTGTGCACAAAAAAAACTAGTTTATCCCTAAAACATTTTATATGTGCCTGTCCTAAGTCCGGATTTTTTTTTAAGAGCTAGCGTTTGTGTTTATTGACTTTATGTAATTTGTACTTAGTCAGGTTTTAGGGTTGGTTTTACGGTTAATGAGGACACCAGTCATGTGACCAAAAACAGCTAAAAATGCAAAAAAAAGTGCAAATGTCACAAATACCTTGAAACTTGTGTTAAATAGTTTCATTAAATAAAACTTAATAAAAAAAAATTTAAGCACAAATAAAACAACTATTCCTTCATAAATAACATTTTCAAATAAAACAAGGGAGATAATTCACTTGAAAAATGACCCAAAAATCAAAAAGATTTGTATTGTAGACAGAAAAACAAGCTGGTGACCCCCAGTTTTTATTGTTTTATTTTGAAATATATTGTAATAAAATTTAAATTCGTGGATTTTTTCTGTGACAAGATTTTAGGCTAATTATTTGGCCTTTCCTATATAATCTATAGTAATTTTGGAAAACTTTGAGCCTAGATTTTGGGAAAACAAGCCTGGAAAGGGGGTCCAATATTTTTACACAAGATAAAGTATATACCTAATATCAATATATCAAAAAATTGGTCATTTTAACTTCGGCATTATTTTTGAGGTCAAGTGTCCTAACTAACCTTAAATCATACACATTTGTGTTTTTGATTAAGGGCCAATTACAAACAGGGAACATTAAAGACAATGGTCTGTTTATCAATACAGATTTTTTAAATTGCCATTTATATATATTGTAGGTTATGTAATGTAGACTTATACCACATCTTAATAAGTTGAAACGTATCTATAAATATTTTACAAGCAAAAATAAATATTTTTTTTTTTATATAAATGCAATATGAATTGAAACAAAATATATTCGAAAATAAAAATGGACTAGCTTTTCTTAAAGGACACATGTGACATGTGCCCTTAATGAGGTTCAAAATTCGTAAAGAAAAAGTGTGAAAAAGACGCTGAAAATTCCGGAAAACAAGCGCGTTCAACTAGACTTTCAGCGTACAGTACAACTAAAATATTAACATTTCTAGATTTTCGCTCCCTTCAGCAGCCTATTATCTTCTATCTCTCTAACTACAGTGAAACCTGTTTCTAAAGGGCAGCCATGGGACAACAAAATAATGCACTTGATAACCAGGTGCCCTTTATATAAAGTTTCATTTTGGTTGTATTGTTCATAAAAGGGATATTTTTGAGGGCCCTTTATAGGCAGTGATTTGCTGTATACAAGTGCCCTTTAGGGCAGGTTTGATTGTATCTATAGTTGCTTACCTTTATTACAGGTCCTACAGAGGTGTTCCCTAACACGGCTAGCTGTCCAGCATAAATTCTGTCCGCTCCGAGCTCACCAGCATGGTCAACACGGATAATTCTATCAAGAAGAGCTTTAGATCTTTGTTGTTTAACCCTCTGACTGAGGAAACGACAAGGAATCCTCAACACTGAAGAGGAGGCCATAAGTTATATTTGGTCTTTAAACTGAAAATATACAAGCAATAAATATAATCAACAAATCAAAAGTTATTCCCAATCCAAATAAAAAGCTATGCTGGGTGCAGCATGATGGGCACAGCATGATACAACCACAACAAGTTGAACCCTGTATGCTGCAGGCCCAATATGTATAGTCTAATTGCTTTGGTTACATGAACACCTTGCGGACTTACAAAGCTTTTTGACACATACTTCTTGTGGTGGACTTTAAAATGCATAGTTGACACATACATACATATTTACATCAACATTTAATATAAAAAGCCTTATTTATATATATAGAACATATTTTATTTTCCAATCAAGGGCCCAACAAGGGGCAGCATGAGTATACATATAACATTTAAAGAGAAAAAATCAAAAATATAAGAGTTACAATCACATATCAGAGTAGCAAGACAGATTTCATAATATTCATGATGATTCTATATAAATTTATAAGTATTTAAAAATAAATTCACCCACTGCATTTAACACCATTGGATCTTCAGAAGTAAGTGAAAAAATAAGTATTCATTTAACACCATTGGGTCTTCAGAAGTAAGTAAAAAAATAAGTTTTTGTTCAGAGTTTAGACTTTCAAAATTTTTATATATGTATGAATTTACATTTTTGGCCCTTTGACCCCTCATTTCTAAAAAAAATTGTATGAGATATTTTTAATCTGATCGAAGAATAAGGCAGTGATTCTCACAAGGAATCCAATGAAAAAAGATTTTGAAAATTGAACCAAAAATAAATAAAAAGCTTTGCTGAGCGCAGCATAATACGACCACAACATGTCAAACACTGTACATTTTAGGCCTAATATGGATAGTCAATAGCTCTGGACACATGCAGCCTTTGGAGGACTTTCCACCCACATTTCACATGGAACTAATTTGGCTTTTAACAGCAATTAGGGGGAGGGGGATTGTCACAAAATTAATCTTGTAATTTTGTAATTCACTATTTGACAATAATCTGTCCATCCCAATTTTAAAATATAATGAAAAAGTCTTTTTTCAACAACAACAATTACATATCATTTTTAAGATTTAAAATTTCAGAAATGGTTATTATCTGAAAAAGAAGAGAATTTAAAAACACTTGATTTCACTTTTTGCTAATTGGATTTATTCAAATTGGATCTACTGGGGCATTATGCATACTACATGTATACTGGTAGCTCGTAATATCGTGGTACGTAGTTCTGAGAAACGGTGACGTCACAGTTGAATATTTGGTTGAAATGAACGTAATTAACACAATAAAATGGAACCCACAATATAATGAGAACGTAGTTTAGTTCTTGAGATATGGAGGTGCTCATTAACTGATAAAACCTTAAACATAAAAGATACCGGAGCCGGAGGACAGATAAACCAAGGACAGATCAACTTGGGGCCGAATCGATCAACCAATTCCAAGGACGGGTCAACTAAGGAACGAAGTTTGGGAATTCTCTGTCCAGTGGGATCCTGCACAAGGATACTGTATTTGACATAAAATACATTTAGGGTACCCTATTTGTTTTCAATGCCGAGTGACAATCTCAATGAAAACAATTTGTATAATTACAATTTACATCAGTGTGATTTTCATACTAGCTTAAATAATTAAAGGAAATATGATACTTTCTAACAAATCTTTCTGTGAGATTACTTTTTCAGTAGTCTTTAACGTTGTTTAGTCTTAAAAGTCTCTTAAATGCGATTTTCATCAATTATGTAAAAAATTCGTCTGCCAAGCAATGGATATAATGGATATAAACACATTAGTCAACGTTTATGGTGAAAAGTAGTCAACCCACGACCCATTATCACATTTACAACAGCTTTAGATACTTGATCAAGGGAGATAATTTAGCGCCAATCTGCTATCTTGCCCCAGGAAAACTCCAAAGAAATCCGAATACCGGAAGCTTAAAATGTAAACACAGACCAACTCAACCTTCAGTATGCATTTAAACATTATACCCATCTTTCTCCTACTGGTCTTGTCATTCATATCACACACAAACACAGAGACCACACCAGTCAACCCCTCAACATGGGAAAACATCAGATTCTCACCGGAATTACTGAACATAGACTCCTTACAAATGAGTAAACACACATTCATGGTCCACAAGAAGAAAATCATTAGGAACCACCTACAGTATATTTTTCAGATATTATTATTAATTTCATCTGACTGTCATCCTAATCCAGGCCCGAGAGCACCGAAATATCCATGTGGTGTTTGTGGAAAGGCTGTCAAGTGGTCCAAGACTGTAAAATCGATAGGTTGTACTGAATGCAAAGAATGGTTTCACATAGATTGTCTCGGGATGAATACTGCGATCTACCAACCTCTTGAAGATAAACCAGAAGCCAGCTGGTACTGTTGCAACTGCGGTATTCCACACTTCAACACAAGCCTATTCGCAGATTTTGAGTCTATATCAACAACAACCAACACAGATAATACAGACCAATCTCTAAATGCTTCATCTGAAATATCCTTCGAAAACCCAATGTTTACATCATCACCATCTAACACCAGACCCAAGCGTTCTTTTATAGACCTGTCAAAGAAGAAAATCAGGATACTAAATATAAATTTCCAAAGTATGCGACCAAAAAAGGAAGAATTCTGGGCATTGCTAGAACAGAGCTCACCTGACATTGTTTTTGCCACTGAGACCTGGCTTCAAGATTCAATTACAGAATCAGAGATACTACCGCCTGGCTACAAATTTGTTGCTAGAAGAGACCGTCCTACCCAGCCTGGGGGTGGAGTAGCAATCATTGCAGCTGACAACATTGATGGCTCAGAGATTGAACTTAACACCCAAACAGAAATGGTTGCTGCATCAATACCAACCAACGACAACAAGACCAATATAACCAAGCCCATCATAGCATGCTGTATATATCGACCCATGGAGACATATAACAACAGGGAATACGCAAAAGAAATGTGCAACACAGTACAACAACTGTCAGCTACCTACAGAGACAACATTATGTGGGTTGGAGGCGACAGTAATCTTCCAGATATCAACTGGAATACAGAGACGATAGAAAGCTACCAATACCCATCCTACATCAACCAGCCATTTATCGACCTTTTCAAAGATATTGGTTGCAAGCAGGTCATCGACTTTCCAACACGTCGAACCAACACCTTAGACATATTTGCCACCAACCGACCAACACTAATCAGCATGTCCTCTCCACTTCCTGGACTCAGCGATCATGATGTGGTCCTAATCGACACACACATTATTCCACAACGACGACGTCCGGTCAGAAGACTCATCCACATATGGTCGAAAGCAAACACAGACAAGATGTCGGTAGACCTACAACAGTTCTCAGAAACATTGAAATGTGCTGATCCCTCAACACCTGTGGACACACTTTGGAACAAGTTTAAGAAGGCATGCACCGATACCATCCAAAACAACATACCATCAAAGTTCACATCAACCAGATTCAGCCAACCATGGTGCAACAGATCAACAAAAAGGCACTGTCGTAAGAAAAAGAGAGCCCACAATAAAGCAAAACAGACCAACTCCAAAAGAGACTGGGATCGCTACCATCGCATCCAAAAGAAAACCAGAGAGACATGTAGAAACAGGTACAACGAATACGTAAACAACATGATATCAGACGATAACACCAACAAGAAGTTCTACTCTTTCATCAAGAGCAAGAAGTCTGATAGCTCAGGAATAGCACCCCTAAGAGACAGCGGAACACTACACTCAACACCTGCAGACAAAGCCTCTATCTTGAACAAGCAGTTCTCCTCCGTCTTTAACATAGAACAAAAGGATAATTTACCTCAGATGGGCAACTCACCATACGACTCGTCATCAGACATCCACGTTACAGAAAAGGGGGTACTAAAACTACTAACAGGGTTGAACCCACACAAGGCAAGCGGACCAGACCAAATCTCCACTAGATTCTTGAGAACCATGGCATCTGACGTAGCACCTATACTCACCAACATATTTCAAGCCTCTATTGACCAGGGTACCGTACCAGAAGATTGGAGACAAGCTTATGTAACACCAATCTTCAAGAAAGGGGACAAAGCCAAGGCGTCCAATTACCGTCCTGTGTCCCTAACCTCAGTATGCTGTAAGCTGATAGAACACATAATACACAGCCACATCATGAACCATCTTGAAGCCAATAACATCCTGGCAGACGAACAGCATGGATTCAGGAAACGTCGATCCTGCGAAAGCCAGCTCATCAACACCATTGACGACCTATCAAAGGGGCTGAACTCAAAACAGCAAATAGATGCCATCCTGCTAGATTTCAGCAAGGCCTTCGACAAAGTCCCCCACAAAAGACTTGCCATGAAGTTGGATCACTACGGAGTAAGGGGTAATGCACTGAAATGGATCAAGAGCTTCCTCTCTGGGAGATCACAACAAGTAGTTGTTGAAGGCGTTACATCAAAGCCAACTCCGGTGACATCAGGAGTACCCCAAGGGACAGTTTTGGGACCTTTACTTTTCCTGGTCTACATTAATGACCTGCCATCTAAAGTCCAGTCACAGACCAGATTATTTGCCGATGACTGCCTTCTCTATCGACCAATCAGAGGAGAAGTTGACAGCACCATACTACAAGATGATCTGGACCAATTACAGCAATGGGAGAAAGACTGGATGATGAGTTTCAACCCTGACAAATGCGAGGTGATTCGTATAACCAACAAACAGAAGATCACCAATGCCAGCTACAGCATCCATGGGCACACATTAAAGTTAACAGATCAAGCAAAGTACCTTGGAGTCACCATCGACAGCAAAATATCATGGGGTCCACACACAGAGAGTGTCGCAAGAAAGGCAAACAACACCCTGAGCTTTCTTCGCAGAAACATCAGTCGCTGTCCTAAGCATATTAAAGAGATGAGTTACAAGACCCTAGTACGCCCCCAGTTAGAGTACGCCTCAACAGTATGGGACCATTCCAATAAGACCAACATCAAACGCATCGAGGCAGTACAGCGCCGTGCAGCCAGATTCATCGTGGGCGACTACAGGAGAGATAGCAGAGTAACACCAATGCTACAACAATTGCATCTAGACACCTTGCAAACCAGACGTCAAAGAGCCCGCTGCATAATGATGTACCGAGTAGTCAACAACATGATTGACATTCCACCACAGTCACTAACACCGGTACAGCGAAGCACCAGAGGCCATAACCAAAAGTTCCTGCAGCCAACTTGCTCAATCACAAGTTACCAGGACTCCTTCTTTCCAGCTGGTATAGTCCTATGGAACTCTCTGCCACAGCACCTGATCAACGCAGATTCCCTCGATACCTTCAGGGAGCGGATCAGCGTCTACTACTCCAACTAAGCAGACGACATGTTAAGATGTAAATAGTTTTATCCTGTTATGATTTTAACCCCCATCACACGTACCCGATTTTAACACATTGTGCGACTATGCTCCAGAGGAGCCCGGCACAGTATTGGAAGACGAAGACGGAGGCTGACATCTTGCAGTCACGCGACAAATAAATGAAAATTATAATTTAAAATTTACAAAACATTGAAATTACTAACATCCACACCATGTCATCATTTTATTTTAGCAAACTATTGTACTGCAAATAACGAAATTATTTACACATTTTCCGTATCAAAATCAATACAATTTTGACAGTTCATTTTAACCAATCAGATCTCAGGATTTTATGGTAAATTTAATGAACAGCTGACAGCAAGTGGCTGAATTTTGTGAATGGAATTACTCAATTTTTGTGTATTGGCAAATTTCATCAGATTCAGGACTCAGAAAATACACAGAAAAAGATTAAAGAAGAATAAATAAGCTAGAATTAATAGATGACAAATAAATAGGTAAGAATTTGTGTTTATTTTGTTTTTGTTATCATTGATACTGATTTGTTATGATATGAACTTTGATCATGTTGATTGATTGATAAATTAGATGTGTATTACCATGTGAACATTAGTTACATTGAACACAATAAATTTTCATGTTATAGCAGATTTTATTTTAAATTGCATGACTCATATGCCATGCAAAAAAAAATCTTTTGATGATGCCAGAAAAATGATCCATCATTTATGTTAATATTTTTTGTTTCCTTTAGATAGTTTATGTGCTTTTAGCTTACAATCTGAGATAAATGATAGAGTTAATATTAATTATTTCTCAAAGAGAGGTTTATTTGACATTTTTTTATAGAAATTTTCAACACATTCCCGAGTTGAAAAAGCTCCTCTAAGGCAAAAGAGTGAAAAAGCTCCTCTAAGGCAAAAGAATGAAAAAGCTCCTCTAAGGCAAAAGAATGAAAAAGCTCCTCTAAGGCAAAAGAATAAATATTCAGTTTGGAGTTTCAGCCTACCCTACCTAAGCATATTTAATTGGTATTTTTGGGGGAAACGCATTCATCAAGCATTTAGAGTCAAGAAATCAATTCCATAAAAAACATTAGGGTCTATAATTAAAAATAAAACAGTTTTTCCTACATATACCCAAGGCATCGACCATTCAATTTTCTGGGGGGGGGGGCTAGGATTTTTCAAAAAAAAATATTCTGGCTCTGATTTTTGCCCCAAAAAATAGTTTGGCCAGCTTATAGGACGAAAAAAATAATCTGCCCTCATTTTGCGCATTAGAAAAAAAAGAGATTTTCTAAACAAAATTTTCTAGCATTGAGTGTATGGGAAAAAAATAAGCTGGCCCGCGCCGCGTTCGAAAAAAAAATTCCCGGCTCGGGCTATTTTTTTGTCTAGGTGGCGAAACAACATACATGTGAAACATATTTAAGGGATATCAATATACACATGTACATGTACTTGAATCCTGAGTCATCACAAAAAAAGGCTTTCAGTTTTTCCAGGACAAAACATGCACCAACCTCTTGATATTTTGCATGTAGCTTCATCTCATACTATGCTGTAAAGCAGAAATCATTTAAGACCTGTTTATTGAAAATTTGAAAAGCAGATAACATGTGTCAGACACTGTCTTTAATGGGAGATTGCAATTCGTAAGTTTTTAATGATCATGATGGATTAAATGCTAGTTGAATGTAGCAGGTTCTGCTTTAGAAAATGTATTTTGTCATTACTGTTTATAGGCCTGCATGCTACATTCATTAGTCATCATGATCAATAGTCCAATACAGGATATACATGTACTCTAAGATACTAGAAATTGTCTTTAATTTCATGCATTGTCAGGCTTTTCTTGATTATTCCATTGAATAACTTATAAAAAAAACAGGACAGAATTTTTTTTGGAACAGCTTTAATACATGTACATGTACATACATTGTATTATAAACATGCATCTACATGTATGTAATTATAACTAGAAGGGCAAATGTACATGTTGTACTTGATTTATATTGGCATACATGTACAATGTATGTTGAAAATAAAAAGTTATAAATCATCATTGAATTTTACCCTTTAAATAAAAACTATGGCTCTTGCTTGTGGGAAAACATGAAAGAAAGACAATTTTTGCATAACTTTGTGCATAATGACTTTCATTCTCATAATTGCATATTACTGGAGACATTTCAGTGGGTCAAACAGGACCTTTATAAAGCTGAAAGATACAACATTCATTACAGAGCTGATGCTGGATAATTCTCCTGGATTTTCTTATTTAACCCAATTAGCTTGTTTGCATCATATCAAGCCTTTCCTCTTGCCTTTCTAGAAGTTATTCATGTATAAATATTCAGGATTCAGGTACTGATTGTACAACAGTGAACTAGCAAGAACAATTGAAACCTCACAAGAATTCACTAGCCTGAATGAATTTTCAGTAGCCCAAAATATTTGTTCCAAGGGGTAGGAACCCCCCTTTTACAGGGCTGGAAATCTGTAATTTTTGTGCTGAATTTGGGCAAAATCTGACTCAGGAAACCCACTTTTGTACGTCTTATTCTAAAGTACACTTGTTCCTTATACATGTACATGTAGATGGACCCCCTTTGATGAATTTCTGGTTGCGCCTGTGTAATGTTTTATGCAAATTCAACTCCATACAAGCGCGGATTCACAGGGGGGCGTGAGGGGCGTGCACCCCCCCTAAAACTTGCAAAAATTATGTTTTTATGCGTAAAAACACTAAAAAAAATTCGTGCCTCGCTCTGCTCAGCGAAAAAAAGGTTCACGCCCCCCTAAACTAAAATCCTGGATCCGCCCTTGATGTACAAAATGTACATGCTATATATTGTAATATACAATGTACAAATGTATGTCCTTATCATAATATTATACTATATACAGATATGCATGTCATATTTACCTGGCTAATCAAGCTATTCAAAACATCAATAGCCTATATGAAAGAGATAACGTTTAAATATTGACCCAACACTATAATCTTATTCTCAGTAATATGAAAAGTCAATTTAAATGAGAATTTTAAAGCTATAAGTGATCATTGGTAAACATTGTAAATGAAAAGAAAACGTGAAATGTGCAATGTGTACAAAATGTACATGAATATCAACATGCATTGTACATATAAGACAGGAAAAAGGGAAGGGAATCATGCATCCAGCTCATGGGACGTATACCAATGCCCTTGCAACCAAAACAGGAAGTAGGAATTCAACTGGTCTGACAGTCATGGAAATCAGCACAGGACCATGCAACGGCCCATGAACTGTACAAATTTTTGGTCCTGTATATTTAAACAACTTTTTTAACATAGTCTAATTAGGGGTTTGGGGGTATATACATGATATAGGAATTACCCTGTCTGGCCATCTGTCTGTCTATCCACTTACCTCGTAAGCGCTTCTCCTCTTAAACTGCTCAAAGGGTTTTGATGAAACTTTACATGAAGGAAGTACTTCATATGTACATTGCATGAAGAATATTCAACGCTCTAGGATGTCATTCAGGGGAGATAATTGGAATTGACTTTTAAAATGCAGTATTTAATGGAAATTCTTGTAAGCGCAACTCCTCCTAAACTGCTCAACAGATATGATGAAACTTTACATGAAGGAACTTCATTCATTATATGTAGATGTGCATGAACGATTTTCATTGCTCTCATGAGATATCATTTAGGGGAGATAATTGGACTTTAACTTTTTAAATATATTATTCAACTGGAGACCTTGTATTTAGCGAAAATCTTCCTAAACCACTTGACAAATTTTGATGAAACTTTACATGAAGGTAGTACATTATATGTAGATGTGCATGAAAAATTTTCATTGCTCTCGGATATCATTGAGGGGAGATAACTGCACTTGAGGTTTTTTCGGCAGTACGGAGTGCAATATGAAGTTGTTGGTACCCTTTTGTAATCTTGCTCACTGTGGTTACTTGTTCTTTACTAGTTTATAGACTTATACATGTATCCATGGCCAGGAGATTAGTTTACATGTAATTTATATGCCGTCACATCCACTTAAATGCTTGTTACCATAGACCAATCAAAATAGATCAACGTTCAAGATTTTTTGTGCAACTTTCTTGAAGTTTTAAATAACACCATTAACTTAAGCATTTAAACCTATCCTTAGAAGACAAACAATTAGTTTTATGCAATGTTAACACTTTTAGACTTTCACTAAAAGCTAATTTTAGGAATTCTAGCCTAAGCTCCGAGGGCTTAATGACATTTAATGACAACCTGTCCAACATTTGAAAACTAATAGCTTATCATTGTCTGGATATACAAGGATATCATTTTTGACATTGTAAGAGATGCTTGTAATGATCCCTTTTCCTTTTACTGTGCTCTATTATTTTTTCACAATTTTCTTCTATGAGCTGTCATTCTAAATTGTGATTTAGACATCAGCAAAATAGATATCAGTTATAAATGTTTGGGAACCATCTGACATTGATTTGCAAAAAAAGACTATATTGTGTCTTTATATTAAAACAATATGGTAAACATTCCCTTAAAAGCTCACATAGATACATGTGTATTTAGGGACTATACATGTATATATGTGTTAATGTTATTTTTCAGCCATCGTTTTTTAACACATGCACAGACTTTTCAAAAACTTCAGAGAAATCAGAGTATACTGGACAGACTGTTTTTTTTCTCCATTACATTTTGAGTTATGTGACAATTGCCATAGTGTGTATTGTTAAGAGCTTTGCTATATGCTCCAATAATACACCCACTGGCCAATTTGAAGAAAGCGGAGTTATATTGCTATCACATGTCTGTCAATTCAAAACAAATTTGTCCTCTTTAATTTATAAGGGATTGATTTCAAATTTGCTAAATAACTTGTACATGTACTGTTCATCTTTTTTTCCACAGGCACTTGATCAAGTCCTGGTGTTTTAAGTGCCTATGTGCTCTTTCTGGGTTAGTTAAGGACATCTAAAGCTACTTCCTGATTTTCAAAGTTGACTTAGACTACAACAAAATGACAATTAATGATCAATTACTTAATAGCTTGAAACAATAAAAAACCTTTAGGTGTTCATAGAAGACAGTCTTGAGTAATGAAAATTGCAATGGCCCTTACTTCTCTTAAGACATGTACAGTAAAAACATAGGTAAGCATGCAGTTTAAGCCTTAAAACTAATGCCAGAATTTTGTATTCTTTTTAATGCTTTGGACACTGTATGTTTCCTGCTATATTTTGTATGTTCTGGAACAGTTGTTAGGCTTAATTATACAGGGTAGCTCTGATAAAACTTTGAGGACTTGCAGTTAATCTTTTGTTTCTCAATGATTGTATGCACTACATTTTACTTGATATTTTAAATATGCTATGAACATATACAACTTGCTCATCCATGGGACTTCCCAGGGTACCCCTTTTACATTGTAGGTTATATTACAAGGAGGGTGGTAAAGGGTTATTTTCGTGCTAAGTTTTGGACATTTTAATTTTACGTGTTTTCGTGATTTTGATTTTTATTTCTGGTGCTTTCCTGTTGGCGAGGGTGTACATGCTCTGTTTTTGTCTGTTTTTTTCCCCCTGTGTTTAGTGTTTTGCGATTTTTATTACCCATGCTCTGTTTTCTGCCTTTTTGAGGCACATGATTTCATTTTCTCGTGTTCCGTTTTTGGCGATTTTTATAACTCATGCTTCGTTTTCAGCATTTTTGAAGCATGTGTTTTTGTGTTGGGGTCCCCCCTTTACCACCCCTTACAACAGGTCAATTTTCAGGGTTTCAACTGACTTCTGAGATTTTGAAACATGATGTTTTCCAGATTTTGTACTCTTTTATAATACAAGTTTAGGAAATTTTAGGAAACAGAGCCAGTTTGGGAGGTATACTATTTCCAAAATGTGAATGGGCATTCTGGTTTTAAAACAGGTGTAGGTCAATTTTATAAAGAACATTTTAACCATAAGGTTGCATGACCTTTTCAATGAATTTTCAAGTTCTGTTGATTAAGCCAAATAAGCTAAAGGAAGCCTGCCCAAGAGGCCTTCAGGTCGAAGTAATTTTCATACAACCGCAAAAAGATTGTGGGCATAAATTTGTATGATGCTGTTGTTGTTGTTGTCGTTGTCGTCGTCTTTGTTGTCGTCTTTGTTGTCTGTTAACTTAAATGTTCCCACAATAGCTTAACTTCTGGTAATCTGGTAAAATTCATGTTGCTATGAACTTTTTTTACCCTAATTTCTTCCCATCTATAGCCCATTGCAAGAAAAAATGTTAATCAATAGTTTATAGTCATGTCAAGATTCTGGAAGAAAAATTTAAACTTGTCAGTTATAGTCATTTCTAGGAGTCTGAAAATAACTCTTTAAATAAATCAAATGTATTAGTAACAGAATAGGATTTGTGGTTAACCAGCGCAAGCTTAAATTGTCATGAACAAATTGACCCTCGATAGATAATTTAAAAAGAAACCGTCATTGAATCCTGGAAGTTCTGAACGGAAGTCAACTGCTGAAGAGAGAGGGGAAAAAAATGGTTTAATTCCATAATTACATAATATGAATCAAAATCGTTAGGATTTTTTTTTTCTATTGTCGGGATATCTTAATACAGATTGGAAATTTTATTGATCTTGTATTCTTAATGGACAAAGTTGTCTAACATAATGTTATACGTCTCAATGAACAAAAATTGAAAGATTACAAGAGAAATATGATTTTATATTTGCAAGTCATGTGTAAGAAACATAGAATTATGTTAGTATTTATATTTAGGATAAACTTGACTTTCATGAAATTTAAGGTCTTTTGCCAAATATTAATAATAATAATAATAATAAATTCTTTATTTATAGAAGGTAACACAGTTAGTTTACAAAACTAATCTTCCCTGCTTTATTAAAGCAAATATCAAAACAACACATAATATGGAATATTACAATATGTATTGCAAGTTTTAACTCTAGCTGTTATTTAGCTCACAGCCTGTGTGCACATGCATATGGTTGACAGATTACAGGGGCGGATCCAGAAATTTTCGAGATGGGGGGTTCCACATACTGGGTTCTGTGGGCCAAAAGGGGGGGGGGGGTTCCAGACCAATTTTGCTGAAAATCTAGACAAAAAATTTTAAAATCGGAGGAAAGGGGGGGTTCCGACCCCCGGAACCCCCCCCCCCCCCCCTGGATCCGCCACTGGATTTCCATGAAACTTTGTGCAAACCTGTTTAATTTCTGACAAATGGATTATTCCAAATATCTGTGTTTATATAAGTTTGTTTTAACAGTCTTTTTAAAAGTTAATAGAAATGTAGGTAGAACTTTATCTACGAGGTTGAAAATTGCAAATTTGCCTAAAGCATGTGAAGTTATGTCTATGAAATATTTTTGTTTATACAATTTACCTACATATGGATGTAAAGTAATATATACAGAAAATATAAAGTAATAAATATGATGTCAATAAAAAGGTATAATTATTCTGTTAGTCATTGATCACAATTGTTTATTGAGATTTTTTGGGGTGTGGTCATAATACATGAAGGTCAAAGGTACAGGTGAAAAGTAAGAGTCATTTTTAATAACTGGTAATAATTGAATAAAGGTAGAAATATTCCATCTTTTATCAGCATCATGCTATCGGATAATACATTTTACTAAGCTTATACTATTTGGGTTTGACAGGGTTTGTCTTGAATCCAGGCTCCTCACCCATTAACTTCTAGCTACTTTTTAAACCCCTCATGAACCTTATGCTTTGTTCCTGACTTCCATTCCCCTCCTCCAATTTGGTCCTAATTTTTACCCCCTACAAACCCCCCCCCCCCCCCTTGTGAGTTTTCCATGCCCATGTTTTCCCTTATTGTCTAGCTATTAGAGTCAATTGTATCTGTAAATCTAAAGTACTTTTGGGTTGGTTCTACTTCCATAGATGCAAGAAATTGTTGTGAACGATATTTAGTGTTCCACCCACTATAAGCCAAAACAATAAGTACCCAGCAACAGTAATATTTTCACAGTATTTCAAATTTATATGATAAGGTCAAACGTAGGTTAAAGATTGCATATATTAAGATTGATAAGTTACATGTACCTATTACCATGAGCAAATATAGATACAATTTACTATATTTGGGAAATAAGTTTAAAGATGAAATTAAGGTAAGAAATAAGTGCTAATTACTTTCACTAAGATGACAATTTAATGATCAATGCGGGTAATAGGGTAGGTTGGGCTAGAAAGTATCAGTACTGTTTAAATTTAGATTTAATGTTTACATGTAATTATTTAGAGGGTATATAGTCTATATACACAATAAAGTACATAAACTAGACATAAAAAGGTTTATGAGTCCCTATTTTGAGCCTTTTGATGCAAGAGGTCAATCTGAAAAGTCAATGTTAACAGTGGCAAATGATCAGAAATTCTGAAAAGAGAGGTCACTGACTGGCCTAAGAGGGGGGCTGCTTTGGTCACGCTTCAATGTTTTCTATATATTCAAATTTTTCCGCTAAAAGGGGGGGCCCAGTGCCCCTTGGATCTGCCTATGGTTAAATTGATTCTTATATTTTGTGGATAATGACAGTTTGACTAATCTTTTCTAAAAAAAGACTTTTTTTTTACTTTGTTGAATATTTATTTGGTCAATCAATGCAATTTGTGATGTCCTAAGAATTAAGTGCTGACTTGACACTTTTTGTCTCGCCTGCGACGAATAGGCGCGGAAGGCGAGACATAGGTATTACTTTCCGGCGACGGGGGCGGCGGCGACGGCGGCGGCGTAAACTTTTTTGTAAGACTTTTGTGGACGATGAATTGCTTGAAAAGTATAATAGCTAGGCATCTGATATTTGGTATACAGACAGTTCAGGTTATGGTCTACGCAACTGTCACCATGCCATGTGACCCTGACCCCATTTTCACGCTCCAGTGACTCTGTGAACTTAGATCTTTTTTCAGGCCGTAAACTTTTTTGTAAGACTTTTGTGGACGATGAATTGCTTGAAAAGTATAATAGCTAGGCATCTGATATTTGGTATACAGACAGTTCAGGTTATGGTCTATGCAACTGTCACCATGCCGTGTGACCCTGACCCCATTTTCACGCTCCAGTGACTCTGTGAACTTAGATCTTTTTTCAGGCCGTAAACTTTTTTGTAAGACTTTTGTGGACGATGAATTGCTTGAAAAGTATAATAGCTAGGCATCTGATATTTAGTATACAGACAGTTCATGTTATGGTCTACGCAACTGTCACCATGCCATGTGACCCTGACCTCATTTTCACGCTCCAGTGACTCTGTGAACTTAGGTCTTTTTTCAGGCTGTAAACTTTTTTGTAAGACTTTTGTGGACGATGAATTGCTTGAAAAGTATAATAGCTAGGCATCTGATATTTAGTATACAGACAGTTCAGGTTATGGTTTACGCAACTGTCACCATGCCGTGTGACCCTGACCTCATTTTCACGCTCCAGTGACTCTGTGAACTTTGGTCTTTTTTCAGGCTGTAAACTTTTGTAAGACTTTTGTTGACGATGAATTGCTTGAAAAGTATAATAGCTAGGCATCTGATATTTAGTATACAGACAGTTCAGGTTATGGTCTATGCAACTGTCACCATGCCGTGTGACCCTGACCCCATTTTTACGCTCCAGTGACTGTGAAATTAGGTCTTTTTCAGGCCGAAAAACTTTTTTGTAAGTCTTTTATGGACAATGAATTGCTGGAAAGTTATAATAGCTAGGCATCTGATATTGGGTAAACAGACAGTTGCGGTTATGGACAACGCAACTGTCACCATGCCATGTGACCATGACCCCATTTTTACGCTCCAGTGACTCTGTGAACTTAGGTCTTTTTTCAGACAGAAAACTTTTTGTAATACTTGTGTGGACAATGGATTGCTTGAATAGTATAATAACTAGGCATCTGTTATTAGGTATACTGACACTTTTTTATGTTTATATCAAGAAATGAAAGCTTAGGTAGTTGATTTTAGCGATGGTGCGGGCAGGCGAGACATACTTTTAGTGGCCACACTTGTTTTGCTTCTTTATTACATATTTAAATTTCATTGTTTACTGTCACTCACAAAAATTTACACATACCTTATATAAATGGATAAAACTGCAATATATTAATTATTAAGTGAAAATAATGGTCTTTTATAAAAAGTTAACTTAAAAAGTTGATCACGATTATAATCTATTGATTTCTTTAATAATCTTAAACATTTTCTTATCAAAGAAAGGGGCTCTTTCTTTGTTCAATGTATACATTACATGTATACATGGGTGCCATAGGTCTAAATAATTCATCAAATACTTGTTTTTACAGGTATGAAAAAATAAAGAGAGATTGCAATGTAATCTGCAATTTAGGAATGTGAAAGTTGCAAATATTATCTAAATTTATTCATACAAAGTCTATTCTTAGCAAAATTGATCCAAACCAATTACTGGCCAGGCAGATATAAACAAATTACGAACTGATCTTATTATAACACCCTGATTATGTTTGAATAGGGTAGGATATCCTTTTCTGTTTTAGATGAAAGGTTTTCTTATTTAAAGTTATGCATGTGTTATAGAAAAAAGTTTAATTTTATGAATGGATAAAGGATATCCTTGTTGATTCTATATATTAAGGTGAGTCAATTAACATAATTAGTTAATTTAGGGGCAGATACATAAATTCTAAAAGAGCTAGGTGAGTTGGTGGAGTTCTATATGAAAACAAAATTTTGAAGGAATATTTCAGTTTCCAAGCCCTGAACATACATCAGGAGTCGGGCGTGGATCCAGGATTTTCAATTAGATGGGGGTGGGTATTAGATATTCGCCGAGCGGAACAACTTGCATGAAAATTTTTTGCCTTTTTTTATTGATTTCATGGTAAAAATTAAATTTTTCCACATTTTAGGGGGGGTGCTGTCCTGGTACGCCCCTGCCTGAATCTGCGCCTGCTCCTTATATTTGCAACTCATAGCCTGGTTAAATGCATGTGTTAATTATAAAATAAAACAATTTAAAGAAGGTAAGCCAATTTTAATATAAAAATTAATAAATTTAAGATTAAACATAAGCATTGCAGTCATTAACCGGTTCAAATGTAAACCTGTATGATACCCTAAAGGATTAGCTGACTCGACACTTTTTTAATAACTTTGGAAGGGCATTGATATATAGAATTTCATTTCATTGGAAAAGGTCAAAATTCCTGATTGTCAGGTATCATGTAAGTGCATTGGTAGTTAAAAGTAAAAAAAAAGTTCCCCAAAAAAGGACATAATCATTATGATGAGGTTAAAAGAAGGTTTCAGGGGTAAAAAGGATATAAAAGTGACACTTTTTAATTTACTTTTTATTTATCATGATGAAGTGACAATCAAATCTTTTGGATTAAGATTTACATAAGTTCAGTCCAAACAGGTTTGTTGTTAAAAAATGCATTTATATTATTTTGATCCAGTCTGCTTGACTGTTTAGTAAGAGTTTTCTAGTTTTCTTCAGACCCTTATAACTCATGTATAAAGTTTGTTTGTTAAGGAATACAGCACTGTCATGGAATAAAGAACCTATTGCATTTGTATGCTGGAATATATTATTTGTCAGTCCTGTTTCAATGAGCAGGGTATTATAATAGAGTTCAGCTTTCCTCTGTCTGTCTGTCTGTCTGTATCTCTCTGTCTGGATCATAAGATTAAAACCTACACATCAGTTTATATTTTGTACTTTAAGTTTAATGTCTTTAATTGACAGTGCCATGTAAATGTACCTTGCATATAATTAGAATTAAACAGAACTTGTTTTTAAGCATGTCTTTAAATGAAGCAGAACTTGTATTTGCAGTAGAGCTTGGTTTACCGTTTACTTGAACGGTCTGTTAAAATTTTGGGGCTCCTTCAAGGCTGGACTTTTTAAAACTGCTTAAGGGTTTATGCTTATTTTTATGGAAGTTGTAGGTCATTTACAAATGATTTTTACAGTACATGTAAGTCCAATTTTAACAAATGAAAGTTTTGAATGTAGAGTACACCATTAAAAAAACTTTGTGGTTGCAGGTTATTTTGACCCTATGGAGCCTTAAATTTGCTCTACTGTCTAAATGGGATTGTATTAATTCTGCTTTAGAAAATGAACACATATTAGTTTTAGTCTTTTAGTCTTTAAGAATATTGATCTACATGTATTTCTTGTAAAAACCTGGTCAGTGCATCTTGACTTCAACAGAATTAAGAAAATATAAAAGCAACATCAAGAAGTTTGAGAACATTTTCAACAATAACTGACAGCTTCATGTTTGTGTGTTTGTTGTTTAAATTTCATCACTTTTATGTTTGAATTAACTGATACACTATTGGCTGAATCTTCTCACTCAATGTGTTTTTATGCCCCATCTACAAAAGTAGGGGTGCATACTAGTATATATAGTGTCCCTCTGTTTCAAATGTTTCAAGATGAGGCATTATTCTTGTTTTGCAAATATGTTTGTATAAGTCATTTGCATAAATAAACCCCTTTCAAATGTTTATTTTGTTTTGTTTTAGGTGTGAGTTCTAGTCAGCCATGGGGGCAGAAGAAAGTAAGGGTCTAAACTACGGACTGATGGGGCCCAGTGCTGTGGTGGCCAATATGAACAGACAGGCCCAAGCTGCCAGGCCATGGTCTCTTTTACACATGTGTTCAGTGGACCAGTGGAAAGCAGGGCATGCAGGTAATATAAAATATTGTGTTCAGTGGACCAGTTGAAAGCAGGGCATGCAGGTAATATAAAGCTTTTACACATGTGTTCAGTGGACTAGTGGAAAGCAGGGCATGCAGGTAATATAAAGCTTTTACATATGTGTTCAGTGGACTAGTAGAAAGCAGGGCATGCAGGTAATATAAAGCTTTTACACATGTATTCAGTGGACCAGTGGAAAGCAGGGCATGCAGGTAGTATAAAGCTTTTACACATGTGTTCAGTGGACCAGTGTAAAGCAGGACTTGCAGGTAATATAAAGCTTTTACACATGTGTTCAGTGGACCAGTAGAAAGCAGGGCATGCAAGAAACATAAAGTTTTTACATATGTGTTCAGTGGACCAGTAGAAAGCAGGACTTGCAGGTAGTATAAAGCTTTTACACATGTGTTCAGTGGACCAGTGGAAAGCAGGGCATGCAGGTAGTATAAAGCTTTTACACATGTGTTCAGTGGACCAGTGTAAAGCAGGACTTGCAGGTAATATAAAGAAATCTGTTTATATTGGTTCTAAATTTTTCCTCCCTTTGACTACATGTGGCTTTGTATAAAAATAAGTTTAGACACTGAGTCTTATTGATTGTCATTAAATAAGACTAACTACGTTTTTACAGCAACAGAAAACAAACAGCAGTCTGCTATATGTGGTAACTGCTCGCTTTGGCCTTTTGTATGGAGAGATTTTGACTTTGCCTTTTCAAACTTCAGAATCTGACTTTCAAACGCTCCAAAGAACATTTCTGTGCTTCTTTGACTTTAAAAAAGAAACAACTTCTGAAGTATTAATCTAATTCTAAGACTTTGGCCTTTTCAAACTTCAGAATCTGACTTTCAAACGCTTCAAAGGACATTTCTTTGCTTCTTTGGCTTTAAAAAAGAAACAACTTCTGAAAGTATTTATCTAATTCTAAGATTAAGGTACCCGGTAAGATGTTTTAAAAAAAAACATAAAAACTTTATCATTTAAAATCATTTCATTTCGATAATCACTTTGAAAATAGAATGGATGAGACAAGAAATATAAAAAAACACGCATACTATTGCCAACTGACACTCATGAACAAAATGTCATGTATACATTGTACTGCATCAATACACATCACTGTCTACATGCTAAAGTCTAGACTGATCCACATCCACCTGCATATTCACATTTTTGGTAACAGATTTCCTCAACTTATGCTCAAGAAAGCAGAGGCTTGCACGGTTGCATTGAGGTTTAAGGTATTTTTTAGAACTGTTAAGTTTAATGTTTCATAATTCATACTAAATTTTTGAAAAACAATGAGGAAGTTAACAAGGAATTTATATTTTGGGATAAGTCCAAGTGGGTGAGACCGGTGGTGAGACATACTACAAATATCCACAAGTTCTATTTCCTCTTTATTAAAGGATCAAGTGCTTGTATTGGGGGTAGAATTATAAGCATGACCTAAGCAACCCCTTTGCTCTAAAATATTTTCATTATTGTTTCTTTTTTTTTTTTACTCCAAACTTGAACACTTTTAAAATTTGATAACTTATTGTAAAAGATGAAATTTGCCAACTTTTGCTGTTATCAAATTAAAGGAGCATCTGTATGTCTTTGTTTCCATGGTGACAATATAATGTTCTTTTTCAGTAAATATGACTTTTTTCAATAATTTTGATTTAAGTGTTAAAAGCATTATCCTATTAGAAATGATTTAGTTCCTTGGCTGACACAACAAACATGCATTAACTTTTTGAGTTTTATATATGTTATCAGGCATGACAGGAAGTTAATGTATTGTCAGGGAAGCAATATTTGAATTGCTCTCCAAATAAATGATCAGGGAGACATTTTGCATTATTCGGTCAGCTCATACAACATGTACAAATTGCAGCAACTAATAAAGACATGTTTCATACATATCATCAGATTTACAAATTTAAATGAATTGACAAAGCTCATGTACAAAACACAAGTTAAAATTTCTCCATAGCACAGCGCTGTCAAGTTTTGATGAGTTTTGCCCAAAAATTGCAAGATCAAAGGAAACGAGTTTTAAGATTAAAGAAATTTGCCACCACATTTTGGACTAGATACGTCAGAGTCTCAGGCAAGGTGTGTGTCACTTGACGGTCTGATAGCACAGAGCCCAACTCCTGAAGTGTCCAACAACACTTATTTCTATTGGTTTTAATCAGAACGCTTAAACAAGATGGCAGGTGTAAAATACCTCAGAAGAATCTTTATCCATATTTATGTCTCCACCCACGACTTTGTTGGGCATACATAATGATTATGTCATGTCTGTCCATCTGTGCACCTTTCAGCACAACACCTCTGGACCTACTTAACAGATTTCTAGCAAAACTTGATATGTCGTAAATACACTGTATATTGAGTTATGCATAAAACAAGGAAAGTTTGATCCTTTATTTTTTGGTATTTGCTGAAAATCCACTTTACATTTTTCACTTTTCATCTAGTCAGCCAATTTGAAATTTCCTGAAACTTCAGTATTGTAGTAAATTTCACAAAACTTGGTATACACTATAAGTTTGCCATATGTAGTTGCATCTATTTTACCAGGATATTTTCATCTTCAAATTCTTGTGAGAGCTTTGAATTTTTCAAAAAATTATCATTTTAATTAATTTTTGGTTTCTGCTAATTTTCTTCTAGAAACTACCCATTTGCTTCAGATTCTTTAAATGTAAATGTAATTTCATACATCAAAAACATTTTGAAAATATTTGCCTGTCTTTTGTTGCCTAATTATCATGATTATTATGTTTTTTCAAGGATAAGAAAGTCAGTCAATATCTTTTGAATTATCTCAATATTTACACAAGAAGATTCACTGCCAAAATTTATTTTTGGAGATTTTGAAGTGTTTTGTAATGTTAAGCTTAGCATGCATTGTGTTTCATAGCTGTCAGAATTGATAAGAAGTTTTCCTTTTATCTGTTTTATAACTTATCTTAAGTCATTGAATTGCTATTGCTCTTTTTGTGAAGACATTAATCACATACACCTGAGAGTAAATTTTCAGCATTTTTTTTTTATTTTTGCAAGCTTAACTCTAATGTAAAGTACACTTAATTGTCTGTTCTTTACTTATGTTTATCTCCCATTTAATCAAATGAATAATTAATATGATGCTGCTTTTTTAGTTAGTTTCCAAAAAATCTGATCAAATTTGTGACATTCATTACTGCAACTATATCAAGACAATAAGTGCCAAAAGGATTCTTCATGTCACATACATAAAGAGTGTTGGAATATCTCTGCTTTTTTGTCCAGTCTCTTGCTAAAAAATTCAAGAACTCCAGCATATCCGTCAAATGTATAATGTCATGATACAAAGTTAGCTTTCCCAATGGACCCAGAACCAATGACTTAACTTTGTCTCACTGGAGATAGGAACTCACCGTCTCCCTCAGGTGAATTGAGGTATATGTACATGTATGATCAGAATTTGGGAGAGTGAAAACAAAAACTGTAGATATATGGTTTATGTACTCTTGTGATTGGTTAATTGCTAAATTTGTTTTAATATTTTGGCCAAGTTTCACATGGTAATGAAACCTGGAGAATTTGGAATGCATATGAATGATTTTTTGGGGTAGGGCTGATCCATGACTTATAAGATTAACCTGAATAAGTACTGACTGCTTGTTGTTGCACATCACAAAACATCCTTTTGTCCCGAATTAATCAAAGTTGGTACCCATGAAAAGATGTAATTTTATTGTTCATTATAATAACAATAATTTTAAACATCAATAAGTACAATATTTATGCAAATTTAAAAAAAATCTTTTGCCTTAATTTACATTTGACTTTGAAAAGAATTAATAGATTTTTATGCTACAACTTCATTAACAGATGACATCTGCCAAGTTTTAACAAAATCTATTCAACTGTTCTTCCTGAGTAGTTCCTCTTACTTCCTTGCTAATTAATATTATTTAAGACAGCATTGTTGTATGTCCTAATTAAGGAATCTGTTGGTTTTTTTTAGATCTTTTGAACATTTATTTTATTTCTAGTGAACCAGTTTTAAATGTCATAATGTCACATGGTTAAAAAAAAGTGATTCTGTTTCTTGAAAAATATTTTATTATAAAAGTATTATATTGATTTATGGATGCACTTATAGCTCTGCAAATTTAGGGAACTTATTGTACGTGTTCTGGTCTGTTCATCTGTCTCCAAAATAAGGTTTACTGCCAGGTTTTAAAATACTTCTTAGCTCACCTGACCAGAAGGGTTGTGTGAGCTACATTGTATTGCCATCACTAATTATTGGTCTGTTAACTTTTTCAAAAGTTAACTCTTTTAAGACCATGGCCATAGGTCCAATTGTAACCAACTTTGTTGAATTATTTATTGGGATGCATGATACAGTTCTAATGTTTCTTTAAAAAAATAATCAAAGGCCGTCTAAATGGTTTACTTAAAGTAGTTACAGAAATAAAACTTCTGGCATGATTCTGCAATCAGCTACAACACAGTAACAAAATGAACATAATAACTAAACTGCAATCAGCAAAAAGTATGAAGTGTTTTATACATGTAGCCTCAATTTTGTAATTTTAACCAGATTTCATTAGAATGTATTTTGTAACACTGTTATTTATCATTTACACCCTCATGCAGCACCAGCAAGGGATATCACATAGTGGAATTTTATTGTCTGGCTCACCTACTTTCTGTTTAAATGAAACTAGAGTCATTTTTGTCTTTAACCATTTTTCTATTTCTTTTTTCAGAAGCTGCTGGTTTCTCAGAGAATACCATGTCATGTAATGGTGTTGTGTTCAAAGACTGCAGTCCAACATTCTGTATCAGCCGACAAGGAATCATAAACCTTAACAAGTCTCATTCGTTGTTCAGTTTCCGTAGACGGAACAAATTTACCAAAATGGCCGAGCATTTTGAATACAATCATATACCAGCACAGTTGTCGTCCATTCAAAACTTCCATGTCAAAAGCGTGCTTTGTTACCATGAGAACACCGTAGTTCTTCATCTAGTCAGAAACATGATGACACAGTTTGGTGTGATTGACCTAGAAACAAACAAATTCTTAGGCGTCTTTGGTAAAAAGAATGTTGAATTTGTCAATGAGGCCTTAAGAGGCGAAATTAGTCCTGATGGTAGGGTTTGCCTGATTAAGATTCCAAGTATAAAATCTGATGCGAACAGTGTATTTGTGTTTCAGATGTATTGCCTGAAAAATCGAGAACTGATCAAAGAAGTCACTCTTGCATATCATCATAGCTTATTCGCATTTGATCCAAGATTCGGTTCTTCGAGAATTGCTGCGACAAGTTTCGTCAGAGGAGAAGATAACAGTCTTAGTATGGTGCAGACGGATACTTGGGAAGTGCTGTGTACAAACCCCAGGGTAGACGATATTCATTCTAGTCTTTATCCTCATTTAAAGGATATTTTCTTTGCAAAAGATGGTTACCTTATCTTTGCAACCATGGTTTCAAGTGGTGCTGGTTGCCTGTGTCGTGAAAAAAGGACCAGACGCATGCAACCTGTTGATGTATGTGTTTACATTTTTAACTCCGATACCACCCAGACCCTCCATTGTATCCAATACAATAGATTCGTCTGCTCGATCCATTCCTGCCCAGTGAACTATTTACCGGTCTTTTCTAATTGCGGCAGTCGAATGGCAATAGTACTGAATGATAAAGAAACTCAATATGATCACTTACAAATTTACAAATTGCCAACATCTGGTAGTTTACAAAACCGATGTCGGATTCGTATACTTCAACAATTTCAGTCTCCTGATATTATCCAACAGTTGCCACTGCCGAATCGTCTAATTCAGTATCTTCAGTTCCAACCGGAATTTGCCTGATACACGCATAACATAAGAAGAATGTAAAAGTAATACATGGATATGTTGGTGCCCAAAGAGAAAAAGATACTACGCTTTCTGACTTATATGTTTGGTGAAATATGATCTGAATTTTGGATTTAATTAACAGGCAATTTTTCTTTGTTATTTGCTGTTCGGAAAAATACTAGCATAAATAAATTTGATGTATTATAAATTTAAGATTTCAAAATTCAGAGACATTAAGACCTAACATCCTTGATCTTTTTATTATAACTTTTTGTTGGTGCCAATAACACTCTTTTTGAATGCATTTGAAAAATTGAATTTGTTGGTAAAGAAAATTTATATAAGAAAATTAACTTTATATAAGTTGTGGAGAACTTCCCTGACTATTGGCATGTTACTCGGTCCTTACAATTATCTTATAGAAACCAACCATTATCCAACTTTGAAATAATAGCAATTTTTTTGAAAATTCAACCAAATTAATGTGAAGGAAAATATTTTTTCTCAATATTTGCATTTGATATTTAAGAAGCAATTTAGGCAATGTAAATTAGTGTTCAATATTAACATGGTGCTGAAAAAAAGTAAGATCACTATTGTTTTTTGGTTGTTTTTTTTTTGGGGGGGAGGGTGACAAAAACTCCATGCCCCACCAGTAATAAAATGGTTGGTGTCTTATGGATATATTAAAATTCATGTTCCAACCCAAATTGTATATTCTTGTGTGTATAATGTTTGTTATACTGATGTCGTTATGTTATGCTTCAATTGTAAGGTCAAAGTTCATAATTGAGAAGTATTTGTTATCAATTGTTTGTTAAGGTATTTATTTTTATTTTTTTAATTAGAAAAAAAATATTTTGTGCCTTCTAAATTGGCCAAAAAGGCCAGTATTAAAAACATGGTGTTATTTGATTTAGTTTAAGTCTTTCTAGATTTTTATACGACCGCAAAAAATTTGCGGACGTATTATGGTATGATGCTGTCGTCGTCATTGTCTGTTAACTTTTTAGTGTTTCCACAATAACTTTAGTTCCAGTTATCCGATTGCTATGAAACTTTACAATGATGTTCCTTACCATAAAAGGATGCATGGGATTGATTTTGGGGGTCCCCCCATTTTTCATTTAGAAATTAGGGGCCAAAAAAGGGCCAAAAATACTACTTTTTTGTTTGTTTCCACAATAACTTAAGTTCTAGTTATCCAATTGCTATGAAATTTGACAGTGATGTTTCTTACCATACAAGGATGAATGGGATTGATTTTGGGGGTCCCCCCTTTTTTTGTTTCGAAATTAGGGGCCCAAAAGGGGAAAAAAATTCAAATATTTTACTTGTTTCAAACATAACTTTGGTCCTAGTTGGCCTATTGCTGTGAAATTTGTCGAGAATGTTTCTTACAATAAAAGAATGAACCTGATGAATTTTTGCGCCCCCCTTTTTCTCTGTTGTGTAATTAGGGGCCAAAAGGGGCCAAAATAAAAACTTTTTTATTTGTGGTCCGATTTTGAAATTTTTTTTTACATGTTTGTTCTTGTCAAATAGCGGATACAAAATTAAGAATTAATTTTTGCGACCCCCCCTTTTTCCCCTATTACGTAATTAGGGGCCAAACGGGGCCAAAATCGAAACTTTTTTATTTGTGGTCCGATTTTGAAATTTTTTTTTGCAAGTTTATTTTTGTCAAGTAGCGAATCCAAATTTGAGAATTTATTTTTGCGACCCCCACCCCTTTTTCACCTGTTACGTAATAAGGGGCCAAAAGGGGCCGAAATTGAAACTTTTTTATTTCTGGTCCGATTTTGAAAATTTTTTTTGCATGTTCGTTCTTGTCAAATAGCGGATACAAAATGAAGAATTAATTTTTGCAACCCCCCCTTTTTCCCTTATTACGTAATTAGGGGCCAAATGGGGCCGAAATTGAAACTTTTTTATTTCTGGTCCGATTTTGAAAATTTTTTTTGCATTTTTGTTCTTGTCAAATAGCGAATACAAAATTAGGAATTAATTTTTGCTACCCCCCCCTTTTTCCCCCTATTAGGTAATTAGGGGCCAAATGGGGCTTTTTTATTTGTGGTCCGATTTTGAAATTTTTTTTTGCAAATTTATTCTTGTCAGGTAGCGATTCTAAATTTAAGAATAAATTTTTTGGGCTGTAATCATAATTTAGAAAAAATTCTGGTTCGATTTTTAATTTTTTCCCCAAACATTATTCTTTTAAAGAGTAGAATACAACATTCAAAATTTATATTTTTAGCCCCTGGGTTGAAAGACCCCATCAGAGAAGCATGTGTCAAAAACCTTTGTCAGTCCACCATGGGCTGCATGTGTCCAAAACAATAGACTATCCATATTAGGCCTAAAACGTACAGGGTTCAACATGTTGCGGTCGTATCATGCTGCGGTCGTATCATGCTGCGCTCGGCGAAGCTTTTTATTATACTTGTTATACATTTTTGCCATTTTCAGCAATTTTTAAGATTATTGCACAGTTTTAGGTTTAAAATTGTGATTTTATATCTTTTCTCATTTTTAGCTCTTTTTTATTTTAAGGTGTTTTTGAAGAGAAACATTTTGGATTTTATTATTTGACACTTTATTCTTGAACTCTGAAAAAAAATATTTGAATTAATATTTGATGTTATAGGAATCCAGAGGAGGTTGGACACTTTGCACACGGCACGCATATATCTTGTATATTATCGATTGCGTGGCCTATAGACAATCAGTCTAACAGTGGTTATCGACGGGTCAACATCAAACCGCACGTGTATTCGACCGCTGGTCACTAATAAATTGATAATTAATTAACATGTAAAAACAAATGATTAACAGCAAAGAGCTACAAACCCCTTCGAAATATATACTTTATATTTATATATTATTTTTTTGGTTTCACATGTTAAGACAAAGATCATATTTATGAAGCAAATTAATTCCATATTTTTATCAAATAAATGTCTCTAAAGTAAATAAATTAAATTATTTCCTATGTTTCTAGATTATTCATATGTTAAATAAATAGTCATAATCAAAGTTCTTTACATCTTTCAGACAAATATATACTATTGTGTACTTATACAGGTCTACAATACTCTTATTCCTTGAGGTCTATAACTGAAATAACTGAGTGCACGTAATAATTTTGCAAACATTCCGCCCCACACCCTTAAAAATAATTTATCCATCTATCTTTAAAAAATACATGTTTTTAAACGTAAACATTCCTTATAATGTTCTTTTAAATGAACTTTTCTGTTTATTTATTTATTTTTTGGGGATATAGGAAATCAGTTATTCTGGAAGAATTCAAAAATGTTTGATTTAAATATGCAAATTAGTAGAAAATTGGCAATGTTTGTTGGTTAAATACGAACAAAATAATGGGGCGCTATGGGGCGCTGAAAGAACTTAAAATGTCCAATATATAAAGATTCCATGTCTGAAAAATCAGCTATGGAACTCAAAGGGTTTTCTCAGAATTTAATGTTAAAGATGACACGTCAAATCTAAAAACTACATTTTCAAAAAATGTGTATTTGTAAATGAGTTAATTAATTAACAGATATCGCATATCTGAGTTTTAAAATTGTATATTACGAAAGCTGGATCTTGGTTCTGACGATATACAAAAACCTGGACACCTGGTGTTAATTAGAAGTAAAATAATTTGGTCACAAAAACACTGAATTTAGGGTCATAAATCAAATTTGAAATGCCGATAGACGATATGAATTTGACCACGTGACCTTTGCACACGGCCTTAGGCTGTCGTCCCTCCTCTGATAGGAATCTATAGTATTTGGAAATTTATTTTTTATATGTTTAAGTCTTATAGTCATTTAAGCATGGGTTGTACTGTAACCTAACTAAAGATTTTCCTGCTCTTTATGATATTTCATAATCTTATTGGAAAACACGCACACTTTTGAGATAAAAAAAAGCAAAAAACTAAATTAATAGAAATCAGCCTGACAATATTTTATAAATTTTGCAAGCCATGGACAAAAATTTCTAGACAAATCTGACAGATCAGTCATGTAGTATTTGTACTCTTTTGATTTTTTTCATATTGAAATTCTGCACAATGTTTTAGTTTTTTTTCAGTTTCTTAGTGGACCAAGAATTTTGTTTATTATTGCTTCAGCATGTTGACCATGAGTAGCCATTAATTTATTACAATGTAAAAAGATACATGTATTCAATTTTGTTTACAAGAATTTAGACTTGATTTATCTCAATATCTGATATAATTTTTTTGGTTTGTTTATATATGTTGCTAGAGCATGAGGTTATGATATCCCTGCTTGAAATGTGGGGGTATATAGTGATTTGAGTGTCTGTCTGTCTGTCTGTCTGTCTGTGTGTTCTTTTGACCTCTGAGTACCTGAGTACCTCCTCTTGAACCACTGAACAGATTTTCATGATATTTTTCAAACAAAATATGTGACATAATATAGATTTTCATCACCTATTTAAGAATTCGATTTTTTTTAAGGTACATGTACGAGAATTTTTTTTACAAAATAACACCCTTCAACCCCCAGCCTCCTACAGTTATGCTTCAATTTTGTATGTTAAACCCTTTATTTATAGAGTGTCAGGAACTATTTTGATATTTTTTCATGAGCATGATGACTTGGGTTCAATAATACATGTATTTACATCAATGTTATCCCCTCATATATATCTCACCACTCACCCATTTCCCACCAGTAATATGTACACCTAAGAACACCAAATATATAGTGTTCTTTGCTCATCAAAGCCATGTGAAGCTCATATAGCCAGCTTTATTATATATTCGTAAGAACCAATCAATGTCAATTATGTTGTCAATATATCCATTATGAAGACGACAGCTGTTAATATTAGCAGCTTATTTAATAAGTACATGTATTTGTATATATTGGAAGCAATATAGTCCTTTGTATCTGCTTGAGTCGATATGGTAAACCAGCATTGAGTATAATATAGTAGACCCTCAATGTTATAATATAATCAGAGCTTTCAATAGGCAGATTTTATAAAAATGTTGTTTTCTCAAATACTGTGGATTCATTTATTTTCGCGGGTACTGATTTTCATGGTTTGATCAAAAAGGTTAAGCTTGTGGATTCTTAGACTCATGGTTCTCAAGTGTGTAACATACAGATCAATGTTTAATATCCTTTTCTTGGGATATTGGTTTTAGTGGGTCATTAGGCCACCCTCGAAAACCTAAAAAAATTGATACCTAACGAAAAATATTTGAAACCACAGTATTATATTTCTTATGAAATTATCATATTCAGATAATTATTACATGTATTATCTAGTCAATTTATATGACCAATTTATGGGGTACTTAACAAGAATGATTATCTTCAAAATGTTAAATTTAATTTAGAAATGTTTGAATGAGTAACGAGCTGGTTTTTGTTAACTTAATATTCATGCAGATACAAATTGTATATTGCACTTGTAACGCATCATGTCAATGCTTTATAAAATGAATTGTTAGTGTTATTGTATATCTATATACATTTACATGTATGTTTGTATTTATGGAACCTCTTTTTCTTTGAATGCACATTTAAAAAAAACTTTTACCAGTAATTGTATTTTTGTAAAACAAACTTTAGGATGAACTATATATACATGTATCTGTACTACAATATTGTGAGATGATTTATATTGAAGAAATTTGCTTATTCCTCCCCCATTAAAAATAAGGGCTGTTCCATAATTTTACGTGTGTGTGGTGGGGGGGGGGGTCGGGAGGAACTTCTATTACATATGGTGGATGGTTGGTGTTTGAGAAAGATTTTGTTCAGAAACAATGATAAAAAATTAATTATTATTCGATGGGTGGTCATGTAAAGAAAAAAGTGCCTCCGGACCCCCCCCCCCCCACACATTTAATTCTGGAACAGCCCTAATCTAAAACAGTGGGGAATAAAGTTATTTTCAAAAGGAGAATTGTACTAAGACATGTGTAATACCAGCTGTCCAATGCATGATATTTACCCCCCCCCCCAAAAAAAAAAAAAAAAAAAACAATAGGAGAAAATGGTAGACAACAGACAAATCATAATCTATCGTCTACCATTTCTCCTATGGTCCTTTTCTCTTCTTTGTTAAAAATTATACACTGTTGATTGTTTTTGACTGTTATCAGATTTCCAGTGTTAATGATTGCCAGTATTACACAGTCCAGGACAAAATGGGGACCTGGACAGTCTGGTTCAAGATAATAATTGTTCGGTAAACTGCATATGCATATGCATAAAATATTAAAAGTTCTCTTCAGAAACTTGGTCCCCCCTCATCTATTTGGATAACCCACCTGGGATATCCCATTAGAAACTGAAAAAGGATTTTGGGCAGATCTATAATTTTCCACCCTTAAATTTGATAGCATTTTCTATAGAATTTTATTTTTATAGAAGAAAAATTAAGATTTCCAGGATAGTCTTTGTCTTTTATCTATTAAAGCTTGAGGGAGTGTTTTAATTGGATTACTTCCACAGCCAGATTTGTAATCTTCTAAACAGAATATGCGCTTCCATTTTTGCAATCTATATAATGAACCTCAAATTGCCTTAAAGTTGACAAGATTTATTTCTGAAGAAGGAAAAAAAAAACTTATTTCCAGTAAATTACATTGTAATGTACGGACGTGTCATTATCACGATGTTGTGTTCCGAGACATATTTTTGTTGCTAAGTACAAGATCGTCAAAAACAGTCTCCAGTGAATTGATAGTTTTTACGTGGGTTCATTGAATTGATTTTTGTAATGCAATCTGGATGATAATTTGTCACGGTGATTTTCATTTATAACTTAATAGCACCTTTATGTTTTTTTATTGTATTATAGGAAATATTCGTGTCATCTTTAAGAAATAATGGGTTTCACGTTACTAGAATAATGTCTAAGAAATTTTCAAATAAAAAAAATATTTAATTTATGAAAAAATTCTAAAAGTGCATCATGTTGCAATGTAGAACAAGTAGTACTCTTATTGATTAAAAATGTGAAGAGATAAAAACAAGAAATTTTTGTGATATCAATTAATTTAATAGCTGTATTGTGTACTTTAATATATTCTTATTCAGTTTGATGTACAATTATTAAAAAAATGTCCTTTTGAAGTGAGGGTAAAGAATGCCATGTAAAATTTACAAGTATGTTGGCATATTTATTAAAATTGTCTGTGGCGGATCCTAGAAATTTTAAAAAGGGAAGGTGTTCAAATTTTAAAAAATCTTCTGGGACCTCTTGTTTCATACAGTCGTAAACCAAATTTTCTTGTCAAACGGGATCGAGAGCCTGCACGTCCGGTCCTAGATCTGCCTTTTATAGTAGCCCATCTCCTATGTTAATTTTGAAATATATCTAAAAATAGATGCTTATGTTATTGGTTTTTTTTCCTCATTTTCATTCATTAATCAAAATCATGATAGGCTTTCAATTTTTGTTTTAGTACTATACATGTACTTTCTGTGCTATATTTTAAGAAATTTAGTCTTGTACAGATGAGACCTGTTTAAACCACATGTGCTTTTGTCTTGAGTTCTAAAATAGAGGTTGAAACAGATCCCAACTGTATGAAAAGTGCAATCATATATAAATTGTTATTTATTTATTATAAAACATTGTTATTTTTTAATCATAGAGTATTTCACTTGATTTATACTGTTTGCCAAAATTATCAACTCAGTGCTAATTGTCTGTATTTTGTGCATTGTTTACGTGTACAAATATATTAAGCCACTGTGGAAATAAAAAATGAAAATTAAACATCTTGTCATACTATGTATTTGATAATAATAAGATGTGGAATAATTCTGTGTGACACAATGTCAATATTTATGTTTCCCCCAAATTTGTTGGGGAGACATATTGTTTTTGTCATGTCTGTCCTGTCTGTCCCTCCATCTGTACATTAAAAATTTATCAGCACAACTCCTCTGAAACTACTGAACCAAATTCACTGAAACTTGATATATGGGAAGGACACCATATGTTGTTGTGCATATTTCCAGGAAAAGTTCTGTTGGAGTTATGGTTTTTTAAACTTAGAAATTTGATCTGAAATTTCCTGAAAAGCTCATTTATCATTCTGTTAGAACAACTCCTCACAACTACTGAACTGAATTCAATAAAACTTGGTTTGTAGGAAGAACACCATATGTTGTTGTGCATATTACCAGAAAATTTTTAGTCAGAGTTATGGCCCTTTGACCATAGAAATTTGCTGAAAATTTTCATTTATCATTTTGTCAGGCAACAAGAGGGAAGTCAACAAAACTTGGGATCGGTAGGAAGGAAACCATGTATAATTATGCATATTACCAGAAAATTTGATCCTTAGATTTTTTGTGGAAAATAAAGCTATATAAACATAGAAATTTGCTAAAAATTCGCAATCATCATCTTGTCAGTGCAACTCATTATCTAAGATTGCTGAACCAAATTCAATGACACTTTGAATGTAGGAAGAAAACCTTATGTAGTTGAGCATACTTATATTACTTTTTGGGTTATGGATGTTTATACTCAGAATTTTCAGGGGATACAGGGTAGAGATTTTATTACGTTTTACCCATGTCCGTCCGTACGAATCTCCGTCAAGCTTTTCTTAGGAACCGTACAATAGAATGATTTGAAACTTGGTAGAATGGTTCAGTATGACAAACTGTATGTCCTAAGCGCTTTGAGACCTGTCGGACATCTACTTCCTGTTTTGGACTTAGTCCAATGTGAAAATATGTGAACATGACTGTGAAAATTTCCGTCAAGCTTTTTTCAGGAACCGTACATGAGAATGATTTGAAACTTGGTAGGATGGTTCAGTATGACAAACTGTATGTCCTATTTTATTTTGAGTCATGTCGGACATCTACTTCCTGTTTGGGACTTAGGCCAATGTGAAAATATGTGAACATGACTATGAAAATTTCCATCAAGCTTTTCTCAGGAACCGTACATGAGAATGATTTGAAACTTGGTAGGATGGTTCAGTTTGACAAACTGTACGTCCTAATCGATTTTGAGAATTGTCGGGCGTCTTCCTCCTGTTTGGGACTTGGGTTAATGTGAAAATATGTGAACATGACTGAAAATTTGAAACTGATTTGAAACTTGGTAGGATGGTTCAGTACGACAAACTGTATGTCCTAAGCCACTTTCAGGTCTGTCAGACATCTACTTCCAGTTTGGGGCCTAGCGGGGGGGGATTCGTGTCCCATGGACACATTCCTTTATTCCTATCATCTTTCAAAATAAAGAAAAACATTTCAATTTTGATACAATAAAAGTTAAAAAAAGCTATGAGTATGTCAATTTGTTTAGATCCCCCAAAATACCTTTATATGTCAAAAGCTGGCTTTTGCTCACAATCATTAAGTTGGTCCTTTTGTCATTTGCTGGCCTAAATATGATAACAACCTATCCTAAGAAATTTTAAATTGTGTTTTGAATTTAAATCTTATTTTAAACATTATCACTTGGTGTCTGTCATCATAAACTTTTCTATAAAAATAATCTCCTCCTAGGCTGCAGACTGGATTGCTTTGAAACTTTACCCAGCTCACGTGTTCTCCTTAGGTTCAGTCTCATTAAAATCAGACCTTCCATGTCGCTCCCCCCTTTTTTGCTATGTCCGCTCGCTCGTTGAAGCGGACATAGCAAAAAAGGGGGAGCGTCATTGAAGGTCTGATTTTAATGAGACTGCCTTAGGTTGTTCATGTGGACTAATCAATTTGGCTAAAATAGAACAAGGGGGCTTCAGTTTTTGGCTAATAAATCAAAAAAGTAAAGAGACAGAGAAAATCAGTTGCAATCTATCCTCCTGAATTGGAGTTTTCAGATGAACTCTGATAAGAGTAACGCGGCTTCAAAGGTAAAAATAATATTTTTTATGTTTTTGTCCTATAGAACGAAAACTATTGCAAATAGATAAGAACTGTTGCTTGCTTAAACCTTCAAATCATTGAGCTCTACGCAGAACTCTTGGATTTAAGATGCAACCAATCTGTACGGACGAACAGACAGAAAGTTGATCTATATAAGCCGATAACTCACGGATAGATTGAAACTGTACAAGGTGGGGAAACCTTTTGCTTTCTGAAAAGTTCAACTGAATCTGCAAAAGTTACAATATAGACTCAATAATTTGAAACTATTATGATCCAGTAAAGAAGTTTTTCACCTTAGACGTTCCAAAACAGGCAAATTATGATTTCCATTCTATTTATCATTTAAGTCTATCGACTCGGTCTTCGGAACCTCTTGTTAAGATAATCAGCATAATTAATTGGAGAAAGACCAAGAGAAGTTTAACACATTCCACACCAAGAACCTGGGGAGGATCCTTCGTATATTCTGGCCAAATAAGATCTCAAACCAGGACCTCCTCAGATGATGTCAACAAGAAGACATGAGTGCCATCATCAGAGGGAGAAGATGGAGGTGGATAGGTCATGTCCTACGGAATTAAAGAACAACAGGATCTTCTTCCCCCGCTCCCCGCCCTCTCAACCCCCGTACCCCCGTCCTCTCTGTCCGCCCCGTACCCCCGCTCCCCAACCCTTCCACCCCCGTTCCTCGCCCCTTCTACCCCCGCTCCCCGACCCTTCCACCCCGCTCACCGCCCTCTCAACCAAGAACTTAACCAGTGTTAACGGACATAAGGACAAGCCGATCCACATACATGGTCTGGCCACAAAAATAAATAAATAAGAATAAGCGAGCAAACAACACTAGATTTGAAGTCTTAGTTTTACAACTAAATAAGGGGACGTTGGTATACTAGAAACAATTACAATGTTTAACTCTAGTAGGAAGTCCTCGACAACTTACAACTTGTATTTTCCTTCTTCCATGTACTGGGAACGTATGATCGGAGTTTCCTTTGTGACAAATTTATTGATGACGTCCTTTCACTGAACAATTCTCGATTTGGTGACTTTCTCCATCTTATATATCCTCAGGAACTTGAGATTAAGGGCACTACTGATTCTAGGAAGTCTGCTTCATCTTGAAATTGACTCTCACGAAAAACATTCAACAAAACTCTATGACAGACGTGATGACTTGAACTTTCCAACCGTCAACTTTTTCTTCTTGTGTAGCAACATTCCGTCCGCTCAAGCTTATGGAGTTTACGTATCTCAATTGATTCGTTACTCCAAAGCGTGCGGGCTTGCATCGATTTCCTTAGCAGAGCGCCACGTCTAAAAAAATTGCTCACACTCACACAGGGTTATGTCGTTTCTCGGTTGCTGTCTTCACTCAAGAAATTTTACGGAAGGCATCGGGCACTTATAGACAAATATGGGATTTCGATCTCTCAGATGAGTGCAGATGTTGGTTTGTCATAGGGTTTTGTTTTGTCTTCCTTTACCGGATTTGACACACGGATTTGGCAACGCGACGGGTGTGCTATAGCAGACAGGAACTGCTTACTCTTCCGGAGCACCTTAGTTCACTCTCGTTTAGACTTGAGTTCGCATTTGTTGATTGATATTCAGTTATTTTTGTGTTTCCATGTTTTACATGTTGTCTGTTTTTGTCCCGTTCTTGTTGGTGTTTACTGGTTTTCTCTCTCTTGGTACATCTGCTTCTTGTATGTAACTTTGATTTCTTCCTTATTCGTATCGGGAATTAACGTATGATAGTATTTGTGAGACATTTATGTGCCAATATTGTATGCAACTTGTCGATATTAACCTCAATACACAAGTATTTAACAAAGAATTTGGGAGAGGTATCTTAAGCGCCATAAACCTGGTTTAGCCCACAATTTTTTTTTTTAATTCCCTAAAAAGTCAGCACCTATGCGAGTGAAAGGGTTAATTAAAGTTTTACCCGTTGTAACACTAAATAGGTATTGAAGGCGTTTAACATGAAAAGGATAATAAAATGAAATTTAAATAATGATGAAAAATATTGGGTTGGAAACGAAGGGAACAGCAAATTTTGAAGAACCACAGGAAAAGGGGAGAGGTGGATAGAGACAGAAAATTTAGCCTATTAAGTGCAACCCCTGACGGTCAAAAAGGAATTTTGTACGTGTTTTTAGCGTGGCACTCTTCCCGGCACTGTCCACACACGTTGGGCCGGGATGATCACTATAGTCAGCGATCCCGGGTTTCCATATTATAAACCTGACAACTCCCGCGGACGAGGGTCACCCTATTCAGTCACCTAGGGTACACACCTGGTCACTATGTAGGCTGTACACTAACCCAATATCAAAATCCCAAGACCCTTAGTGGCCTTCGACAAGCTAGAATCAGCTGCGGGCCTATCAACCACCCGGGCCCGCACGGTCGGGACAGGACCAAAGCAATTTTTAATTTCTCCATGCAGTATGATCTTTGCTTAATTGTTTTGTTTTTTTTTGTTTTTGGACAAATGAGATTGACCATCATTTATAACTACTTTAGTAATAGAAAATAATGAGATGTGGAATAAGTGTACGCGACATAGCTCACATAACAAGTACAGGCGTTTGGGTCCAGGATTTTATCTTATCATAAATAACGTGTATACTAAATTTTTCATCTCGTCTCTATCCTATTTCCACAGTGAGGGTCAGATTTTTTTCAAGTTTAAACACAATAAATAAATATAAAATCCTGGACCCAAACGCCTGTGATAACAAGCGGTTTTTAGAAAGAAAAAAAAACAATGGAAAACCGCCAGCAAGCCTTCAAAGAGGCCAGTAGGCGCTGCTCGTCGTAAGGACTTAGGTCTAAATAAAATGCATATAATTCTAATCCAGTTCTGAAATAGTCAAAACCCAGATTCACTTAATTATTAAATGGAAACTTGCTCCTAGAGTCAATGCGCCATAAGAAAAACAGGGACTTGCTCCCCGCTACCGATATTTTGTTCTATAGTTTATGTGCCATACGAACAGTTTACACTGTTCATACCGGTTAAGGTTAGTGAGGACACCTGTCATGTGACCAAAAAACAGCTGAAAATGCAATAAATAAGTTCAAATGTCACAAACACCACTTGTGCTAAATAGTTTCATTTAATAAAACTTAATCAAAATTAATTAATTTTAATCGATTCCTTCATAAATAAAATTTTCAAATAAAACAAGGGAGATAATCCACTTGAAAAAAGACAAAAAAAAAATACAAAGATTAACATCAGGGACAATGCATAACATCACGGACAACTAATAGCAATAAATAAAGACTTCTTGACAATAAATGTTTATTTTAATGCAATAAATAACATGTTTTGGGGCAATATCTAATAAATTATGTAGATGGATATCTTTATCATTAAATATCGCATTTTATGACTGGTTAAACTTCACTGAATGTCCACTATGTTACCGGCTATTTGTCTCTGATGTTACCACTATTTTAGCAACAAATACAAGAATTTTTTCCCCAAAGTATTGACACAATTGCGTTTCGATATCTTAAGCTGTTGTATTAAAGTATTTGTGCCACTTTCTAACTAACAGAATGCAAAACCAGATGATTTGTTGCACCTTTACAAACATGTCCTGTATGTTACAAAAAATGTCTCAGCTGTTACTGTCAAAATGTCCCTCCTGTTACCGATTCTCAGGTTGAAATATTATACTTAAAACATGAACTCTGAGAAAGAAAATATATTTATAACACTCTATATGGCTAAAATCTGTGATTAAGTAATTTTAGCGCTTTTAAATCAGAAGCCATATACAAAGAAGACGGATTCAAGAATCTTTTACTTATAATTTGTCTGTCCTGTTACACTTTTGAACAGTAACATCAGGGAACAGTAACATCAGGGAATTACGGGAACATTATTTGCTTAAATTATTAAATGATCGTGTCTCCATCATTCTTTTGGGTCTCAGATATGATTGGTCAAGATGTAAAATTTACCCATAGCAGCTACAACCACATACCTCTATAGTCTCTGAGATATCGCGGTAACATTATGGACAAGGAAAAAAAATACGCCTCCAATTCAGCTTACATTCTTTACATTGTAATGAAGATATGTAATTTTTTCTCAAAAATGTAACTGTAACTTAGATAAATGGATGTGTTTGGATGTTTCTATGTCCTTATTTGTTGCCTGATAAGGATATACGTACATTTTATTTTCAATTCTATCTACCAGTAACAGCAAAGACATTTTCAGAGGGGACATTTTTTGATTCGCCAGAAAAAAAAAATTCAATGATTTCTATCCCATTTTATTTTATAGATAAGACAGATAGATGGCCAAAGAAAAACCCATCATGATTTCCTTAGTCTACTTGCACATTATCATATTTTTTAAGGACTTTTAACTTAAAAAAATACTCATAGGACAGACGATTTTGGTCAATTTTTGAGTTTTAAAATTGCGCTGTCATGTCATTTTTAAAGATAGCGTTTATTTGTTTATGTCAGAAGTGCATCTTGGTGCATATTTTACTCAAGACAAAAGATATTGTTTAAACTCAATTATACGTGGAAATATTTTGACTGCCACGTAATAAGGACATTTTTTGAGAATGACCCATATATCCTCAGGAACTTGAGATTAAGGGCACTACTGATTCTAGGAAGTCTGCTTCATCTTGAAATTGACTCTCACGAAAAACATTCAACAAAACTCTATGACAGACGTGATGACTTGAACTTTCCAACCGTCAACTTTTTCTTCTTGTGTAGCAACATTCCGTCCGCTCAAGCTTATGGAGTTTACGTATCTCAATTGATTCGTTACTCCAAAGCGTGCGGGCTTGCATCGATTTCCTTAGCAGAGCGCCACGTCTAAAAAAAATTGCTCACACTCACACAGGGTTATGTTGTTTCTCGGTTGCTGTCTTCACTCAAGAAATTTTACGGAAGGCATCGGGCACTTATAGACAAATATGGGATTTCGATCTCTCAGATGAGTGCAGATGTTGGTTTGTCATAGGGTTTTGTTTTGTCTTCCTTTACCGGATTTGACACACGGATTTGGCAACGCGACGGGTGTGCTATAGCAGACAGGAACTGCTTACTCTTCCGGAGCACCTTAGTTCACTCTCGTTTAGACTTGAGTTCGCATTTGTTGATTGATATTCAGTTATTTTTGTGTTTCCATGTTTTACATGTTGTCTGTTTTTGTCCCGTTCTTGTTGGTGTTTACTGGTTTTCTCTCTCTTGGTACATCTGCTTCTTGTATGTAACTTTGATTTCTTCCTTATTCGTATCGGGAATTAACGTATGATAGTATTTGTGAGACATTTATGTGCCAATATTGTATGCAACTTGTCGATATTAACCTCAATACACAAGTATTTAACAAAGAATTTGGGAGAGGTATCTTAAGCGCCATAAACCTGGTTTAGCCCACAATTTTTTTTTTTAATTCCCTAAAAAGTCAGCACCTATGCGAGTGAAAGGGTTAATTAAAGTTTTACCCGTTGTAACACTAAATAGGTATTGAAGGCGTTTAACATGAAAAGGATAATAAAATGAAATTTAAATAATGATGAAAAATATTGGGTTGGAAACGAAGGGAACAGCAAATTTTGAAGAACCACAGGAAAAGGGGAGAGGTGGATAGAGACAGAAAATTTAGCCTATTAAGTGCAACCCCTGACGGTCAAAAAGGAATTTTGTACGTGTTTTTAGCGTGGCACTCTTCCCGGCACTGTCCACACACGTTGGGCCGGGATGATCACTATAGTCAGCGATCCCGGGTTTCCATATTATAAACCTGACAACTCCCGCGGACGAGGGTCACCCTATTCAGTCACCTAGGGTACACACCTGGTCACTATGTAGGCTGTACACTAACCCAATATCAAAATCCCAAGACCCTTAGTGGCCTTCGACAAGCTAGAATCAGCTGCGGGCCTATCAACCACCCGGGCCCGCACGGTCGGGACAGGACCAAAGCAATTTTTAATTTCTCCATGCAGTATGATCTTTGCTTAATTGTTTTGTTTTTTTTTTGTTTTTGGACAAATGAGATTGACCATCATTTATAACTACTTTAGTAATAGAAAATAATGAGATGTGGAATAAGTGTACGCGACATAGCTCACATAACAAGTACAGGCGTTTGGGTCCAGGATTTTATCTTATCATAAATAACGTGTATACTAAATTTTTCATCTCGTCTCTATCCTATTTCCACAGTGAGGGTCAGATTTTTTTCAAGTTTAAACACAATAAATAAATATAAAATCCTGGACCCAAACGCCTGTGATAACAAGCGGTTTTTAGAAAGAAAAAAAAACAATGGAAAACCGCCAGCAAGCCTTCAAAGAGGCCAGTAGGCGCTGCTCGTCGTAAGGACTTAGGTCTAAATAAAATGCATATAATTCTAATCCAGTTCTGAAATAGTCAAAACCCAGATTCACTTAATTATTAAATGGAAACTTGCTCCTAGAGTCAATGCGCCATAAGAAAAACAGGGACTTGCTCCCCGCTACCGATATTTTGTTCTATAGTTTATGTGCCATACGAACAGAAACACTGTTCATACCGGTTAAGGTTAGTGAGGACACCTGTCATGTGACCAAAAACAGCTGAAAATGCAAAAAATAAGTTCAAATGTCACAAACACCACTTGTGCTAAATAGTTTCATTTAATAAAACTTAATCAAAATTAATTAATTTTAATCGATTCCTTCATAAATAAAATTTTCAAATAAAACAAGGGAGATAATCCACTTGAAAAAAGACAAAAAAAAAATACAAAGATTTGTATTGTAGACAGAAAAATAAGCTGGTGACCCCCAGTTTTTATTGTTTTATTTCAAAATATATTGTATTTCATTGATTTTTATCAAATAAAAATAAAATTTAAATTCATGGATTTTTTCTGCGACAAGATTTTATGCTAATTATTTGCCCTTTTCTATTTAATCTATAGTAATTTGGGAAAACTTTTAGCCTAGATATTGGGAAAACAAGCCTGGAAAGGGGGTCCAATATTTTTACACAAGATAAAGTATATACATGTACCTAATACTGATATATCAAAAAATTGGACATTTTAATTTAAATTATTTTTTTTGGGGGGGGAGCTCAGGTGTCCTCACTAACCTTAAAAAAGATAATTTTCATTTCCTGTTCATATTGTCTTTTTCTTTTACTAGAAAATATATGGAACGAAAGCTGAGTTCCTAAATTCGATAGACAAGAGTTACGATGCTTTAACCGCTGATAAATGAAAATCGTTTAAAAGGGAGAAATTAAACACACACACACTGACCATTTAAAATTGGCATGCATTAAACAATTTGAAAATTGGATTTTTATTTTGAAAGAAAGATTTTGAATAGTAGTAAAATGTAATATACTACTTAGTATATTTTGGATATCCAAAATTTATATTTACCAAAACATGGAGAAAAAATGCTCTTGTCGATTTATTCGGATCAATTTTCTCTAAAATTAATTCAATTATTTTAGGTTTCAAAGACTTCTCTTTGACAGTAGTTATGCAGACACACTTCAACTATTTGTACAAAGATAGACTACTCTAAACCTATATAATTGCATATGAAATACATTCGAAAAAGTCTTATTTGACATTTTTGTACTCACCATTGCTCATGTTAGACCTTTCTTATTGATACCTATAGTCCAATAAGAAAGGAGCCCCTACGCCACGTCAAGGCCATGAGCATTGTAGGGGTGGGCCCCCCCTTTTAGCATTATTTATTAATTAATTAATTAATTAATTAATTAATTAATTAATTAATTAATTAATTAATTAATTAATTAATTTATTTATTTATTTATTTATTTATTTATTTATTTATTTATTTATTTATTTATTTATTTATTTATTTATTTTATTTTATTTTATTTTATTTTATTTTATTTTATTTTATTTTATTTTATTTTATTTTATTTTATTTCATTCATTCATTCATTCATTCATTTATTTATTTATTTATTTATTTATTGTAGGGAGGGGTATGTTTATCCCATCCGACACGCGCGTTTCTTTGCAATCTGTCCAATTTGCAGATCCCTTGGTTGTGCACGAACGATTCCTTCCTGTGAGATTGGCTGTTTTTCCATCTGGTGGGGGGGGGGGGGGCAATATATAAATAACACGAATTACTAAAGAGAGGATTTTTTATTCTTAAGATAAATACATTTGTACATACAATTTATAATTTTGCAAAGGGAAACAAAGTGGCTAAATATTTTTTTTTGTGTTTTCACATCACCCGTTCAAGAAATGTTCTTTTTGTATCTCCTTTCCAAGTCTACAATCGAAAGAATTGAAAAACTATTCAGAATTTGAAAAGAAAATTTCAAGAATGATTTCCAGTGAAACACAAACAGAATGCACAATTCTATTTTAAAATGTATAGATGTCCTACCGTGTTGTACTAGCGGCATGTAGCACACTTCTGTTTCCCGCAAAATGACCCTAACAACGTCAACATTTGCTTTTTATTCTCGGAGCGCGGACGTGATAGAAAGCCACGTTCTTTGCATAGCAACGTCCGTCGGTTTGTTGACACAGCGTCATTTTGTGTTTTTGACCGTAACAAAATTAGCTTATAGAGCTGGATTAATTCTATTAAGTTCACTTAAAAGGTAAATTTTATGTGAAAACAATATGTTGGATCCTCCGACTTGTAATTTTTTGAGGCTTTGTTGTCAGTTTCTGTCGAATTTTACTACTTTCTGGTCAAAATGTGTTGCTTCAATGATTCTCAGGTATTTAACCCACCGTTTTGTCCTGTTTGTTTGCTCATTTTTTGAGATTGCTTTGGTATTCTTGTATTCTGTACGTGTAAAAAATTGGGGACACTGGATTTATCTCTTTGTCCTTCATCGTCATAATCAGTTTCACATATGACCAGGTTCTACAGCTGCTTCAACAGCAGTTATCTTGAATTTTTGTCCCCTGTCGCAAAGTGACAGCGGGACCAAGTATTCGTTTTCGCCTATCCGTCACTCTTTTGTAGACACGACTCCTGAGACTGCTCAACGGATTTTGATGAAATTTTGTAGGATTGTTTGTCATGATATGTAGTTGATCATATCAGGGGTCATATCACAAGGCCATTTTGATTCAACTAGTTTTATAGGAGTTATGTGACTTTCACGTTCATTGACTTTGTTCAATAATTTACTTCATAGGAACACATTGTGGGCGCAACTCCTCTGAGACCGCTAAACGGATTTTGATGAAATTTTGTAGAATTGTTTGCCATGATATGGAGTTGATTATATCGAAACCCCATTTTGATTCGACAAATTTTAGTTGATTTTCAACTTTAATGCGGTTGCTGTGACATTGGCTACGTGTAGCAATCTTGTTTTATTGTACCCATTGTATATTATTTTACTTTCTTCAACATCAAAAAACGTGGATGCAGAAAGTTGCTTAATGACTGCCAGTTCCTGTCTAAGCCATTTTATCTGTTATCCGCACATGTCATAAACTTTTGACACTGGATGGTCACTCGTGTACTGTTTAGCGAATCCTTATTGGGGCTTGTTTAGGGGAGGTACCAATATCACATATCCCCATAAATTTTTCATCAAATATCCTGTATCCCAAAAAGTGTTTTTCCAGTATCCCATATCCCTGTAAATAAAATTAACAAAAATATCCTTTATCCCAATAAGTTTTGTCTCAAATATCCCGTATCCCACTAAGAAAATGTGTGAATATCCCATATCCCAATATACGCTAAACAAGCCTCCTTATTGCGTGTAATAATTACGCGAATTAATTTGGAATTTAGTCCACCCGACAAGAACGTTTCGTTTAACATTTGATTGATTGATTGATGAATTATGAATCTTCCAGGTCAATGTTATTCTATTTTTTTCTGTTTTACTGTGCTGAAAGAAGCCGAAGAATTATATTAAGAATATAGTTATCTCTCTTTGTCTAGAAATGAAAAGTTTCGAAGTTGATGAAAAAATAATACACTGTTTTTAAGGATATGCACAGGAAAATAATTTCCTAACAAGAAGTGTCTGCTGTATAGAAAAATTCTTCTAATGAGAAAATATTTTGTCAAAATACATATTTCCGATCGTGTTTCCTAAAATAGCATGGGAAAGGCAAACAATCGTATTTATAGCTGAAACTTTTATTTGTCATTAAACAGACTTGACTGTTTTAAAAAGAATCCTATCAACCTAATATGTTTAGAAGTTTTAGGGTTAAGCAAATAGACCATTTATACAAATAGGAAATTTAACCATTTATTTCTCCCGGCGGTAAGTCTTTGACCAAAACCCCATCCAAGACTGTTCTTTCATACTCTTCTAAGTTCATATATGATATTTAAACCAATTAAAGACTATTTGTGTAGTTTGTAGAATTAGTGCTACAGTGATTTAGATCTTAAAGCATACAATGAATTGTTCTTTATAAAATACATGACAATGATAAAAAAAAAAAATTCCATAATTCATTGGTAATGTTCATACCCCAATTTCAGAGTGTTGCCGAAAAAAGTCAGACCACGTTTTAATTTGTCAGACCTCAAAAATAGTAAGCTACACCCAAAATTTTGACATATGAGACTATATATTTATTTCGGTGCTCCATAGTTCACCTTTGCATGTCGATCCTAAATTTCTCACCTTTTTACTGATAACACCTGCCCCAGTCAAATGCAAATTCATTCTTCGTTTTCTTTTCAAAATCGATATTTTAACCAAAAGCATCTATATTTTTTAACAGAAATCTGATATTCTGACGCGATCATACTTTAGATTTAGCCGCATTGAATGTCACGTGATTTTTTTCATAAGAGTTTAAGCCCAATTTTTGTCAATTTTTATTTGTTTTATTTTTGTGTGTGTTTTTACTCAAGTAAATCTATAATCACTTCTTCTTCTTCTTCTTCTTCTTCTTCTTCTTCTTCTTCTTCTTCTTCTTCTTCTTCTTCTTCTTCTTCTTCTTCTTCTTCTTCTTCTTCTTCCTCCTCCTCCTCCTCCTCCTCCTCCTCCTCCTCCTCCTCCTCCTCCTCCTCCTCCTCCTCCTCCTCCTTCTCCTCCTTCTTCTTCTTCTTCTTCTTCTTCTTCTTCTTCTTCTTCTTCTTCCTCCTCCTCCTCCTCCTCCTCCTCCTCCTCCTCCTCCTCCTCCTCCTCCTCCTCCTCCTTCTCCTTCTTCTTCTTCTTCTTCTTCTTCTTCTTCTTCTTCTTCTTCTTCTTCCAGTAAGGAGTTGAACTCAATTGTTGAGTGTTTGTAAACTCCACTCGGTAAAACAGGAGGCTTTTGACAAAAAAGATTCCAAAAATGAAAGCTGTACATATTTACATATTTACATATTTACAAAGGTATATGCTAGTGGTGGTCGGATCAGTGCTGCAGTGGACTGGAGCAGGTCCCACTGGATAATCTGGCCCTAAACTCCTCCAGTGTTGGTGCTGCAGTTACCGACTCTGGCAGGCTATTCCACTCTCTGACTGATCGGGGGAAGAACGAGTTGTGGTACACTTCTTTGGAGTCAAAATTTTGCCTTTGACTTAATCTAAGCTTTTTTTTTAAATGCATATATCAGTGCGAAGGCATTCACTTATACAACACTATCGACAAACAAAAACATTTTATTTATTTTATAGCACAATGAACTTTGTGTGACTTTGAACATACGTTTTCCTTCTCATCAGAGGAATTAATTATAAGTGTAGCAATACCTTAAATCGATTTCATGATTATAACTTTGAAAATCTATTTGCGTGCTAAAACCTCAAGGGAATATCATTAGCCATAAAGTGTCAAGAAGATTCAAATAATTAGAACATTTTATTATCCTTACTTTTTGTAATGAAACAAAAGGCATAAAAAACAACTGGCGGATGAAGATAAGCCGTAAATGGGTATTTTCGAAAGAAGATATATTAGGAGACAAAAGCGCTTCGATCTGGTCTCGAGAACAAAAGAGTCAAGTCATATAACTTTTAAAGAGAAAGCTATCAAAAGTAAACGTTAGTTTTCTACAAAATGTTACATAGTTGCATATCTGGAATATCAGATTCATTAAAGAACCAAGAGATATCAGAGACAACAGAAAATACAAAACATCCAGCAAGATGGCAAATCTTGAATAACTACACATCCTATCAGTTCCTTATGAATAAACAACACATCGACCTAAAGAGCTAAAATTATTCAGTTTGAGGGGTAATTGCCTAGCGAGCAGTATTTGACAATACACAAGCGCTTGTGGTCTACCATTGTTTTTTTTTATTTTGCCAAAAATCATATGTAGCGTATTTTGGTTTACATTTCATAGTGTTCTAACATTGCCGTTAGTACAAATTGATTCATGAGTGTAAAATAGCAAATAATGAGATGTGGAATAAGTGTACGCGACACAGCCCACAATTAAGCGGCAATTTAGAAAAACCACAATGGACAACCGCCAGCAGCCTTCAACGAGGCCATTTGCCACTGCTCGCGCGGTTCTGCAATTGCCCCTTGGTCTAAATAAAATGCATATAATTCAAATCCAGTCCTGAAATAGTCACAGATAGAACCCCTTCTTAAACAAGGATCAGAAAAAAGTACAAACGAACAAAAAAGCTGAAACAAAATTAAAGTGTTTTGAATTTGTATACGTTCTTAATTTTGTTTGAAATGTAAACCCCATTTAAGCGATTTTAATCTGTGTTTACCCAAACAGTGTTTTGTTTTGTTTCAATATTTTGGGCATTATAGTTGAGGTCTACTGGACATGTTGAAATGACCTAAGATAAAAACTGAAAAGCTTTAAACGAAACAACTTTGTGTTATTTAAAAGATCTTAGCTTACTGATGGTGACAGTCGATGTACAAAAAACTGCGCATGTTTAAAAATAAGGGCAAAGCTACCAGAAACTCCCATTTCAAGCGCCGTAGAGGTTAATTAAGGCGTTGATCAGGACACGGAAGGATTGCAACGTGTCATTGAGCATTATATAAATGTCTAACTTCAATAGTTTCTGCAAGGGCGTATAACACAAATTAACTCACCCACTCACTTTACCTGCTCCAATCTCCTTTATATAACCTATATAGCTCTAGTCGATTTAGCTGTAAATGAGTACGCAAGTGGGTGACTGTTACAGAACTCTAGAATCAATGTGCAGTGAAAGACAGAGTAGAGTTATATAAAGATATACCAGCCCAAGATTGGTCCATCGAGTTTGCCATTAGAAAATGTACCCATGCATGAATAAACTAACAATCAGTTACCCTTGCATGAGAAAAAAAGGCTTTGACCCCTAAAAAAACCCCTTCATTTTAAGATTGAAGTATATGTATTGAAACAAAGAAATTAATCAAAACATAAGAAGAGCTCTTTTATTGTTGTTCATTTCTCCTAAATTCACGGAAAGCTAAGTCTGCTGTTGTATGCATCTAAATTCAAAATATTGTTTGAAATGTAGTTTAGCATTTTCCATATCAATTTTGTGTTCACAAAAACAGTTTTACTCTAGACAATGTTTTGACATCAAAGCAGATACCGATCGTGCGGGGATATCCAAAAGTCTTAGACAAAAAGAAAAAAAAACTGAAGACGCATTGGAAAAGGTCAAGAAAAACTGAGAAGTTTAGACTCAAATACAAAAGTTGAAAGAGAAAGACTTATTTCGAGGCATTGAAAGGATCGTGTTCCATCATTAAGCATTGGATGCTCCGGCCGACTTATATGTTAAGGAGTACGTGGTAAGGTTGGAAAAGTGACAGCTAAAACTCTTGAATTGTAGCCGCTGCTGAAAGCAGTATACAAATGTCTAGCTTCAATTGTTTCTGCAAGGGCGTATAACACAAACTCACCTACTCACTTTACCTGTTCCAATCGCCTTTATATAACCTATATACAACTCTAGTCGATTCAACTGTATACGAGTATACGCAAGTGGGTGACTGTTACAGAACTATAGAATCAATGTGCAGTGAAAGACAGGGTAGAGTTATATAAAGATATACCAGCCCAAGATTGGTCCATCGAGTTTGCCATTAGAAAATATACCATGCATAAATAAACTAACAACCAGTTACCCTTGCATAAGAAAAAAGGCTTTGACCACCCCTAACAAAAAACCTTCGTTTTAAGATTGAAGTTATGTATTGCAACGAAAAAATGAATCAAAACAAAAGAAGAGCGCTTTTATTGTTGTTTATTTTTCCTAAATTCACGGAAAGTTATATAAGTCTGTTTTTTTATGTATCTAAATTCAAAATTATGTTTGAAATGTATAGTTTAGCATTTTAATTCCATATTAATTTTGTGTTTACAAAAACAGTTTTACTCAGATAGACAATGTTTTGACATCCAAGCAGATGCCGATCGCGTGGGGATGTCCAAATGTCTTATAGACATAAAAGAAAACTGAAGACGCATCAAATGTGATTGGAAAATGTCCAGAAAAACCGAGTAGTTTTTAAAACAGAGAAAGACTAATTTCGAAGCATTGAAAGGATCGTGTTGCATCATTAAGCATTGTGTGCTCCGGTCGACTCATATTTAAACGAGTACGTGGTCAGGTTGGCAAAGTGACAGCTAGAACTCTTGAATTGTAGCCGCATTCTTACATCGTATAAACGACAGTTCCGTTGGGAGTTTGACTCATCTATCACGTGAAGTCTAGCGGCATTTACATTTATTTGAATACTGTGAAGGGCCGTCAAACAGCATCAACTCACAGGGAAAACTTGTGTGGCGTAGCCTCCACGCAAGGTCGTTAAAATTTCATGTTTACAGATCAAATCTATTTACACTACCACTCTAATCTACTATTCTATGACACGGTGTAAGGAGGTATTAAATGCCTCCACAGTGTCCTGATTGACGGCCCTTTCCAGTAAGCTGTTCCATTCCAGCTAAAAATAAGCCTATATGCAGTATAATGTCTTCGGGAAAAAGCTGTACTTGTAGTTGTCGTAGTTACTGCTGATGGGTATAAATTAAAGCTGTTGCTGCTCTGTCCTCTTGTGGTTCTTGCGGGTCTGGCTATGTATATGGTGGTAGCCTCAGAGCGCTGATGTTGTTCACGCATTTGTAAAGGTTCATAAGTCGTAAGTCTCCTCTGCTGATGGGATGTTTATTTCAAATCCTCGAGCATGACAGTGACACTTTGGTGGCGACTGTAATGACCGGTTGCAAAGAGATCGAGTAGCTTTAAGTTGCGTTTTCTCGATGGAGTCTATCTGGTATTAGCGATATGGGTGCCACACTGATGATGCATATTCAAGATTGGGTCTGATCAGTGTCACATGTGCCTTTTCTTTAAATTCTGGGCTACTCTTGTCAAGGTTTCTTCTGCATGAAAGAAGCAGAGGTACCAATGGGGTATCCGAATGTCAAAAGTCCGAAAGGGCAGAGACAAAACCAGTAAACACCAACAAGAACAGAAAAGCCAATATTCCAGTAGCTTTTGTGGTTATTTTGTCAATGTGGTGGTTTCAGTTGAGGTCATTTTCCGATTCCACTCCAAGGTATGGATGGTGATCTACCTCCTCGAGTGCTACATGTCAATCTGTTGAGATCTTAATTCTGAGTTGGTGTGTACATATTTCTCCCTGAGTCAATAATGCGATAAAGCAGACAGTCATCCGCAATAAAATCACCTTTGATTTTACGCCATCGCCGATATTGTTCACATAAAGTATACATAGAAACATCAAGGGTCCCAAGACTGTGCGTTGGGGAAACCCTGAGTCGACGTGTACTACTGGGGATGCTTCATCGTCGAGAACAACTCTTTGCCTTCGTGTTGTTAGCCATTGTTCAATCCATTCATTGGTATACATGTAGTCTCTGATTCCATTCCAAAAGTTGTCTTTTGTGACGCACGGTGTCGAATGAATGCCTTCGAGAAATCTAAGATCATCATGTCTACCTAGCTGTTTCCGTGCATCGAATGATCTTGAGATGTCCTATATGGTCGTTAGCAGTTGTGTCTCACTTGAGTTGCCTGATCTAAAGCCATGCTAGAAGTGGACCAATATGTTTTTGTCATTTAGATATCTCATGACTTGGCTGAAAATGACGTGCTCCATGGTTTTACATACAACGCTGGTGAATGGAACAGGTCGATACTTGGGTCTACTTTGCTGCCTTTCTTGAAGATAGCTGTGATGTTTGCATTTTTCCAATTTTCTGCATGGTATAGGAGTATTGGAAAATCTGTGGTAGGCATGGTGCCACTTCCTTTGTAGTTTCTTTAAGTATCATAGTTGAGATATTTCCTGGGCCGCTAACTTAAGTTCGATGAAGGTGTTTCAGCAGTTTTTTTCTATTCCTTCGTTTGTGAAATTGATGTTCTTCATTGAATGGACTGGGCTGCGATCTTAGTTGGTATCTCTCCTGGTGGTTCTTCTGTGAATACTGACTTGTATTGTCTTCCTAAAGCTGGCGCTTTATGCTTCGGTGTAGTTAATGGTGTGTCATTCTCTTTTAATGTTGGTATTCTGCTGGTGTTACTTCTCTTGCTTTGATGTAAGAATAGAATTTCTTTGGGTTGTCAGATGCATTCATGTTCATGAATTTGTTGATGTATTCTATGCGTGCTCTTTCAATTTCCCTTTTAACTGTTTTTGCAGTCGCCTGGTAGTCTTTCCAATCCTCTGTTTTCTTGGTTTTCTTTGCTTTTTTTAACTTTCGCTTCTTCTGTCTACAGAGTTTTTAGACCAACTTGTTAAATATAAGAACTTCATATTAAATTTCAAAATTTATAAGATCCCAATATTGAAAGACACATTCCATGGATATATATTGTTTTTGCAGGACATAGCGTAAACTGCTTTGAGTGTTATACTTTTGGCTAATATATGGTTTGCCTTTTATTATTTTTTTCTTTTAAGGTTTTTTTGCTCTGTTTCCTTTAATAATGTGTATTTGATTTGTACTGAATCGACTTTTCTTTGATATTTGAAAAGATGTTGGATTCTCTTGATATTAAGAGTATTTGCATTTAAGTGAGCATTACTTTTAGTTTTTCATAATGATTTTTTTTTCTAAATTGTTTTCCAAAACCAATTGATGATAATCTCGTGTTATTGCTCTATTTAAAATAAAACAAAATATAGATTTTACATTTTTAGAAACAAATACCCAATATATCGTTAACATGTTATTAATTTAATACAATTGTTTTGTACTAGCTTGACAAGGCGACACGTGAATAAATAAAGCTGTAAGATAAATCCAAAATATCGATTCTCATTTTTTATTTGAGAAATAAAACACAATACAGCTGTCGGGGATATGTTGATATTTTATACAGCAACTCTATAGTCCAAATGGCCTGTTTCCCATGTTTATTAGAAGCAGAACTGATTTAATCAGTAAAGTGATTAAGGCTTCATCAGAAGCATTTGGAAATCGACAAACGGTAGCATCGTATTGTTTACTTTGATAAAAATCAGCTGTAACGATATATTCTATTTGAAACAATGCCAAGCGACTGTTAACGAAGAGGTCTGTGTAAATATGTGATGAAGTGAGATGGATTCTCATCGCGTCCACTTTGGCGGTTGGAAGCAGACGACACTTAACAGAGATTACACGTGAAAAATTTTTGATGTTCGGATTATTCCCCTGTCAATTTATTTGTTGTTCATGTCTTCTTTGTCATCCCAGAAGACTAAAGCGATGAATAATTAAAAAACTCCTAACACGCTTTGCTGAAGCAACCGCCAAGCATCTTATAATGTTCAGCATGTCTTGTAATTAGTCTTAGTAGTTGAGTAGTTGTAATTCTCTAAGTGTATTTTGACCGACACAGCACACGTGCATTTGATTACTTCTGCAGTTGAAGTGCGACTATTTTCCATCATGGCTGCTCAACTCGAGTGGGAAAAGAAACTTTTACTCGGGACAACAGCAGGAACTGTGTTTGCTTTTCTTATTCAAGTAGTGGCTTTAGGAACGAATCATTGGCTAACATTTGAAATAAAAGACGGATTATATATAAACAAAACTGGGAAATACTTGTATGAGTCTTATAGTGGTCTATGGAGAATTTGTCAAATCCAGTTTACTAAAGACAACAAGGGCGATAGGGTTTATCGTAAGTATATTTTATGTTTATACCAAAAAAAAATAGTTTCACCATGTTTATCGAGAAAAAATATCTTTCATGTCTTTCATAAAAGAAGCATACAATTCTTTCCACTATTGCGCCATGATTTTGGTCCAACAATGGCCGGTGTCATATGTGAGACAGAAGTCAAGGGTTCTCAATTGCCATTAATTTTGTTTTCATTTCCAAGCTGTTTTGTGTATTTTGCACTAACATGAGTCAGAAGCTAACTTCTCTGACTCGTGTGTCAATTTTCACGAGATACTTTGTTTAAACAACAAAATCGATAAACAAATATTAAAAGAACCAAGGGAGTATTAAATAAATATAATATTTATAATTTTTATTGCTTATTCATGGATTTGTTTTAATTATTCGGGGAGGGGGGACTTTGTAGGGCGTCTTTTACAAAAGGTCGTGGCTCTCAATAAAATCTAATAAATTAGGAATCGCGATGTCATGTTTTCACTAGTAGAGTAGAAATTATACCCACTTTTTGGAAAATGTCTGGCCCTCGCGTATACATACAATTAATTTTCCATATATATGGAAATCTAAATTTCTTTAATATACTGATATACGCATGAACTAAAACTTTTTATCTGATATCCACCTTTATATGTACTATCAAAACGCTTGGATAAAATGAATTGAATACCCATTTTCGCTGCTGGTCGACCATAGGTCCCCGAGGGTAATCACAAGTCTGGTCATCCAGACCTGAGCTGACACGATTACCAATAAATTTTAACACGTTTATCATTGAAATTTACGATTGTTACATTTAAGCATATTTATCACTCAAAAGGTCTTTTTCCTTGTACTGCACATATCCTCGGTGCTGGATTTGGCTTCCCTATTCGAACTTTTTGGTTTTGAGAACTGCAGCATAACCAAATTATTAACAGTTTCATACTAATTTTGGTATTTGTACGTTATTATATACCAAAAGCATTTTACATGGTCATGTACACATACGGCTTTAAAAAAAACGCTGTGCACTCCGACTGCATATGGTTAATAATAAAAGAGTTGTCGATCTTGAAGACAAAAATAATATAACTATTTAGCAAAACTACATGAAGCAATAGATAAAATCGATTATGCAATAGATGTAATAACAGCATACATCATCATAGAACTAATTACATCTGGGATTTATTTACTTAGATAGCTTAGTAAGTCATTAATATTATTAAATCATGTTCCTGTACCCTGAAATATGGCGGGAACAAGAATCAGGTGTCGGCAGACGGATAATCCGATAACGACTATTGATCTTTGATGCTGCAGTAATTAGTTTCTTGTACATGCAACTTACAGTGTATGATGTTTTGTGTTTAATTTACTTGAGGTAACGCCTGTCATGTCTGTCTTGTACACAAAGTACATATATGGCCTTGCATCCCAGTTTATAAATTTGTCGTTATGAGCAGTAAATAGTACTATAGGAAAAAATAGAAAAATGTTATTTGAAAAGCTAATGATCATACGGTTTATAAAAATTTACCACAATATTACCAGTTTGCAAACCGTCTGTAAATGTTAGGAAGCTGTACCCGAAAACAAAGGATTGAAACACACAACCAAATTTCTAAAACCTATGATTCATAATTGTCCCCCGATTAACCTCTTTCATTTGTGCAGGAGATGGATAAATGCACATGTCGTGCAGCGCATTTAAGCATGTTTATCACATATGTAATTGTCGTTGAATAGCCAAGTTTTCTGTTATCTGTATTTATTATCAACATCACAATGCTTGTCATTACCTTCATGATTATCATGCACTGTTTATGACCATCTTATATCTGTATACTGCATTCCAGATTTCGAGCTTGTATTATTCATGATATTTATGAACAATTTAATGGGTTTTGTTTTGTTTGCGATAATTGCCGATAGTTCATCATGACCCTGTTCAGCCAGTGCGTTTGTACTTTGATATATTTGTGCATGTTCAAATATTTACATTATACCGGGTTTAAACAAAAAGTACTACAACATTTAACAATAATTGGTTTTCATCATCGCTTTTAATCAATTTGACATTTTTATATATAATAAATGCTGAAAAATGTTGACATGAAATAAAGAATCGATGCCCCACTCAAATAAAAGTACACAATAATTGTATTTACATTATTCTGTAATTGTTAATTTGTTCAAAAAGGTTTCACGCTTTTATCGATGTTTCAAAAAATCGAATCTTCTCGGCTAATTATAAATCACCAAAGAAATATAAATTTCACGATTATTCCATTGTTATCATGTCTTTTTTAACAAAATTAACACAATGTTTCCGGAGGTCTTTAAAAAAATTTAATCTTCTGAAACCACTTCAATGATCTGCCACGATTACCGTCTTTTTCACAGTTTGGCTTTCCCAAGGAATTACATAGTAATATATATACATGTAATTCCTTGGCTTTCACTCCAAGAGAGTTAATTCTTAGCTAGACACAAAATGTCAACTTGTTTTCCGTTTAGTTATCACAGTTTTTCTTCCCCTGGAGTGAGAATTCTTAGCATGGGCCCATATGAAAATGATAAAAAAATAGATCTGTACGTCATGTACGTACAGCATTTACGAGCCTTGTTTTTTTTAGAGTTTACCATAATTTGAGTGTTAATGTCTAAGTGAGGAATAGTATGGCAATTGTTTCGCTTAAGCATGTTTAGATACTGTCTGGCCATGGTGTTTTGGGTGGCTCATTCAAATCGGGGGTCTGGATGTTTGAACCTTATTGCAATTTTTGTTTACATTTCTGGCGAAATCGGCCTAGACTCCCCCTTCCGTTCTCAGTACACCATACATGGAACCCCTTTTTTAGAAAGCCTTTGCTTTTTTTAATTCTTTACCACGTTTACAACAATATCAATGCGTACAACTGATCAGAGCACATGCCTGTGGATCAGAGCCAGGAAGTACGCTTATAGATAACACAGACATTACCTCATGTAACTTAACCACCAAATATCATTAGTTACATGTACCGTAGGTTTTAGATCAATATCCTTTAGCGGATTATCCGCTTGCCGACACCTGATACTTATTCATGCAATATGGTTTAATAACATTAAATAGTGATTTTCCCAATTTTCTGTTTGATGTGCGTTTCATCATGTTTGCATCCGCGGCCTTTGGGATATACCCTCTATTTTGACTTTAAATAATGTAAGCACAACTAAAATTTGCAAGACCTTGCATTTCCTGGTATTAAAATTGAACACATGTCTGGTTAGCTCTGGCTCACAAATTCTAATAAGCAACGTGGGTTATAGTCAAGAGTTTTTCATTGACAGACAGACAGACAGACAGACAGACAGACAGACAGAAAGACAGACGGTCGGACGGACAGACGGTAAGTGAAAACAATAGTCCTCCGCATGCTCGATGCGGGAGCCTTATTATATCGATAGCTTTCATGCATTAATACTTTCTTATACAAAACGGGTTTCTGTATCCCCTCTCCAAAATATGATTATGTTTATTGTTAGAACATATATGTATGCTCGTAGTATGACAACTTTCCGAGACTCTGAAAACATCGCCCCTTTCCTTGGTAGTCGGTTGAAATCTTTGTTTGTCTCAACTAACACATATTGCTCATAAGAGCTCACAGAAAAAAAAAAAAAAAAAAACTGCACATCAGCTTTTCACGGTTTTTGTGTTGCCCTGAAACCGATATTTGTTGGACAGGTTGAATGTTTTTTTTACAAGTACGATTTTGAGAGAAATATTCAGGGAACCTTTGTAGAAGTGAGTTGTTGTTTGATAGTTACTCTATGTATTGCTTGACCTTTATGGGTAAAGAACTATAATTTAATGCCCAGCCATGATAGAATGAACATGAAATGATGATGAGAAATATAGGGGTGGTGCAGTGATTTTTTTTTATACCAATGGAAATTGGAATAGGGGAAGAGGTGGGTAGGGTGTTTTTTTTTAATAGGTGGTGCACTACTTGGTTGTTCACCAAGGGATCTAATTTCATGTATTATGTACGCGGCACTTCATAAACCTACTTTCTAGCCGCAGTTTCTATTTACCTACTCATGTTGAATAAATCACCAGTAATTGGTTAGATGCTAGCCAACTTACAACCATCTATCATGTATATTTTATAGGAAAGGTGCCTTTTTCTTTTTCTTTGTGTGTAATTAGAAGTAATTACTCGTCTGGACAATGCTTGGTAGGTCTTTTTATTGTTCTAGACAATTACATCATTACGAAATAAATCTTAAGAGCAAAAAGGCGACCCAGGAACGATTGTTTATGTACCGAAATGTATCGTTGAGACTTATAGTTAAAATTTACTAAAACCTATTTAAAAAAAAGGAAAACAAAAAACGTTACGAAATGATCATACAAATGAAACAGTGTTTTTTTTCCAAATTAAACATCATACTTGTATTTATGCTAAACCTATGAAAAAGTCAGAGAAAGCCTTTTCCCGCCATATTTTGAAGGCTCATTATCTCAAAAACGAGTTCAACAACCTATGAATTGTTCAAGCTTATTTTATAACTTTAGCTATGGTCTATTTATCACATGTATAAATATTTAGATACCTCGTAATTTTTAAACTGACCAGCAAACATCCCTGTATCTTTTTTTGGAAGACCGACTCTCACGAGTCAACCGTCGCACCAATTTTTTACATTTTACGTACACTGCAAACTGTTTTGCCTGAAACTTCGATGTAAGTTTTACTTTCATTGAGGACATTGTGCATATAATAGAAAACATCAATGCCTCAAATGTTCAATGATTAATATATGCTTGACCATTGTGCAAAAAAAATGGAGGCTAACGAAATGTAGTGGCATTGTGTACGCTTCCTTTGTAAATGAATATGGCTATTGCGTTTTAGACCCTGTTTAATGATTGTACATAACATAAAGTACCCCCCTTTTTAGATCATTTTCACACTCTCTCTGTACTCTTATAAATCACATAACAATGTTTCTTCCCACGTACTGTTATTTCGGAACACTGTATTGAATAAATCATTAGTATTTGAATTAGGATGGCGTTTCTACAGACATCTATCATATATACTTTATAACCAAGTTTCAACTGTAACTAGAATAGAAAGTGTTCCTCTGAACAAACTTTCTGATTTTGTTACAGTGTTTTTGGAAATTCCGTGCTGATCTTTCACAAGTGATATAATTTTTAAGTCTTTTAGCGAGTGGAGCGCGGCGGAACGAGTAAAAAGACCAAAAAAATTCTATCACGAGTGAAAGATCATTGTCGGTTTTCCAAGAACGTGTGTGTATTAAGTACTTATTTCTTCCATTAAAATTAAAATTCTATATACTGAAACCTTATACGGCTTCATTCTAAAAACTGAAAAATTTAAATAACATTGCATTTCATTGGTCGACATCATCGATCAATATCAGTACCGGCGGATATTATTGGTTAATTGACCAGGGTGAGATCACTGCACGTGCTCGCATCTCAACCTGATCTTCTCACACTGAAAATAGTAATTTACGGAAGAACCTCGTTTGTACTAATATTCACCAAATAAACTTTTGGAGACAGGGTCGTCTGGACACAAAGAAGATTGATCTCAAATAGTTCTGAAAATCAAATTTTATTTCCTTGTGAAAACTACAAAATAAATCCAAGACTTTTTCAAAAGGAGAATATGCTTCTCTATCCTAGGAATTTTTAGAAAAATGTCTTGAATTTGAAAGGGTTGGGAAAAGCTCACATGGGATCAACTAAACCGCTCGGTGATGACATGAGTTTGTATTACTGTTGCAGTTTAGTCACTTAAGATGTTATATTTGCGTTTTTAATTGTTGCCTAATTTTAAGTTTTTTTTTGTTGCTGTCTAACATGTCTTAGGTGCAACTTTTTTGCTTTTCAAACTTCTAGCATTCCACCTGTAGTTCTTTGTTTCTCTCTGATAACTGTTCTGTGGATGTTCCTTTGTGTCATTTAAGACTTCTTTAACGCAAGACACAATGCTCATGCTCGTAAAACAAACTCAAATGTCTAACCCCACATCGTTTGACCAGTAACTTTAGACAATATACTTCTTACGCAGTTGCGCGATTCGGATTTTCGTCCCTGGAATCCTATTCAGATTTTCAGATACCAGTATATTAACTTCTTCCTACGCTACAAAAAATGATATTAGACTTGTCATTTCTAAGCTAGGCGAGTAATATTTTTTTTCGCTTTCCAAAGGATATCAGGATAATTAACTTTGGCACATCATATGTTTCCTCTTTTGTCCATTTATCTCTCATTATCATGAAACAACATCACAGTTATATGAGATTTCTAGATGATTTTCACGTAATAGACCTTAAATGTAAATTTAATGTGCAACATCACATTATCTGTAAAACACTCCTAACTTGTAATAAAATTTTAGCATTAAAAATATTACTAGTATGTGAAATTGAAGCTAAATAGGCTAAATTGTAACGAAGATGAGTAGTACTGTTTTATCATCCTCAAAACGTCAGGGATGTTTTTTTTCTCCATATTTGTCCGAATGCCAGGGGTTTTTCTAATCTGATCTATAACTTGTGACTTCCATGTTCTGTCTTTCTTAGACATTGAGATTGATTCTCCAAGTTCGGTATCTTGTTATTACCATACATACATGTTTATCCGTATGATAAATATTATATGGAAACAGGATCTTAAACTGACACATGGCACAAAATCACATTATTTAAGGACAGGAATTCAACACCGCTGCATGCACTTAGAACGAAGAAATCGCCACGAATTTTGATCAGTGAAATATTTTCTTCAGCCCTTAAAGCTCATATGAACATTTCATTCAAGGTTCCCTGGTGCTTTGAAATAAATTTTGAGGTTGTGTCTTAGAAGCAATTTCAGTGGTTTACTTCAATTACTTTATGAAATTATATGTGATTCGGTAAGGGAATAGCAAGGCTTTTACATTATCTTATAATGGATTAAGTTATCAAAGGAGTTATTTAGCTGACTGTATATGTAAAAAAGCTACACAAAGGATGCATTTCTTTCAAGTAAATTAAGAAAACAAAATGAATCGATATTTGTCAGCGTGATCGGTGTTTTATATCGCAAACAGGAACTGCTTACTCTTCCGGAGCATCTTTGTCAACTCTGGTCTTGATATGTCCATTGATTTTGACATGGCCTATTCGGGCTCTCACCTTTGCTTCTATCTTGGTTTAAGGGATGGATTCAGTTAATATGCACACGTCAATAGATCTGCCCTTTGCAGGCAGGTTTTTGGTATAAATTGGGATGGGTTTAGGCAGTTTTTGTCTCGCCTGCGACGAATGTCGCGAAAGGCGAGATTTAGGGATGGCGATTCCAGCGGCGACGGCGTCCTCAATTGTTAAAGTTTTTGCGTCAGCCTGTTTTATGTGAACAAGTTATGGTACACCATTGATATTTGGTATGCAGTTGCATTAGTATTAGTAAAGATCAATTTCCAGAGGAGTTTAAGCTGTATGCTCCTGCAGTCACGGTCTACTGACTTTGAGATGTTACACTTATTTTGGCTAAAAAAATCCTTTTAGAAAAGCTGTCGCTGCTTAAATGTTAAGCTCATTTAGCTCTACAAAAGTCTTCATAGCGTCGAGGTTGTCAGATGACCCTTATAGGGGTTACAGCTCCTTAATGGCGAATAATAGTGTTATTGGCCTATAGATTGAAAAATATTGCAGATCGAGAAAAGCTGTTGCTTGCTTAAATTTTCAGCTTATTCAGCTCTACAAAGTTCTTCATAGGGTAGACATCAAGACCAGGTGAGCGATCCAGGCTCCTGGGAGCCTCTTGTTAAGTGTGCTTAACATGAAGCAGTAATAGTATATCATTGATATTTGGTGTGCAGTTGCATTAACATCAGTATAGATAAATTTCCAGAGGAATTTAGCTGTATAATCCTGCAGTCACGGTCTACAGACTTTGAGATTTAACACTGATTTGGCAAATGTAAACCTTTTTTCTTAAGTTTGTTTAACATGAAGCAGTTATATTTGGTAAGCAGTTGCATTGGTATCACTATAGATCAATTCCAGGATGATTTTATAAGTATCCGCCTGCAATCTAGGTCAACTGAATTTGAAATTTGATACTTATTACGTTTAACGTTGATGCCTTTTCGTACATCTGTTTCATTTGAACAAGTGATTTGAACACCATCAATATTTTGAATACAGTTGCATTTATAATTTCAAGAGTTATTTGCCAGTATTGTAGTAATTTTTAACCATGGATGTCTATATTACTTTCATATCTTAACATGGTGGTTTTAACTTCATTTTGTATTGTGTCCAATTGCAACAGGCGAGACATATCTCTTTGTTAACAGTTTATGTTGTATTTGAACAGAGCATTTAGAAAGAATTTGGACCAACAATTTTAGCCTTTAATCGTTTTACATAATGACGGCCATCTTGAAAAAAAAGTCAGCCATTTTGAATATTCAAGGCGGACCCATAGCCAATATTTCTATTGAGTCAATACTAATATTTTTCAAAATATAGTTTTTTTTTCATCAAATCCACATTTTTTCACGTAACTGCTGGACTTAAAAGAAACATTTGATTCATAATTTTTAGTGCTCTGAAAAAATGTTTGGCTTTTATTTCAAAGAAAAAATGTACTGATTTAATTCGTTCAATTACGTTACCACACAATATTTATTGGTTCGAAATGATAAAGGACTCGACAGGGGAATAGCTGGAAATGTCAGCATAGCTTTTACATAATCTTGTAATGGATTTAGTGATAAAATTGGATTCATAGCTGACTGATAGCTGTATATGTAATAAGCTACATTAAGTTATTCCAGACTTCAATCTGATAGTACAATGTAAATTGATGCCATTGTTCTATTTAAAACCAAATTCATGTATGTATTTAATATAATTGAGTTTTTAAGCACTTAAGAATAAAAATTAACTCCTTTTGTCATGTTTGTCAGGGACAATTAAAATACTTGTCAACTAGCTGATTTTAGATAAATAAACTGCAAATGAAAAGTATACATGTACATGTATAATAGCTGATCATAGCTGTTCGCGAGATTTTGAATACAAATTACTACCAAAATGGGTATCCAAAAACAGTAAATTTAGTTATGCTGTATGTACATCATATTTCAAGACATTATCTCTCGTCAGCACCGGCTCAATACGCTGGTAGGTCGAAAATCAAAAGTATCGAATGAGTATGAAATCGGAACTTTTTGTAGGATAAGATTGGGTTTGGTATACATGCATATATCACAAATGACAAGCAATCTGAAAGCAACCAACACATATTTTACATTTTATATACTGTAGTTTTGCCATCTTAATGATGCCCTTCAATTAAAAAAAAATCCATCTAGATTATTATATGACGATGTGCATTGCTTCCAGCATTCAGGAGTCATTCAGGGGAGTGAATTTTGACATATGAGAGTTCAATATATACCGGAGGTGTCCTTATTTGAGATAAGATATGCCTTATTTTGAATTTGCAGTAAATGACACTTTTAGAAATTTTCAAAATTGTTCTTGTATCAAACTTGATAAAAATCTATACAAACCGACGTTTTACTTGTGTACCAATAAGATTAAACTATATTCTGACTGTCATTCTAAAAGCATTCTTTTCTGGTTTCATTTATAGCATCATGGGGTCAATATTGTCTGGAAAATGTCTATAAATCATTGATGATATACTTCCAAAAAAAAAACGACAGCACTAGATAATAGTTACGATTTACATTTACATTTACATTTTATGAAAGAAAAAAATATATTAATGAGAAATGCCACAAAGATACATGTAGACACTATAACAGAGGAATAAAAGAAAACAGATATAATCCAGGGGCCTTTTGAAAAACCGCTGGCCACATTTAAGGCTGCTGGCTGTTTTCCATTGTGGATGTTTTAAAATTACGTTTATATCGTAGGTTGTGTCTCGTACACTTATTCCACATCTCATTTTCTTCTATTACCCGAGTAATGTGAAACGTACGCTTTATGCTGTTTTTCCGCATTGCACCTAGTCAATGAAATCTACAATTAAAGTTTGTTTTTGCCTGCAAAACGATGTCTCCCTCCGTTTCCCCAGAAAAGTTATAAGTTCAAAAAGCCAAATATTTTGGGGATCAAAATCTCCTGGTAATATACACATACACCAAGTTTCGTTGAATTCGGTTCAGTAGTTTAAGAGGAGTTTCGCTAACAAGATGGCAATGAAGATTTCCAGCATATTTATAAGTTCAAAGGGCCATAACTCCCACAAAAATTTGAGGATCAAAATTTCCTGCTAATATGCACAACAACAGATGGTACCTTTCTATATACCAAGTTTCATTGAATTTGGTTCTGTAGTTTCAGAGGAGTTGCGCTGACAATGAAGATTTTCAGCAAATTCCTAACTTTAATGGGTCATAACTCCCACAAAAAATTGAGGATCAAAATTTCCTGCTAATATGCACAACTTCATATGGTGTCCTTTCTATATACAAAGTTTCATTGAATTTGGTCAAGCAGTTTCAGAGGAATTACGCTGGCAAACTTTGTGACGGACATACGGACGGACAGACGGACGGACACGACAAAAACAATATGTCTTCCCACAAAAGTGGGGGAAGACATAATTTATTATATTGTAAAATATTCAAAGGTCCATAATAACATAGACAAAATCAGCAAAGTATAAATTCAACGACATTATATTTTTTTGTGTGTGACAAACCTTCATCTTCGATCACCTAGGAGAGATGGGAATCCCAACCCTAATTTCATCGAAAAAAAGGTTTCCCATAACATTTTCTGAGAGAAGACGAAAACTTTGATTACAAAAAAAAATATATGTAAGAGCATAAGGTCAATAACAAAATAACAAAAACATCTAATGACGACTCTCTATCGAATATAGACAAGAAATATACATCACTTGATAATATTCGTGTCTTAATTAATGTTTCTTATTCATATAATCTCAATCGTTTTCATTCGTCTAAACTTCCGTTTCTCATCAATACACAAGAGATTAAGCTACATCCCAGAAATTTGTATTCCATCATGTTGTCAGAGAATGTTTTTATCCAAAGTGATCAGACGTCTTAAGAGAACTCTTGCTCGAAGATCAATTTCACAACTTTATATTAAGTATAATGTAAATCGTCGTTAAGAAGAATATCTGGTACATTAAGCACGCAAAGATTTTTCATTGATGGTTATATCTTGTGACGGGGATGAATATAGATGTAGCATATTGGACAAACAAGTTAATGCAATTGGAAAGGCTTCTTGAAAACTGATACACTTAACGGTAGTAAGCTCTTACGAGTATTTTATTTACGGTTTTTCCTCGTTGCATGGATAATTGTAAAACAATTTCCATATTTATTTAAACATGTCTGGTTTCGCAGATTGTTTTTACATAATTGGACAATTTTTAAGCCAAGTGTTAAATTGTTTGTATTGACAAATTTAAAACGTTATGGACGGACACCCGGACGGGAACTGGAAAAGGGAAAATGGGTATGAGTGGAACTTTTAGCCCACATGGTGAACTTATGGTTGTCCACTAGGGGTTGTTAATACTTCGTGCTTGAAGTGTCCCAATATAGGGTCAGCGGCCTTTCTGTATTATAACCTGACAAGCCTTGAGTTCAAGAGCCATATGAGCCCCTATATTTTCTAAGGACATCCACCTGAGCACCCAAACGACGTAAGAATATCCCGAACACTATTAGTAGTCTTTTTCGACAAGCTTGGCTCTGTTTCTGTCCGGTTTTCGGAATAGATTTTTTTTAAATCAAATGAATAACTTTTGAATGCAACAGTTGTTTTTTTTATACTTAAAGTACATCATTCATATATATAAGTACGAAGATGCGAAATCTAAATTTAGTACCAGAATGTACATTTTACGTAAGCGTTTTATGTTTTTGCAATTAGTTAATGTTACCTGCCATTAGTCCTATTATCATTAATTTATGTCGTCAGTTATTTCTCACTGTAGAAATATAATAACTCCTTTTTGTGAGGATGGGAATTTACTATTGATGAAAAGTAGTGTATAGTAGAACTAAGAAATATCAACAACAAACTTTACCAAATCAAATCAACTCAAATTTATTAGCACAAGTTACGTCCAATGAAGGGCCAAAGGCTACACACAATAAATTGACAAAATAAAAACAAATTACAATAGCATGTACAAATGAAACTTAAGTGTCCAAGTTTTCAATCTTGTCCCAAAATATATTATTATAACACAAAGACAAAATACCTCACAAATTCTTGATGCTCCCTACTAAGCTACTTCCGATATGATTATGAGAAGGCGAGGGTCAAACAATATATCAAATCGTTGTCTCATTTTTGTTATATTTTTACTGACAATTTTTGGAAATGGGAGCTCTACGATTAATGTTTTTTTTTGGTTGGATTGTCATGCGGTGATTGTATTATCATCCTTTGTTCTAATTTGGACGTTGGAGTATTTTAATATCCAGATATCTAAGAAGAGCTAACACGGAACACCTGAGTTCACTCTCGTCCCAATTACAGTTGTACGTCTTGTGCGGTCCCCTTTTTAGCTCACCTGGACCAAAGGTAAGGTCCAGGTGAGCTATTACCATCACTTGGCGTCCGTCGTCGTCTGTTAACAATTTTTCAAAAATGTTCTCATCTGAAACTACTGAACAGAATTTAATGAAACTTTGTATGAATTATCCTTAGGGTGTCCTGCACCAAACCTGTGTTTCGATTTTTGATCCGTCAAAAAACATGGCCACCGTTACTAAAAATAGACCAGGTGGGGGTTAGACTAATATTTTTGGCTTGTAAATCAAAAAGTATAAGAGATAGATGAAATCTGATGCCACCCACCGCTTCAGCATCAACAATTCTACAAAAGTCTCCATTTGGTCGAAGTTGTCAGATGATCCCTTATAGGGGTTACAGCCCCTGAAAGGTGAAAAATAGCGTTTTTAATGTTTTTTGCTTATAGAATGAAAACTATTGCAGATAGAGAAAAGCTGTTGCTTACTTAAATGTTCAGATCATTTAGCTCTACAAAAGTCTCCATCTGGTCGAAGTTGTCAGATGATCCCTTATAGGGGTTACAGCCACTGAAAGGTGAAAAATAGCGTTTTTTAATGTTTTTGGCTTATTGAATGAAAACTATTGCAGATAGAGAAAAGCTGTTGCTTGCTTAAATGTTCAGCTCATTTATCTCTACAAAAGTATCCATAGGGTCAAAGTTGTCAGATGACCCCTTATAGGGGTTACAGCCCCTTAAAGGCGAAAATAGTTTTTTGGCCTTTAGAATGAAAACTATTGCAGATAAAGAAAAGATGTTGCTTGCTTAAATGTTCAGCTCATTAAGCTCTACAAAAGTCTTCATAGGGTCAAAGTTGTCAGATGACCCCTTATAGGGGTTACAGCCCTTAAAAGGCGGAACATAGTGTTTTTGGCCTATAGAATGAAAACTATTGCAGATATTGAAAAGCTGTTGCTTGCTTAAATGTTTATCTAATTAAGCTCTACAAAAGTCTTCATAGGGTCGAAGTTGTCAGATGACCCTTTATAGGGGTTACAGCCCCGTAAAGACGAAAAAAAGTGTTTTTGGCCTATAGAATGAAAACTATTGCAGATAGTGAAAAGCTGTTGCTTGCTTAAATGTTCAGCTCATTAAGCTCTACAAAAGTCTTGATAGGGTCGAAGTTGTCAGATGACCCCTTATAGGGGTTACAACCCCTTAAAGACGAAAAATTATGTTTTTGGCCTATAGAATGAAAATTATTGCAGATAGAGAAAAGCTGTTGCTTGCTTAAATGTTCAGCTCACTTAACTCTACAAAAGCAGTCATCCAGTTGAAGTTGTCAGATGACCTTTTATAGGGATTACAGCCCCTAAATTAACATGTTTTCATGTTTTTGGCTTATATAATGAAAACTATAGCAGATAGAGAGAAGTGGTTGCTTGCTTAAATGTTCAGTTCATTAAGCTCTTAACAAAAGTCGCTATAGAGTCAAAGTGTTCAGACGGCCCTTCAAATATCATTTTGCACGTTTTTGGCCTACAGAATGAAAACTTTTGCTGAAAGAGAATATCTTTTGCTTGCTTAAATGTTCAGCTTATTTAGCTCTACAAAGTTCTTTATAGAGTTGACATCAAGACCAGGTGAGCAATTCAGGCTCCTGGTAGCCTCTTGTTTATTATACAACCGCCAAATTGCGGACGATATGATGCAGTCGTTGTTGTTGTTGTCAATGTTGTCTGTTAACTTTAATGTCCCCACAATAGCTTTGGTTCTGAATATCCGATTGCTTTGAAATTTTACATAGAATTTCTTTACTATAAAAGGATTGATTGGATAGATTTTGGGTGTCCCCTCTTTTTTCGTTTAGAAATTAGGGACCAAAAAAGGGACCAAAAATGTTACTTTTAATGTTTGTTCCCACGATTACTTTACTTCTGGTCAACCAAATGTTGGTAAATTTAAAAATAATGTTCCTTACCATTAACGATGAAAAGGTTTGATTTTTTGGGGTCCCCTTTATTTGTTTAGAAATTAGGGGGCCCGATAACTTTGGAAGGTCCACCAAAGGCTGCATGTGTCAAAAAACTTTGTCAGTCCACCATAGGCTGCATGTGTCCAGAGCGATTGACTATCCATATTAGGCCTAAAATGTACAAGGTTCGATATGTTGCGGTCGTATCATGCTAAGCTCAGCGAAGGTTTTTATCAGTCTTGTCCTACATGTCTTTTGGGGGCCTGGGTGTCCGAGTGGTTTAAGGCGCTGGATTAAATATCATACTATTGATCACTAGCCAATCATCATTCAGGTGGTGTTCGAGTTCCACTTCGGTTATTTGCAAAGACGGGACTTCCATTTCTTTAGGTGATTATAGGTTTGTCGGTTACATGCCAAAAGTCGTTAGTTTCCTCTGGGTACTCCGGTTTTCTCCACCAATCAAAATGCATGTCCTATATGACCCATTGGCACTCCTTTTCCTCGCTCTATTACAACATTATTTTGACAAAGAAAAGGAATATACACGATATGTATACTAACAATCAGCATTGTATCTAAGGTATAGCAGGAACTCATTCCCATGTCAGTATAATATGCTTATCTTGGGATCTTTCCAAATATTTATAAGCCCGTTAGTGCATATGTGCTGCGAAATATCATTATTGAGCTCAAAGTTTATTTTCTGTAATGTAGCATGTTTATTTGGATGATTGTAATATTGCATCCATACGAAGAGAAATCATGGAAGAATCATTTGCAATTTGTTGTTGCATTGTTTGGTGTATATGTAGATCTGGCGTCGTTTCCAAGTGTCAAAAGTCTATCGTTTTATTGCAATTGTGTCAGTGAAAATTCTGATGAAAAATTTGTTCCTTTTCCAAAATATTCAGAAAAAACCTCTGAAATATTAAAAAAATAAAAATGTATCTTACAAATTCAATTCAATATAAAGACTCCAGAAGTAATTTACCCAGAAGTTTTTTACTCCCTTGAAATTTGCAGAAGCTTCATGGATCCTCTATCCAAGTCTCGCTTGTTTAGACATCGTTATCTGAACACGTCGACGCCTTATGAAAGTCTTAACAATAGAAAATAATGAAATGTTGAATAAGTGAACGCGACACAGCCCACAATCAAGCGGCAATTCAGAAAAAAAAAACACAATGAACAACCACCAGCAGCCTTCATCGAGGCCAGTAGGTGCAGTATGGTCTAAATAAAATGCATATAATTCAACATGTCGGTCATTTTTTTTTTCTGTATAAATGGGTCTTAAATGTTCGTTTCAGATAATTTTGCAGGTACTAAAGTGTGAATACTTAAAAAAATCTGCAGCGGCATTTAAGACGACTCTTTTCTATATTCCGAGTCAATTGTCATTGAAGGAAACTTCAGATATTCCCCATCCCCCAACCCTCTATAGCTCTAAATACTCAACTATTGTAATATTGTCTGTTGTTAAATTTCTATAGAAATCAAAATGACAACAAAGTTCCAGACATTAAATTTTGCTACACCTGACGCGCGTTTCGTCTATTCAAGACTCATCAGAGGCGCTCTACCAAAAATATTGAAAAAGCCAAAAACATATGGACCATACCAATGATAATGTACCCTTCGAGTTCGTTGGTAACAACTTTCACTTTTTACGTGATGTACTCATTCTTTTAGTAATTACACTAATTGATTTGTAATTGCATGGTTTGCATATGGTAGTTCATTTTCATGTACACTAGTATATTTATCTTTGACGCAATACATGCAGTCTTTAAAGTTCTAAAAATGCAATGGTGAAAATGTTTTTCATACTTACAATTTCTTTTTTTTATATTTTCAGATGAATTTTGTCAAGATCACAACTTATTTCCAAATGAGGTAGAGCTTTTTCATGATAAAACAATAGATTTAAAAATATTAGGTAAGTAGATTAGTTGTCTTCAAGTCACAGTGTTTTCATCACTACTCGTAGGGTACTAATTTTCGTTGTACATGTATTAGAGGTTGACAGTCATCCACGAATATGAATATTCACTACGTATATATTACTGGTAATAATACAAGTCCCACAAAACTTCATCGTCAAGAAGCAAACAGGATCTCACTTTAAAGACAGAAAAAAAATCACTCAAATAACAATAGTCAAGCGATAATGTGTGGACACAAGGGATATCTTTCCGCAGAGGAAAGGACACTAGCTATATAGAAATAATAGATATTAGCCTCTACTTGAAAAAAAAAAGATTATTCCCGTCGTTTGTTTTCCTATAGCTATTATTAAATAAAAAAAAACCCGTACGCTAACACAAAAAATAGGTTAAATGTTGTAATTACCTTAAAGTTTCTTTAATTTTGTAAATACACGATCATTATAAGACATGGAAATATTTTCAAGTGCAACAATCTTAAGTTTTCACTTGTTAACATCTTAATTATTTTTTGTAAGTGTTTTTAAAAGTGGTACATTAAAAAACCAGTTAAATGCTTCTGCTTGGACGGGAATTTATTATTTCAGAAGAACTCTTGGCACTAGTTTAACACTGACGATCTCAAAGAAATGGAAGATTAAAGCAACTCCTCCTAAAACTACTTAAAATGCAATCCCCTTTATTGATGCTTTGCATAGTTCGTTGATGTTCATGTTGTTAGCTTTATCACGAAAAACACAGACCATTCAGTTCTCTTATTAGTGTTTTTATATTGAAAGTTAAACATTCAGCTTGATGGCTTGTTTTTCTCAGTACAAAGGCTTTGAAGATAATTATATTTACATAACGTCTCTTTTATAATAAGTTGTAATGGCTTACAGGCTTTGAAATTATACAGAAAGAAATGGATAGAAAACTTGATACAAACAGTGGCGTGCGCATAACTCTTAAATGGCCAATTTATAAAAAAATAATCTTGATGTTAAACTCAATTTAAGCTTTATAAACGGTGCTCACCAAACTCCTTCGCAGTAGGTACTTATCTTTGCCGACTGAAAGTAGTACTGGATTAGTGTACAGACCTCGGGACGGAAACTGGAACTGTTAGGAGTTTGGATGCTCATCAATAATAACATGGCCACTATTGCTAAAATAGAACAAAGAATTAAACAATCTGGAATTAATTTTAAATCAAAATTGATACAGAAAGAAAAAATATGATACATACTCATAAAAAAGTTCTGATGCATATCTTTAACTCTACAAAAAACACAATTTAGACGAAGATGCCAGATGACACTTTTTAGGTTGTTTTTTTTAAATCTCATTTTCCATTTTTTTTTACAAAAGAATCAAAATTCTTGCAGATAGAGAAATTCGTTTGCTCTCCCAAACCTTCAGCTCAGAGTTTCTTCGTTTGATTTGTCGGTTGAACTATTACAGGGTCATGAACTTTTAAATGTAAATAATAGAAAATCTTTTGCATGAATAAACCTTGACCATTAAATTTCAAATATTTTTTTGCTATTGAACGTCCAGATTGTTAAATTATAAATTGCATAAAACACCAGGATTTTTCCTGGTACTGCACATGGTCGATATCATCCGGTGCTGGATTTGGCTTCCCTGATCGAACCTTTTGTCTTTTGAGTACTTTTGGTTTTTGACCTTCCAGTGTTTTGATTCAAATGCTGCCGATTAGAGGTTACTCCTTGAAATATCGGTATACAGCATAATCAAAATTAACTGTTTTTATATCCGTTTTTGTATAGTATTTTATATCATATAGCTATATACAAAACATTTTGCTTTTAAATGAAAACTGAATAAGGGTTAGAAAAGTTATTTAAACTTATTTTATCCTGGATTGGGAAACAAGCTTAATACTTCTTTAAATCCCTCTCCAGGTAGCAGTTTGCGAGTATGGCCTTTGTAAACGACCGCCATTGAGCCTACTCTTATCGAACTATACAAAGGGGTCTTTATTGTGAACAGGGTATTGCTCTCCCTATACACGGGACAATATTTTTTCGTCCCTTTCGAAGGAATAGCATCGTTTCTTGAGACAATCCTCGCAAATGGTTTCAAGAAAGAGTTGGAAAATCGGTTAATGAAATTTTCACCCCTGACGAGAATCGAATCACGAACCTTGGTGTTAGTCAGCGACCCGACGCGTTAACCACTACACCACGGCACCGGGTCTCTTTATTTGTTGCTTTGGTTGCTTGGCTAAACGTTTATCTGAAGCACCATTTTGGTCAAAGAAGTCAAGTGACTCCTTATAAGTTTAAAGACTCGTAGAAGAGACCCTTATATTGCTTAAAATCTAGGTGAGTGATTCAGGCTCTCTGGACTGGAGCATCTTATTTACAGAACTAGTGAATCTATAATGAATTACATGCACACAATGTTCCCTCAAAACATCTGACTTTTTAACCATGAAAAGTGACAGCATCTAAAACTGTAAGTTTGTGTGGCCGAAAATTCCTTTGGCACATTTTTATGCATGGTACTTTTCAATGTTTTTGTTCACGGGCCCTTCAGCATGTTCAGTGGAATTCGTATTTATATACTAGAATCAATAATAATGGTGGTATAAAATCAACATTCTAACACGATTGTATGCATTTATATGAAGTAAAGTAGTATCTTGTTATGCATCTGCAAAAAATTTGTCCTATCGCCAATTCATTAGACGAATTCCATTATGAATAAGTACGTTCTGTTTACCGAGTAAGAACTAACCGACGCACGGGAGCCGTTTCGTTTAAGCAGATTAGGCAATTCACATGATTAATACCTTAATATAACTTTTTTTCCAATCTACTAAAGAGCTTTTCTGTATATAATTACCTAATTGACAATAACTTTCATGATTTTTGGGCTATCAAATCTAGGTAAATGATTCAAAATTGAATTACGCCTTGAAGTTCCCATTTACGAATTAAATTCCTTGTGGCCCTATACGTGATACGAAAGGTCCTCTATCCTAAAATTGAGGAGGGAATTTACGACAAAAATGCGAAAATGAAAAATGTAGTTTGATGACACAATTTATTACCAACATTTTATACACTAAGCATTATTGTTAGATGCCAATTGAAAAAGACATAAACGTCAAAGAAAAGGAACCATCATTTGTTGTTGTATTTCATCCGTTACCTTTAACGTGTTCGCGAAGGTTCTTCGAACGGCATATTGCACCCATTGATAGGGATGTTTCATTATTGCCAATACCTTTCACGTGTCCGCGAACGGCCTATTGAACCCATTGATAAGGATGTTTCACTATTGCCAATACCTTTCACGTGTCCGCGAACGGCCTATTGAATCCATTGATAAGGATGTTTCACTTTTGCCAATACCTTTCACGTGTCCGCGAAGGGTCTGCGAACGGCCTATTGCACCCATTGATAAGGATGTTTCACTATTGCCAATACCTTTCACGTGTCCGCGAAGGGTCTGCGAACGGCCTATTGCACCCATTGATAGGGATGTTTCACTATTGCCAATACCTTTCACGTGTCCGCGAAGGGTCTGCGAACGGCCTATTGCACCCATTGATAGGGATGTTTCACTATTGCCAATACCTTTCACGTGTCCGCGAAGGGTCTGCGAACGGCCTATTGCACCCATTGATAAGGATGTTTCACTATTGCCAATACCTTTCACGTGCCTGCGAAGGGTCTGCGAACGGCCTATTGCACCCATTAATAGGGATGTTTCACTATTGCCAATACCTTTCACGTGTCCGCGAAGGGTCTGCGAACGGCCTATTGCACCCATTGATAGGGATGTTTCACTATTGCCAATACCTTTCACGTGTCTGCGAAGGGTCTGCGAACGGCCTATTGCACCCATTAATAGGGATGTTTCACTATTGCCAATACCTTTCACGTGTCCGCGAAGGGTCTGCGAACGGCCTATTGAACCCATTGATAAGGATGTTTCACTATTGCCAATACCTTTCACGTGCTCGCGAAGGGTCTGCGAACGGCCTATTGCACCCATTAATATGGATGTTTCGCTATTGCCAATACCTTTCACGTGTCCGCGAAGGGTCAGCGAACGGCCTATTGCACCCATTGATAGGGATGTTTCACTATTGCCAATACCTTTTACTTGTCCGCGAACGGCATATTGCACATATTGATAGGGATGTTTGACTATTGCCAATACCTTTTACGTGCCCGCGAACGGCCTATTGCACCCATTGATAGGAATATTTTTCTATTGTCACCAAACTTGTATTTCCACAATATGACAAGAATAGGAATATTGCACGTAAATGCACATGAACTGGCAAACTTTGCACAAATAAAACTTTTTCATGGTATTTAGTCAATTCAACTTTGGATACTAAGATACACATTTTGAAACATCCAAAGATTCTTTGTAGTCTTCGCAATTAAAACATTGATATGAAAAAAAATAAATAAATAAACTGTTAAGACTCTTAAATAATCACTTAAGGATGTCCGCTACTCTTTTTGAAAATAATAATACTAGCGAGCATGCTTAATACTATAGCGACACCACTCTCATTGTTGTCAATCTCGAAGTTGATAGATAAAGTAATCTGTTGAAAATGAAGTAGAGTGTCTTTATTTATGATATTGTTTTCTGAGAAGTGCCATCTCTGTTAGTTTGATATTCCATAATGACCTCGGATTTAGTCATAAAGACTAATATTAGAAAAATGATCCATTAAGTTAAAAAAGAGTAGAAGCAAACGATTTGGCTCTTGATAATCCAATCAAGCTATAGGGCCCAAAATTGTTCATACGTTTTAATAGACGAGATAATAAATAAGTGCACGCGACACGACCCACATAAACAAACGGTCGCTGCTCGCTGTCTTAGATTGGCTCAAGACTTAAAATACAATTCATAAACTTCAATACCAATCCCAAAATTTTCACTGAAATCAGTTCTATGGACAGAACAATGAACACAACATGAACACGGACAAACAGAAGCTTTTACAAGGATTCGTGGCTTAGCACATGTACATATATAAAATCTGGCGGGGTTAAGTTGGGCCAAACCTTTCCCCTATTGATAATTCTTAACAATAACAACAGTTTCTGAACTAGGAATAAGCAACCTAATAATTGAAACAAGCGAAGATAAATTAAGGACTTTAACTGCTTTTGACAACACAATGGTAGCAAAATTATTCGTAAGACGTACGAAAGCTCTCCTCATTGGTAAGAAAGTGTACATACTAATCGCTTTAATGTACTCTTGGCATGGTCTTCACAGATGAGTTTTATAAACGAAACAGTCATCAGACGCATTTATGAAAGCTATTTTGCCTTTTCAACAAAAGTTTATAGAGAGCCGGTGGTTAACGCGTCGGGCTACTAACACCAAGGTTTGTGGTTCCATCCTCGTCAGGGGTGAATATTTCATGCACCGATTTTCCGACTCTCTCTTGACAACATTTGCAAGAATGTTCTCAAGAAACGATGCTAGTCCGTCGGAAGGGACGAAAAAAGGTTGTCCCGTGTACAGGGAGAGCAATACCCTATGCACGTTAAAGACCCTTTTGTAGAGTTCGATAAGAGTAGGCTCAATATGGGACTTTAACATAGGCCACACTCACAAACTGCTAGCTGGAGAGGAATTTCTAGAAGTATTAGCTTGTTTCCCAATCCTGATTTTTTATCCTGATAAAAAATGCAAAACAAATGACGCTCAAGCATAATTTGTATTAATCAGAAAAATGAATTAACCTTTTGACTCTTAGGATAATCACTCAATATAGAGAAAACACTCACATGGTTGTCACGGAGATGATTGAGTTACCCTTGATAATTGAAGTTTAGCGTCTTTATAATGATATTGTTCTCCGAGAAGTGCCATCTTTGTTAGTTTCAATATTCCATTACAGAGCAGAATATCCGTCAGGAGTTGAGGGTTGTCACTGTTCTCAATTAAGTACCGACATCTTTGTCATACGTAATGTCCTTTAAAAGTTTCGAGTTGTTAAAAGAACTTTTGTTTGATTATTGCAGTCAGGCGAAAGAGATTTTTTGAAATTAATTGTAGAAAAGGCCAAATATTACCAAACATGATGAAGAGTTTATTTTGCATTACTTTATTAGCTAACCTTGCCGAAGGCAATGTGAGGTTTTGCCATCACTTAGCGTAGCGTCAGTCGTCCGTCGTTCAACCATTCAAAAATCTTCTTCTCTGAAACTGCTAAGCCAAATGTAATGAAACTTGGTAGGGTTGTTCTGTAGTATGTCCTCTAAATCACTATGTTCGAAATTGTGATTCAATAACAAACATGGCCGCCATGGCTAAAAATAGAACATAAGGGTAAATATTTACATAATGCAGGACCATATTGTAAACTAGTTTGTCAACTAAATATGCTATCCTGTTGAAATAAAGGAATTTATTATTATTATTATTATTAATGGTAACTTGCAGTTTTTTTGCAAATTACTCAAAAACCGTAACAGATATCAAAATTCTGGTAACGGTAAAATTGATCAGCACATCAAGATCTATCGGCCCTGAAATTTTGAAGAAGATCCGACAATCGTTGAAGGAGTTATTGCCCATTTTAAGACCAATATCTTAAAAACTTACAAAATATTTGAAATATATAAATTGCATATGGTTGAGCACATCAAGATCTTCAAAAGTTGTAACAGAGTCAAAGTTGTAGGACCGTTCCTTTTGCATGTTTTAGAAGTTATATCCCTTATCGTAAAAACAGCTTTTTATTCAACTTTTCAAAATATTTTTCTCTGATACCACTTGCCCAAATGTAATGAAACTTGGGAATGTTGTTCTGAATTATGTCTTATACAAGAATAATGTTCGACTTTTTGATTCGAAAGAAAACATGGCCGCCATGGCAAAAATAGAACATAAGGGTATGTGCAGTTTTTTTGCAAATTGCTCAAAAATGGTAACAGATTCGGTAATAGTGATCAGCACATCAAGACCTACCTGCCGTGAACTTTTGAAGAAGATCTGACAATGGTTGTAGGAGTTATTGCCCTATTTCTTATTTTTTTTCCAAATTGTGCTCTTTTTAGACCAATATCTTGAAAACTATACAAGATATTTGAAAAATTTAAATTGCAAATGGTTAAGCACGTAAAGACCATTCTTGATATTTTTTTCCTTAGAACATTAAAATTGATAATTCCATAGAGTAGCAGTCATTTGTTAAAATGTCCAGTATCATCGAATACAAGGTAGGCGATTCAGGCTCCTGTACGCCTCTAGTTTTAATACACTCTATTTGTCATCAATAATTAATGACAGAAGGTTTCGCATGCTAATTTGTTAAGATATTTGAATATACTTAGAAATCAAATCAGTTGAATATGTCAGTTGAACCCATTTACGACTTATGGCTCTTTAAAAAATAAAAAGACATTCATTTTTGTTTTTAAAACTAGAAAATTTCGATCACCATGTATCACAATCGTGTTGTGTTCAACTTTCTGTTACCCGGACCCTAAGTTGAAATTAATGGAGTAGGGAAGTTTGATGCCAAAACAAAATGGTTTTCCCACATTTTCTTTGAAATGCCTGTGCCAATTCAGGATCATTTTGATCTCCAATTTCTCTGATATGTTTTTGCCTTGTCTTGCCTTTTCTTCTTTGGTATATGAGATTGGTCATCCCAGTTTGGTAGGTTTGACTTTATCTACATTTACCAAATTTAGCTTAAAGTTGTCAAGTGAATCCTTGATGAAGTTCTATACCCATAAAATCATGTTCTTTTCATATATCCGTGTGAGCGATTCACACTCTCAAGAGCCTCTTGTTTCAAATCTAACCATGCACTATAGCATGTATATTTATATCAAGAGTAAATGATGCATGAAGAAATTTTTGATTTCTCAACCTTTTATCTTTTCAGATTACATGAGAACAGGGGCAGCGTTCGGTCTGATTGCACTTGTTGTTATGATCATTGGGCACATGTTTGCTTTTTATGCATTACGAAGACCTAGATATATCGTCAAAAGGCTGACTGCTCTTATCCATTTCATGACAGGTAGTCTTTACATTTCTTATTTCATCTTGTCCGATGATGGCTGGAATATCGCCGACGGGACATTAAACAACTAACAATCAATCAATCAATCAATCTTATTTCATCTTAATAACTGTATAATTTCGATTGAATTCAATGCAGTTGCATATCCTATTGTAAACAAGAAAACAAAAAAAACCTGTTGTCATAATACAATAAATGACTGACATAACAATGAAATACAAATGACATTAGCCTATAATGAGGTATGGAATAGGTGTACGCGACACAACATAGTTTGAGGTTCTCGCTGTCACACTTCAAACACTGTTCTGCAAATTGACGCCGATTTCTAACGGCTGACAGTTTGAGAATTGTTCTCTTCATTACACTGTGTTCTACTCTTTTTACGGAGATACTCTTAATATTTATCAAAATTGTTTCGAGTTCCTATTTACATTCACTTGGCATGCTTTTCAATTTATAAACGAATGTAACAATAAACAATTTGGTGAACACATCGTTAAGACATATAACACAGTAATAGGTTAGAACATTAATCGGTAAATGTAAAGTTCTAAAACTATCAGAAAAAAAGACTTGCAGTAGACCGTGGCTTGGAACTATGATCCTTCTTTTTATTCTTCCATGAGTTGGCAGAAACATCAGAAGATGATCTTATTTCATACACTTTTACATATCTATGGTTCTTGGGTGTGCAAAAACCAGTAATACGACAAACAACAAGACCAAAAACCTTGAGCGAAGGAACAAAGCAGTTCCGACATGACATACAGGCGAACTAACTTACGAAATTGTGACTTGATTCGAAAGATCGTAAGGTTCATAGGTATTCTCATCATTTTTATAAAATTTTTATTATATATATGCTTCAATATTTTACAGCTGCATGTGTCTTGGTGGAAAATGAAGTATTTATTCGAAGAACTGAATATGCAAGGAATCATTTACATCGCCGACTCCCGAAAGAAGCAGACTATTCTTACGGTTATTCATTCGTTCTTTCATGGATTTCTTTCGTAATATTCCTTGGTGCAGGGCTCGTTTTCCTCTTTACATCCCATAAAAAGAAGGCGGACAATCTAACAGATCCAATTGATAACTTAGAAATCGACGAGCCTATAGCTATCAGACGATGAGTTAATTTCCGGTTAAAATACTAGTACCCGGAAATGACGCAATAAATGACAGTCTAATGAAAGACGATGCATGCAATGATCAAACAACCAAAGGATGCATTCATGAAATGATACTAACTTTTCGTCTAAAAGCTATCTAACATTTGTCCGAAAAGGTTGTTGATTTGAATTGTTTGGTTTTTGATCCCAAAGTTCATCTTATGCGCCTCAAGAAAACAGGTTTAATTTTGTACGAGCAAATTATGTTTACATTGCCAGTAAAGACCGACGGTTTCGTCGATTGTAATAAAATGAACATTGTATTTTTTCTTCTTCGTGTTATGTTGTTTTCAAAATTGTTTTTGCTCAAGGATCACTTATCTACCTGTTATGTATAATGGCATTTGTAATTGTTGCGTTCCTTCATTTTCAACGATGTTTTTTTTTTCAACATATATCTTGTACTCATCACCTTTTACTCAGACTTTCTCTATACAATTGAACAGCTATAGAGTACCAAGACCAGTTTTGGATGAGTCGAAAGGGAAATCTAAGACCTGAATTATTAAAAAAAATGTTCTCTAAATAAGTTGACATTGTCTAAATTTGTTTTTGAATCATTAAAGTAATCTTTCTGTACCTTTGTTTTTAAGTCAATTTAAGCCAACAATACTATTTAACATTTTTCTCGACTCATTTGAGGCTAACATAGTTTTATTTGTTCGCCTAAAGACTATATACATGTATTTAATTAAACACTGTAGAACATTGTCCAAAATCCTTTGGTACGATTAGATAGTCTGAATTTGTGTGAACTCATTTCAGCTCAAGCTTATTGTTTTTGGAAACATCTTTATGTTTTATTCATTCTGCATAAAGCTAATTATTGTATGATGTTTACTTGAACAATAATTTTATGGCCCTCTTATATGTTATTCATTTTCATGATTTTCAAGTCTTTAATTTACATGACTGATTTTTGTGTGACCTTTCCTGTCTTTCCCAAAAGCGAACTAACCGAAATATTTCATTTATGTATGGTTGTACATCTTTTTTTTTACCATATTCACATTGAATGCGAGCGATTTAATCATTAAATAGACACATGTTTTTCTAAAAAAATCTTATTTTGTAAGGTGAATTAAAGATTCTGAAGAACAAAAATTGACCTATTTTTATTTTTGAAAAAAAAACCATTTAATTTCGCCCGGCAACCGTTGGGTAAAATATTTTTTTTAATCTTTTAATACATCTGACCATTTTTGTTATATTTTTTAAAGAAAAAAAAAGCTTTGCACATTAAGAATATACAATGTGCATTTTTTTTTATACCCCAATGAAAAAAAACCAATGACAGTCATTCCTAAAAAAGAATCAAAAGAATTTGGTTGGAAGATCATTCTTAGTACCTAATATAAGAAAACCCAAAGTTTTGAAAACTCCAGTTATATATCACCGAAGCCAACATTATATTATTTATATAGCGTATAAACAGATGCATTATTTTAATTTCATTTGCTAATTATAATAATATACATGTTAATCGAAACATGTTTTGTTCCCAAAGGTGTTGTTATTAAACTTCAGATTTCTTAAGGATTAAACGTTTGGAAACCCGGAGTATCACCAACTTAATGGGTTTCGAATGAGTGTATTCATATATTCTAAAACTTTGTATCATTTTTAACATTTTAACCTTGTAATCAATGTTGTCCTTGTGGTAATTCCAATAATGGATGTGTATATATTTTTTGGTATCGATTCTTGCCTGTTATTGCACTAATTATCAATTTACGTATTGTTGTTTGAATTTTTACCGCAATACACCAATTTTTACCATTTTTAAATAAAATGAAATAAACGCAAAAGTTCTGTGTTTTTATGAATTTCTATAAGCAAAGAGGCACCAATGTGGGGCATTCGAATGTCAAAGAGGCGCCAATGGGGCATTCAAATGTCAATAGTCCGAAAGGGCTACAACAAAATCAGTAAGCACGAACGAGAACAGCACGAAATACCACAAAATACAAATCAACCAAGGAGAAATCATATTTTTAACTATAACTCATATGAGTACATTTATGAAGCATACCTGAACATGGACCCTTTAGGAAAAGAATAGGAAATGAAAATCGAAAAAAAAAACTTAAGAATGTTAATGAAGATTTTAAGAATTTAGTTAGTATAAAAGAAGACAGAAAAAAAGCTTTAATGAAGCATCTAGCTTGAAGTCAAAAATATAAAAGAGAAAATAGTAAGAAACAACTGAACTGAACTGAACTACAATGCAGAACGACAACTCATCTGAGTGATCCGGAACGGTAAGTTGTTCCTTGTCCGAAGAATGGTTTTCCAAAAGTCAAAATCTGTATTATATTTTTAGATTTTAGATCGTAATGTCTTCTTAAGAAACAGTAAAAAATATTTTTCGTCTGAAGAAACGCTCCGAAAACGGTCTTTTGACCAACATGTTTTCAAACGCCATCAAGTCAAAATCTGTTTTGCAAAAGCAACAACATGACCTTAAACACAAACCAGTTCATTAAAATAACAAATGAAAACGAAAAAAAACATATGCAGGTATAGAAAAAAACACATGCTACTATCCTCATACTATAGAAACGGTCACTGTGAAATGAGACTTTCAGTTTTTAAGATTCAAACACAGAAGAAGCAACAAAGGGCATTTGAACGTTGGCAGTCCTTAAGAACAAATAAGTTGACACCAAGGACAGCAACATGAGGATACACACATATATATAATGGAAGATAATGACATGTGGAATAAGTGAACACGACACATCCCATTTATATCAACATTTTAAAAGAGCACATTGAAAACAGCCAGCGGCCTTCAACGCTGTCCAATAAACAGAGCAATTTTGTTAGTTATTTAGTTTTTGCCTTACAAGCAGTAGGAATTCACTTTCCACGAGATCCGTACATGTATCTAACTGTGGTGTCAAGCGCGGATAGCCAATCAAATTCCTTGAAATTTATATCTCATTGTGTGTATCGGTATATGCAAAATAGTCTTATTATGCGTGGCACAACAGTAAGAGAAAACAATGAATGTTATAAAACAATTTCCAGTTTACTTTATTGTCATCATTATTTGTTTCATCTCTTTTAAGTTTCAATTGAAAGATTAAAACCTCAATTTATTTCAACCAAACCAGTATAACACACCTTGGGTTGTTCCGGATATTTCAAATTTGGAATCCCTTTTTTTTCTTGTAAACTTCGGAAAAACTGGTCTGGAGCCGTCTCCCACATTTCGGTTTCTTAGACTATAGGGTGGAATCACCTTTTAAAACATGTTGGTCTTTTTGGATCCGGCTCTGGGTAGGTTCAATGAAATATAAATTCACATTTTGAAAGAAACACCTCGGGCAATAAAAATGATTTAGGGTATAGTACAGAAATTAAAGCACCAATTTATCGTGTTTTAAAGGCTAATTTGCTTAAAACTTTTAGTCAACGAAGTTTGTTGAATTCACGTAACTAACAAGCAATATATTATTATATATATTTGATCCTATTTAACCGTCTACTTCCAAAGCACATAAACAGAATCTCCAACAGTTATTTCCCCTTCTATATCTACTACGCCATTTACTCCAAATGTAGGTCCACCGTAAGCTTTGTCAAATCTGCATCTAAATATTAAGAAAAAAAAATAATAATAAAACGTCGTTAAATTACAACAAAACTATCTTTGGACAATGTGACGTCCGTTGCAATGCTTATAGGTCTGGAGTATTTAAAATATTATTTTCAAATTTACAAAAGGAGTACAAGTTCGTACATGTAAGCATATCAAATAATATTTGACCTTGAAAGCAACATACATAACTTACCTGCTTACGGTGTTTATATTTCACAACTTATTCGATATGCCAGGGCTTGTACAATTTTTTCTGATTTTTTGATACAACACCGCTGTCTCCGTGACCGACTCTTTGAAGAAAATGCATCTCATACAGTCCCTAACAAATCTTCCTTCGTTATCAGCGACTTGTGAAAATTCAAAATTAGGTTGAACGTATTCGTTAGTGTTTGTTTTGATTAGGGTTTTGCTGGTTGTTGTGCTGAGATGATCATCTTATTATCCCTATTATTTCTTCACAACCCTGTTGCGTTGTCCGTTACTACCTGTCTTTATGATCGCAATGGAAGAGGGAGGTTTGGCACGCCATAAAACCTGGTTTAACCCACTTAGAAATACACGAACTAAGTCAGGACCATTGCGATCTATAACTATTCCGGTGTGTCTTCCATGTTTTGTCTTTTCTCTTGGACATTGAAATTGGTCCTCCAGGTTCGGTAGTTTTGTTATTACCTTTATTGACTCCGAATATGTTACATTATATTCAAGAAACAAACTTTATGATGTACCAATAACAATCAATAATTTCAAATCAGTCAACAAAAACGACTACAAAACGATGAAACAGACAAGACACAAACACACAATTACAAGCAAACAACACTCAGCAACGCGATCCCAAGTTGTACTTGTAACGACATTGAGCTAAACTTAAAGTTGCTCAGAAATTAAAAGCAGTTCCTGGTAGTTGCCTCTCTTTGCTGTCGGTCAATTCAGTTATCAATCTGGTAAAGGAAGACAAAACAAAACCCCATGACAAACCAAAATCTTTAATACTCATCGGTATGTTCATTATTATAAACTTTGATCTCATAAGACAAAGTATCATCACATAATGACAAAGTATCATCACAAAATGAAAAAGTATCATCACAGAATGACAAAGTATCATCACATAATGAAACAGTACCATCGCATAATGACAAAGTATCATCACATAATGAAGAAGTACCATCACATAATGACAAAGTATCAACACACAATGACAAAGTATCATCACATTATGAAACTCATCATCATAAGGCAGCTATGGTGTTCCATAAATCGGAGAGATAGAAATCACGAGCTTATGATGATAGGCTGTGGTTGAATTAACACCGTATGGACTCGTGAGCGGATGAAAAGGTGATTCACGTACATGGAAATGATTAATAACACACTTTGAAAAGGGATAACCGGATTAAAAACAAAACAAGGTATGTTTGAGTATCATTTTTCGTTGCCCATTTCAATTATATATTAAATGCCATGGCTCACGGAACACTTGAAACCGTTCCCTTTAAAAGATGCATGATATTTGTTCGAAAGAATGTTTCAGTTTTCTTCCAACTTAATGACAAAATGATGTTACCAAAAAAAATAACAATAAAACATATTTTTTTCTAATGAAATTCCACTATTTAAGAATATAAAGTGCATACACGTGCTTTTAGGAATATGAAATATATCAAAACACCGTTTTTTATAGGCACGAATCTTATAATAAAAGTTATGCCCGAAAATTAAAGTAACGCCGTCTGAAAAGGTTATCAATCGGTAACGCATATAAAAATGGTTAAGAAACAGCAAATGATTAATGCTGGAGCCGATGGTTATATAACGATAAATCTTTCTCATTCCGAAAGAATCAATATCAACCTGTATTACTCAATTTGTAGATCTACTAGTCAGTGTCTATGTTGATGACTGTGACTGCCAAGAGCAATATGTAACACATACAGACTGCCGGGCAAAAAAGATACAATTCAAATTGAATCATTATTTAAAAAAAAATACTGCTATGAAATAAAAAGTCGGGAATCCTAATTTTGGTAGAGCGCATCAGATGTAGCTAAATTTAATGTCTGGAACTTTGTTGTCATTTGAATTTATGAAAACTTCTTATCATCTTTGAAAACATGTACAGCGTCTTCGGCTATTCCGTCAACTATTTCGATGCGATATTAAGCGTATTGAAACATGACATATAAAACCTTTTATTTTAAACATACGTTTTAGAATAGAAAGTATTTATCAAATACATTTTACACATATGAACCCGAAACACAAAACATGTCCATTTTAAAACTCTCTGTCTGACCCTTATTAATCGAAGGAAAATTCCTTGGCAAAAGTTATTTTCAAAGTATTATTCATATTATTTGCTATACTATAATCTCTGCTATATTTTCATGACCACGGCTGTGTACGAATTTTCTGCCAAAAATAATGTAAAAAAGCTCTTGCGAGCTTGTGTTTGTTGTTATTTACAAATCCGAATTCAAATAAATCTTTCTTATCTTATTATGCAAACGTGTGTATCTGATTTTAATTTTTTAAAATAAGCTAAAGTCAAAACATCAATATTACTTGTACTTACCTCAATCACAAGATTTAGCCCTGTCTTTATGTTATTGTGTGTTGATGGGTCAATATCGAGTGCGCCATACTTGATATTTAATCTATAATTAGTCGCGATAAGCTAAATTTAAACAATACACCGGTAAGAAGGTAAGCATACACCATGATTCACACAAATAAATTAGTATCTCCCAATATCTTGACGCAGCGACTGAAAGAATATTCCTTGATACTGTTTTAATTTGTAAATAAATATAGTTTAACTAATAAGTCCCATAATATTAGGAATGATGATTCTTCAATTCTGGACATTGTATGTCAAATTAGAAGCGGCGAAATCAAAATTGCGTCGATTAAATCAGTCTCTAAATTGCCCAGTATTACAAAAGAGATATATTTCTCAATCAATACAAGCATTAATTTAATAATTCAAAATCGTCAAAAAGCAGTTTTAGTTTGTTTTTTGTTGTTGTTGATTTACTGATAGTTTGTAAAAATTAAGCAATGTAGTATAATTTTAAATGCATAAAAACTACTTTCAAATTAATTTTACGCTGGAATTCAGTAAACTATTTTAAGAAACTCCTGTCCGTGATTGTTGGTAGTTAAGTTTATACAGTCAGGGGACCAACTTGTACAAGTCAGAATGATCAGATTCAATCTTACTTGTACAAGTCAGATTAAACAAACTAGAGTTATCTTCTCCTTATTTTTAGAAATTTCAATCTGACTTCTACGAGTAGAATATACTAGAATGTCTTTTTATCAAAGTCTCTTATCCAGAGATATTCTCTATGGTTAAATTCCTTTTCTATATACTGAGATCTATTTATAAATCTTACAAAATAGTCATGGGTTTGTAATTTAGATTTTTTGTTTTTATATCATTCTTACTTGTACAAGTCAGAATCAAAATTTTACTGCCCTCCTTTGGCAGTAAATTTCTCTACTTTGGCGGTCGTGAACACCATGGTCTTTAATTATGCTTAAATCATTAAATAACAATTATTTATGTGTTAGTTATTCCCCTGAGGGCGGATGCCCGATGGGGGATAACTGATTTATACCACAGGACTGTAGAGGGTGCTAAATGAAAGTTTATGATAATTAATGAGGGGGGTCTTTTATGAATTTAGCCGTATCTACTGATAAAGCATGATTAATGCAGGGTATCTCGTTACATTTTATGACATAAACCACATTGGTGTTCAAAACCGTGGATATAAATGACAGTCTTAGATAATTAGCTATGAAATTCTTTGATGATAATTGAAACTTTACAGTCAATCTGTTTCCTATTTGCTCATGATTCTTTCATCCTAAATGCAGGATGTCATTGTTGACCTTGTGAAAGAATTTGAATAAGATTTATTGGTTTTGAGAAATGTTATTTCAAAAACATTGAATATTGGAGCAAATTTGATAGAAACAATTCTTACTCTAACAAGTCAGATTCATTCTGACCCATAAAAGTCAGAATTGGATCTGACTCTACAGAGTAAGAAACCATAAATATAATCTTACTGGTACAAGTAAGATCTATTCTGACTTCTACAAGTTGGTCCCCTGACTGTTATAGCCAAACGTTAACATCAAGTTTGATAGAAAAGCAAGCTTATTTAAGACAATCAAATAAATTTAACTTCTACGCGTGCTATCTTTATTTCACAGCCTCTTTTCGTTTACCTGATAATTAAATTTATTTCCAAACAGTAACACATACATGTATTTATGTAAAGATGTATGTATACTTATGCAATTAAATAGTGGGTTATTCATGTTTTTTTTTCGCCTCATGTATATGCAACAATTGATTTAAAAAATATTTTATGAGAATAAAAAACAAATATGTAACAAATTTCGCTTTATTTGCATTATTGTGTTGTAATTTAACACGCATTGACCCTTTTTTGCTTTTCTCACGTATTTTGTAACCTTTTCACCCTGCGTTATCGGTGTATCGGCATTTGCAAGCGATATATAAGATAAATGAACTCATTTATCATGTTAACCCATTCCACGTGATAATGATTGTTCTAAAAATATTGACCTGTTTGAGCAGAAATGTGTGTAAATATTTTTTTTGTAAATAAATTCATATTTCAAATGAAGTATTGATTTTGTAAAGAGGTTGTGGAAGAAATCGTTCAATAATGAATTATGATGCCAACAAAATTAAACACCTAAAGATATGAGGTGTTCCGTGCAATAGCATTTGTTTTTATATAAGAATGGCTACTGGGCTTATTATAGACCTTTTTGATGACATATTGCTATTTTTGAAAATTTTGCCTTTTCAAAGTGTGTTATTTACCATTTCCATGTACGTGATTCACCTTTTCATCCGCTCACGAGTCCATACGGTGATTAAGGTTAAATGTTTTAATGTTCAAAATTATCTGGTTTCGAAGTTTGTAATTCTCAGACCTTGGAATTCAAAGAACCAAAGTAGGTGTCTAATAAACTGATAATTTCGTTTTTGTTGTAGCATCTTATCAGTTGCATTTGATTCAAAAATATTGGAAGGCCGAGAACCAAAAGTGCCGTAAGAGACGTTTTCTATTAACAAGACCAAACAAGGAAAAAGCACCAAAATTTTTGACATTGCGCATTAATCGGGGAAAATTAAGTAGTGCTTAATGAGTTGATGGTTAAAGCAAATAACATATTTTCTGTAACTGCAATTATAGTTTTCATATTACCGGTATAAGGCAAAACATGAAAAAGCCGTTATTTTTTAACTCGGAGGAGTGCAGATTTTGGTTTGTCGTAGGGTTTTGTTTTGTCTTCCTTTGCCGGCTTGACCCACTAAATTGGAAATAAGCAGCGCGACGGGTGTGCTATAGCAGACAGGAACCGCTCACTCTTCCGGAGCACCTGAGTTTACTATTGTTACGACCTGAGTTCGTTTTGTTGATTTCAATTAATTTCTGTTCAATTAATTTTTTTGTTTATTGTTTCCTCGTGCTGTTCTAGTTTGTGTTAACCGGTTTGTTGTTGCCCTTTCGGACTTTTGACACTCGATAGTATTGATGCCAATTAAATGTGTTATTAATGTGACTTTTTGTAGTGCTAAATGAGATGAAGGTTTAAGAAAGCAACAGCTTTTCTGTATCTGCAATTGTTTTTTTAACTCGGATATTTAATTAAACTTGTGTAAAGAAAAACCTGAAAAACGCTATTAAATGGCATAAGGGGTTATCTTACCACTTAGACCCAATGAAGAGTTTTTGTTTGGGTATATCAACTTGTATACTTTGTTTGACTTATTACGGTCAATCACACAGTCGCACCGTATCCTTTATTGTGCTATTATTGACTGCTCTGGATTTATTTAATTAAACTTGTGTAAAGAAAAAGATTTTGCTTTAATAGACAAACGAAATTATCAATCATTCAATCACCATTATACAGTTGTCATAAATACAAGACTAAGACACGTTCACACATGAAAAGCGTCAAAAATCGGAAGATCACACAGATAAACACGTCGAAAACCGAAAAGGACGCAATAGTTCTAGATTTCATACTGACCCTTCGGATTTTTCTATCTGAGTAAAGTCATTTTATGTAAGTTTAATCCTTTTTTCTTTTTTATAGCTACAGCAGTCATTTTTATTCAAATTATTTCTAAACGAGGATCGTTTGCTGCAAACGGGTGATATAACATTCATGCAAAGTTTCATCTTATTTGGTACATTGGTTTCCAGAGGACAATATTTTTAAAATTATTTACGGACCATGACGGAGACCGACATTTTTTTTTTTGGCCGAATAACCTTTTATAATAAACAATCAAACAATTTTAAACTATGATAATGCTAGGAGACATGATACGTATATACAATTAATACAAAAAAAAACGGGTATGAAACGCTTAATTTGGTTATGCTATATATCGATATTTCAAGGAGTAACCTCTTTCAGACACGATACCAATATTTGAAGGTGAGCTATAAAGTTTAGGGTAAGAAGGCAATCCATAGAGTAGGCTTTTATAGCAGTGCCAACACTTCTTTCACAGTTCTTAATTGGATCTACGAAATCATAGTTCAAAGTTGAATGCCCAAATGTCAACTTGGAATCGAGAAATGTCAACTTGAAATTGAGAAACGTTAAAATGGAACTAAAAAATGTCAACTCTGAAGTGAGAAAGGTCAACATGGAACTGAGAAATTTGTAACTACGATCGATACATGTAAAAGAACTAATGGCACTACCGGTCCTTCGTAAATATAAGTTCCTATGCTCTAGTACTACATAATCACAAATATAGATACTCACTCTTTAAGTGTCTTGAGTGGTTCTTTTGGATCTTTAATTCCACTAACAGGATCAATATTTGGAAAGCTGCATCTAAATATAACATGCTCCATTAGTTATGCGGTGATAATTTGCAGGTGATAATTTGCAGAAAATGTTTGTTGACTTGACATAAAAACACTAACGACACTAAACAGAAAGGTTAGGCGTCCATACGGGTTCCGGGTTGCGAATAGGCCCGCATCGCCGCTGACCTTGTCGGAAAAAGGCTACTATTAGAAAGAGCGCTCAGAAACCCGACATTAGGCCTAGGTCAGGCCGCCTTGCCCACAAAGAAACTAAGATGTGTGCCCCGGGTGTTTGAAATAGGCAGCCGTGTCATAATGAATGCCTGGGTCTTCTATAATGCGGAGAACCTAGCTAACCGCAAACTATAGTGCTGCATCGTGTTGGGAAAAAGGTCACGTACCTAGCACGTTTAATAACCCTGCTGCAGGTCTCGGTTAAAGTAGGACCCGTAGGATCCACATTTAGGAGACTAACTTGCCCGTCCCTACCCATCACTCCTTTTTCCACTGGTAGTCAAAACTGATCTTGTGTCCCCCTTTTCTCCACTTCATCATCATTTCATGTTCATTGTATCACCCTCTTCATGTTCATCTGGATGTAGCAAAATAATTGCATATTAACGTGAACTATTTTCCGTTGATTTTCATTGACCACGAATATTGCGAAAATTAGTATTTCGCGATAATTACTACGTTTACAGTGATAGAAAAATTAAAATATCCAAACCATGTACACATAATTCTACAATAAACATATGCAAGATATATGCTATTGACACAATTCGAAAATGATATTAAGGATCTTGTGCATGCTTATTGCAAATATTTTGGCCATTCAAGCCTTCTCGTTAAAGTTTGTATAATTTTCTTGCTATCTTTTAATATTGGCCGTTTGACTAATGGTCTAGCTATTAAAACTTCCGACCGGAGGGACGAGCAAGATAATTTTCGTCACTTGTTCAAAGGGACTTATTGGTGTTTTTCAGTGACATTAATCTTCAATTTCAGCTCTTTTTTGCATGAAGGAATAACATCAATTTTCCTTGCTAAAGCTTTAAATATTTGCCTTCTTGATACAAGAGAGGTAATCCGAAATTCTTTTAAAATATTGCTTTTGGGTTCTGTTCTTTCTTTTAATCTTATTTCTGAAGCCATAAACGATGCTTATTATACCAGGTGCCCATTTTTATTTTTTGGAAGAACGTTGTTTGAGAATCACCTTCTGCTACAGGTCAAATCTGATTCCCCCTTCTTATTACAAAGTATCTTATATAGGGGTCATCAGACAAGAAAGTTTTGTAAGTCTAAACAAGAGGCTCCAATGAGCCCGAATCGCTCACCTGACTTAAGGCCCTTTTTTATATTTAAAGGGTCCCGTGCGGGGCCCGGGTGGCGAATAGGCCCACAGCAGAGCCTAGCTTGTCGTAAGAGGCGACTAAGGGTCTTGGGATTCTGACGTCGGGTCAGTGCTCAGCCCACAGAGCGACCAAGTGTGTACCCTAGGTGGCTGAATAGGATGGCCCTCGTCCGCGGGGGTTGTCAGGTCTATAATACGGAAACCCTGACCGCCGACCATAGTGGGCCAACGTGTGTGGAGAGTGCCACGCTTCATGCACGTAAAAGACCCCTTTGTGGACCGCCAAGTAGTGCATCACATAGGCTAAATTTCCCGCCCCTACCCACCTCTCCCCTTTTCCTGTGGTTCTTCAAAATTTACCGGTCCTTTGTGTCCCATTCCACCCCCATATTTCATTAATCATCATCATTTCATGTTCATTGTATCATCCTTTTCATGTTCATCGCCTGTAAATAACCTATATAGCGTTGCACGGGCGTAAAACACCAACTCACTCACTCACACTATATTTAATGGGGCATAACTTCAACCTTAGGGGTCATCTGACACCATCAATTAACTTAATGCATTAAAGTGTATAGTTCAATTAGCTTTAACATTTAAGCAATCAAAAGATTTTTATTATTTTCTAGTTTTCCAGCTATAAGGCATAAACAGTTATTTGGACATTTAAGGGACCATAACTCATACAAGTGTTCAATAAAAAACTTCCATCATATTGAATTTTTGTAGGGCTTCGGGTCAGGTGAGCTAAAAAGCAGAGCCTCACAGAATATATGTGCACTATTTACACCCAATGAAGGGGAAATGGCTACAAACAAAATACTGAAAATACAACAACAAAAAATACAATATAGTGCCAAAAACAACACTCTGATTCTTAAAAGTGTAATTACATGTACTAGTTACAAATGTATCAAATAAAATAATAATCATATAATAATAATAAGAATAAATCCGAGCAAAAAAAAAACAAGTACAATGTAAAGCAAGACGTAAAATAACATTTAATCTTTTAAAATAGTCTATCAGCCAACCCTCAAAAATAGCATTTTGAATGTCTACCCCGGGGAACAACAGTTTTTCGGTGGTTTTATATAGTTTAACATCTAAACTTTCAAATTTACCTTGTTATACCGGAATAAAAGTGTCCAAACAGGGTATAACATGCGCCATTTTCAATGCACCCATTTTGACAGACACAAATCATGTTGAAAGCATTATATTCATATTGCTGTCAAATTTTAACAATGCGGTGGAATATAATTCTGTAAGGTGTTATGTAATCAGTATAATATCAATAAAAATATGACGTATAATATTTATCGATAAGTATCGATGTAGTACCGATATCGGGGCTCCTTCAAACACTCTGTATACGTTGCTTTTTTCGCTTAATTTTTGTAATTTTTTCGTCGCTGTAGTCATATTTACAATGCATGTTTGCTTTCAATGACCATAAATCGTTCATTGATATGTATTCTGATCATAACAGTCGATGGGTACTTAGAAAGTTACACCAATGGGCAGATAATCGAGCCACAATACTTCCTATGCATATTTGAGCTAAAACCTTAGTACAGAAACGATGCATTTAACATTTTGTTACATGATATCTATTCGATAAAAAATATGTTTTTATTTCAAATGTGTGGTAATATACAAATACACATCGATATACTCATCAAGAACCAATTTATTTAGTAAAAAGGGGGGGTCTAAGTAGATGCTTTTAAAGTATTAAGTATCACAATATTTTGTTCTTTAGTACGAAATAAAATGCACAAAATGGTTCAAACATGTAAAAATATTATCATTAGATAGATTTACAATATCTTAAAGCTTATTTTCCTTGTTTACTTTGATGTGCTATATGCCCATTTATAGTGCATTTGTTAACACCAGCTCTGAAAATAAATGATGAACCTATCTCTCTTTGGAAGATGAAGATTTGGCAACATAAAACCTGGTTGTACCCAATCAGGACGATTTCTCTGGTATGTCATGCGTTGTTTGGTATATTCTTCTTAGATATATGAGAATGATCATCCCAGTTCGGTAGTTTTGTTGTTACCTAAAAAGTACCAAATAACTTCATTTTTGTGTGCAAGAAACACTATATTGACTGTTTGACAGCTGAATTGGGGGTTGGTTGTACCAGCAAAAGCACCACATACACGGCTACAACACTGTCTAAGGAGGAAATCATTGACTATCACAAATCTGTCCATTTCCTCCTTCGGCATTTCTGTTGGTGGCAATAATGATGACATTCCATCCCTGTATTGGATTCCTAAATTATATAAAAATCCATACAAACAGCGCTTCATTGCAGGGTCATCCAAATGTACAACTAAGCCTCTTTCAGTTCTGTTGACTTCAATACTTACGGCAATAAAATCCGGCCTCCAGAAATATTACAATTGTTGTTATTCTAGAAATGGTGTCAATCAAATGTGGATCCTGAAGAATTCGAAAGAACTGATGGAGATTCTTAACTCTAAACCAGTTTCATTTTGTAACAGCATCAAAACATTCGATTTCACCATACTTTACACTTCTATTCCACATGAAAACGCAGCTTTTTCAAAAAGAATGGAAAACGCAGGTACAAATATCTAGTAGTCGATTATACCAAGACTTACTGTGTCATCAATGAGTCGAAGAAAAAGAACAAATTTACATAAGACCAAATAATAGACATGCTCAACTTTCTTATTGACAACATATTTGCTCAGTTTGGTGGACGTGTTTTTCAGCCAACAATAGGGATTTCAATGGGCACTAATTGTGCACCTTTGCTTGCTGATTTGTTTCTTCATCTTCTTACAATCTCTTCTAGACAAAAAGATCGTAGAGTGGCTCTCTCTTTCAACCTCACGTTCCGTTATATTGATGATGTCCTTTCACTAAACAATTCTCGATTTGGTGACTTTCTCTATCTCATATATCCCCAGGAGCTTGAGATAAAGGACACAACGGATTCTAGAAAGTCTGCTTTATGTTTAGATCTACATCTCGAAATTGACTCTCAAAGAAGACAAACGTGATGACTTCAACTTTCCAATCGTCAACTTTCCCTTCTTGTGTAGCAACATTCCGTCCGCTCAAGCTTATGGAGTTTACGTATCTCAATTAATTCGTTACTCCAGAGCGTGCGGGACTTACATCGATTTCCTAGCAAAGCGACACGTCTGACGCAAAATTGCTCACACAGGGTAATGTTGCTCCTCGGTTGCTGTCTTCACTCAAGAAATTTTACGAAAAACATTCACTTATAGACAAATATGGGATTTCGATCTCTCAGATGAGAGCAGATGTTGGTTTGTCATAGGGTTTTGTTTTCTCTTCCTTTACCGGATTTGACACGCTGAATGGACTATTGGCAACGCGACGGGTGTGCTATAGCAAGCAGGAACTGCTTACTCTTCCGGAGCACCTGAGTTCACTCTTGTTTCGACTGGAGTTCGCGTTGTTGATTGATATTCAGTTATTTTGTGTTTCCATGTTTTACATGTTGTATGTTTTTGTCTCGTTCTTGTTGGTATTTACTGGTTTTGTCTATTGTTATATCAAAATTACTGTCGGAAACAGCAAAGCCATTACCCCGAACACTTATCAAATGATGCAAAGACATTTCATTGATGTAGACTTGACCATCGTTAAAACCTTTTGCTATGAAATGCCAGGAAGCACATCGATGGTATGAGATATTAACCATATTTAACGTCTTAAAAGTTTACAGAAATTTATAAACATTAGAGCAATACCATCAAATTTAAAGTTCATATTGTATTTACTAGTATGGCTGTTCTTGTTCTTTAACATGTAGAATTTTACATATACATGGCCAGAGGATAACATGACTCTGACTATTATGCAAGGACACCAAAACTAACACTTCAATAACCACTGTTTTGTTAAACACATGCTGTACATTTAAGACTAACTCAAAAGCATTCTAGATGTACCTCCTTAACGTAAATTTGATGTTTAAACAAAAGGCAAGGTATCCCATAAAGATTAGTTCCACTAATTGAACAGTTTATATTATTTTTTTAAAATCTAAAATTGTATATCACAATATTTCATATTACATTCTAGTATACTTACTATTGCAAACAGAAAGCTTATGACAGGAAAACATGTGCGTCTTACATTCATGTTATTGGTGCCGAGATAAAACAAACTTTTCCCCAACAAATACACGACTTAAAGCTTTTGCAACATATGTCCTTACTGACGGCTTTAATATTTCGATGCATATCACTACCTCCATAAAAAGGTAGTTTTCAAACAATACACTTCTAGATTAGCCCTTTCGACAATGTAACTATTGAAATAAAAAAAACTATACCGATTTATAGCAAACGGTTATTGTTTTATTGAGGAAAATACTTTCATTTAGTGACATCTCTTTAAAATGGGATGTAGTTTATTCGTCTTAGAACTTACGAATAAATATACTCAAATTTTGTAATTTGCACATCAAATATTTTATGAAAGGATATGGAAATAATAAAGTAAACAAGAAAAATAAGCAATTATATGTTTTACATATATTCAATTATACTATTTTCTTACATGTTTGAACCGTTTTGTGCAATTCATTTGGTATCAGAGTACAAAACATTGTCTTAGTAAGTATTTCAGAAGCATGTACAAAGACCCCCCTTTTACTAAAAAGCATTGTGCAAATTTGGTTCTTGATGAGTATATCGATTTGTATTTGTATATTACCACACATTTGAAATAAAAACATATTTTTTATCGAATAGATATCATGTAACAGAATGTTAAATGCATCGTTTCTGTACAAAGGTTTTAGCTCAAATATGCATAGGAAGTATTGAGGCTCTATTATCTGCCCATTGTTGTAACTTTTCAAATAACCATCGACTGTTATGATAAGAATACATATCAATGAACGATTTATGGTCATTGAAAGCAAACATACATTGCAAATATGACAACAGCGACGAAAAAATGACAAAAATTAACCGAAAAAGCCACGTATACAGAGTGTTTAAAGGAGCACCGATATCGGTACTTCATCGATACTTATCGATAAATATTATGCGTCATATTTTTATTGATATTATACTGATTACATAACACCTTACAGAATTTTATTCCACCGCATTGTAAAAATTTGACAGCAATATGAATTCAATGCTTTCAACATGATTTGTGTCTGTCAAAATGGGTGCATTCAAAATGGCGCATGTTATACCCTGTTTGGACACTTTTTGTACGGTATAACAAGGTAAATTTGAAAGTTTAGATGTTAAACTATACCAAACCACCAAAAAACTGCTGTTCCCAGGGGTAGACATTCATCTCGAAAACTAGAGGCTTTTTTCGATTTGGCTGATAGACTAAAAGGGATCGCTGGATTTATAAATTCTATAAGGAAAACAGGTTGCGACATTGGTTTTAACGGGATTATGAACTTGACCTCTTATTCGGTCCTCGTGTCCTCACTCAGTTTATCTATGACATTAGTAACCTTTAAACTTTCAATAAAAAGAACGGAGTATCAAATAAATCATTAACCTAAAACAGATTTTTCAAGGACCTTTTTAATCTAACATCATGAAATGGAAACCTACCTATCACATTTATCAACCATTCTAAAATACACAGTGTCACCTATCCGAATTTCAGACCAGGAATCCTACAAAAGAAGCAAAAGGGTCAAGGCCAAGGAAATATAAAATTTACATAAAAAAAAACATTAAACAGAGAATAATGAAAAACAAAATAGAGTTAACAATGAATTTGATTTAAACGTAACAGTTTGAAATTGTTACTCTTTAATATTGCATTGTGAATAGATGAATACCTGTATTTATTTGACTATGAGATGGAAATAAAAATAACTGAAACATAAAATGATACCCAATAACGAAAAATGTTTTCTGAAATACAAACTACGAAAGGGGATGTCAAATAGCGGTTAATTTTATTATGCAGTATACTACATGTAGTACATGTGTATAGGCATTTTTGAGCTGTAACTAAAGAAAAGTCTGACGGCCGATATTATGATTATCCCCGGGATATAACCGGAGCCTCTGTTCAATCGCTAAGTAAAATTAATATCAAAATTGCCGAACTTGGAGGATAAATCTTAATCATTGTCCAAGAGAAAAGACAAGGTAAGGAAGACATACCAGAAAAATAGAAGATCGCAATGGTCCTGTCTTAGTGCAAGCATCTTAAAAGAACTGGTGGGTTAAACCAGGTTTAAAGCCGCGCCAAACCTCCCTCTCCCATTGGCGATCAACACAGTAGAATCAAATATCAAAGTACCAAAGTCTGTTCAACATTTTATCAATTTCAGTTCAATCGTTTTTATTTGTAATCGGGAAACCACCGTGGAATAGATAGACGGACGAACATAATAATGCTTTGCCTTCATATATTATTGTTGGTCAGTCAAAATTTTATGAAAATCCATTGAATTGCTTTGCGTTGTCATAGGGAAACAATCATAGACGGACGGACGGACAACCAAAACGCAGGATATTACATCAATCTTAGATTGGATATTACATAAAACATCGCTATTTCGCGAATAACAGTACATGAACAAAAAAAAAACCAACAAAAACGGATTGTAGTTACTGGTACACGTGTTAAAAGAATAAAAAAAAATTGTTTGAAAATTGTATAAAGTTGATTTACATGCATGTTCTTATTGCGAAATTGATTAGCAAAGACACAGTTTTAACAGTAAATTAAGTTTCAAAACATTTTTTAAAATCATTTAACAATTTTATACAAGTGCGAGATGTCTCTATGAAAGTCTTGAAAAAAATCAGATGAACGTATTTATATATGTATTTATCATACATTTAGCTTTAATACCTTTAAATTTGTCCGTGTGTAACAGCCGTTTTACAAGCCATATCTTGACAAGGGACTTTTTTTACCATATCAAGCCATTGCGTGCACAAAAGTGGGCAAATATGGCCATATCAGACCACGCGTGCACAAAAGTCGGCAAATATGTCATATCAAGGTCTATAGCCTCGCTTTGAAAATTGATCGTCTGCTGTTTACTGAAAATGTATGATAAAAAGATTATGACACAGGGTTTTCCATATCAGGTCCTATATCATTCCTCGACCCATATTAGGTCTCGGTTAGTGCCTCGACCTAATATGGGAGTCTCGGAATGATATGGGACTTGATATGGAAAACCCTGTGTATTAATCTATATATATTGTACGTAAAATAACATTCTGAAATGATTCTACATGTAATGAATTGACAGTACATGTATGTAGAAGACACTATAATTACATGTACCTCATCAAATGCTTTAGTGTCTCCCTTTATTGTTATGTTAGGTCTGAAGTTCAGCATAGAGAGTTTCTTTTCCAGTTTAGTGTTCAAATCTGCTAGTGACGACTCTGATGCTATCATATATGAACAATTGTCCGGAAACGCCATCTTTGAAAAATAAAGGAACATTATTTTGTAGAAAAAGGTTCTTGCTTTATATTGACCGGCCCTGATATAATAAAAGCGAACCAGAAATTTACAAACAAGTGTGGCCACTAAAAGTAGGTCTCACCTGCCGGCACCATCACTAAAATCAACGACCTAAGCTTTCATTTCTTGATATAAACACTAAAAGTGTCTATATAGGCAACTTCAGATGCCTAGCTATTATACTTTTCCAGCAATTTATCGTCCACAAAAGTCTTACAAAAAGTTTTCGGCTGAAAAAGACCAAGTTCACATAGTAACTAGAGCGTAAAAATGGGGTCAGGGTCACGCGGCATGGTGACAGTTGTGTGGACCATAACCTGAACTGTTTGTATTCCCTAATATTAGATGCCTAACTATTATATTTTTCCAGCAAATAGTCGTCCTAAAAAATCTTTAAAAAAGTTTTCAGCCTGAAAAAAGACCTAAGTTCACAGAATCACTGGAGCGTGAAAATGGGGTCAAGGTCACACGGCATGGTCACAGTTGCGTAGACCATGACCCCAGCTGTCTGTATACACAATATCAGATGCCTAGCTATTATACTTTTCCAGAAATTCATCGTCTACAAAAGTCTTACAAAAAAGTTTACGGTCTGATAAAAAGACCTAAGTTCACATAGTCAGTTGAGCGTAAAAATGGGGTCAAGGTCACACGACATGGTGACAGTTGTGTAGAGCATAACCTGAACTGTCTGTATACCTAATATCAGATACCTTACTATTATACTTTTCTAGCAATTCATCGTCCATAAAAGTCTAACAAAAACGTTTTCGGCCTGAAAAAAGACCCAAGTTCACAGTCACTGGAGCGTGAAAATGAGGTCAGGGTTACACAACATGGTGACAGTTGCATAGATCATGCATATTCTGAACTGTCTGTATACCAAATATCAGATGCCTAGCTATTTTACTTTACCAGCAATTCATCGTCCACAAAAGTCTTACAAAAAGTTTACGCCGCCGCCGCCGCCGCCGAAAAGTAATACCTATGTCTCGCCTTCCGCGACTATTCGTCGCAGGCGAGTCAAAAAGGAAAGGTTCAATCTAAATTTTTAAAACCAAAAAAAGGGTGCTGATCATTGTTTTTATTGTCAGCAACTAATTTTAATTTTGTTTGAAAATTGTTGGTCAATAATTTGATGTTATATAACACTTTTAGTATGAAAAAAATCCAAAGTCTAAGCAAGTTTAATAATAGCGACAAGTTCTAATGAATATGTAAATCTAATTAATACACATATTATGAGTTTAGTTCGCGGTGTTGGTTTGTGTTCATTTGTTTTGTAATTTTATGTTTTGTGCTATTCTTGTTTAAGTTTAATGGGTTTGTCGTTGTTCTTTCGGACTTTTGACACTCGAATGCCCCATTGGTGCCTTTTTGCGTTTTGCAACTCAATATTTTACCGACGGTCATTAAGAAAGAAATAAGTAAAAAAAACTGACAACAGAGTAGAATATAAAAGTTACCAAGTCTCCATATTTTGCCTCATTGTCCCATTTTCTGGGTCTGTCTCCCATATCTCTCTTGCTTTTTTTGCCCCCTGCAGAAACCACAATAGATAATCCATCTTCATCTATAAATTGCCGAATCCATTGATCTGCTTCCGGACCGCACCAAAGACCCATAGCATCGTCGTTCCATATTCTTTAGAAATAAATTTACAGTCTTACATGTACATCTTAAAAGCGTAAATCTCTATCCAAATATTTCCAATACAATTTTTCACTGCTTGTTCTTTTAATACCATTTCACTACTTCAAAATATATACGTCGACCGGAAGCAAAGGCCGATTTGGATATTGAACAGGATGCCAAGTTACTACAATGACTGAGGAATCTTGGCCACTAGTATACTTGTCTATTGTTATATGCAAAACAGCTTCATTTTAAAACTTGGTATTTTAAAAAGGGTTCCCTACCCCAATATTAATTCGACATTTATTTTTTTTTAAATACACAGGACCAGGACCATTAAATACCTAAATTCCACTTACCTACATTTAATCCATTTAGAGGTTTTATCTATTTGTGGTTGTTTCGGTAATTTTAATGTTGGCATGCCTGGGGCATCTAGTATAAGGTTGTTTGCATCGGTCGACGGACGGATAAGCACCATTTTCGGATGAGTTCGTGCATGGAACAAGTGGCCATTGCTTCTAATGACCATCCAATGTCTGAAAAATAAATATCTCCTTACTATCCCTATATTGTGGTTCAGGACCTTGTCAAGGTGTGTTTTGTAATGTTATAGGAAGCAAAGATCGCAATAGAAGACAGGTGACCCTTATAGCCGTTGATTTTGTTGTTACCGCGTCAGGCTACTAACACCGAGAGTCGTGGTCAGTCTAAGGGAACGATGGTAGTCTCTTGCAAAGGACGCAAGCAGGTTATCCCGTATAAGTGGAGAGTTATCTACTGTGTGTACGTTGAGGACACTTTTGTAGAGTCAAAAAAGAGTAAACACAAAGAAGACCGCTACAAAGGCCACTCATGCAAACTGCAAATTGAAATGGGATTCGCATTTATTTATTCAAATCTTGATGTCCAATCGAGAATACATAAATATGTATTAACCAACACCTGACTTCACTTTTCAATTTTTTTTTGCACGCGTTCACAATGACAGGTTTGGTAAGAACAGTCACGACTTTGTCAGGTCGGGTTAGAGAAGTCAAAATGACAGATTTGGTTAGAATAGAGCAGTCACAACTGTCATAATTACAGGACTGATTTGACCAGTCACAACTTTTTCATAATGACATGTCTGGTTAGTAAGAGCAGTCATAACTTTGTCACAGTGACAGGTCTGATTAGACCAGTCACAACTTTTTCACAATGACAGGTCTGGTTAGAGCAGTCACAATTTTTTCACAATGACATGTCTGGTAAGAGCAGTTACAACTTTGTCACAGTGACAGGTATGGTTAGAGCAGTTACAACTTTGTCACAGTGACAGGTCTGGTTAGAGCAGTCACAATTTTTTCACAATGACATGTCTGGTAAGAGCAGTTACAACTTTGTCACAGTGACAGGTATGGTTAGAGCAGTCACAACTTTTTCACAATGACAGGTCTGGTTAAAGCAGATTAAGCAGTTACAACTTGGTCACAGTGACAGGTCTGGTTAAAGCAGATTAAGCAGTTACAACTTGGTCACAGTGACAGGTCTGGTTAGAGCAGTCATAACTTTGTCACGATCACAGGTCTGGTTAGAGCAGTCACATCTTTTTCACAATGACAGGTCTGGTTAGAGCAGTCTCAGCTTTGTCACAATGACATGTCTGGTTAGATCAGTCATAACTTTATCACGATCACAGGTCTGGTTAGAGCAGTCATAACTTTGCCACAATGACATGTCTGATTAGACCAGTCACAACTTTTTCACAATGACAGGTCTGGTTAAAGCAGATTAAGCAGTTACAACTTTGTCACAGTGACAGGTCTAGTTAGAGCAGTCACATCTTTTTCACAATGACATGTCTGGTTAGAGCAGTCACAACTTTGTCACAATGGCAGGTCTGGTTAGAGCAGTCACAATTTTGTCACGATCACAGGTCTGGTTGGAGCAGTCATAACTTTGTCACAATGACAGGTCTGGTTAGAGCAGTCACAGCTTTGTCACAGTGACAGGTCTGGTTAGAGCAGTCATAACTTTGTCACAATGACAGGTCTAGTTAGAGCAGTCACAGCTTTGTCACAGTGAAAGGTCTGGTTAGAGCAGTCATAACTTTGTCACAGTGACAGGTCTGGTTAGAGCAGTCATAACTTTGTCACAATGACAGGTTTTGTTAGAGCAGTCACAATGGCAGGTCTGGTTAGAACAGTCACAACTTTGTCACGATCACTGGTCTGGTTAGAGCAGTCATAACTTTGTCACAGTGACAGGTCTGGTTAGAGCAATCACAGCTTTGTCACAGTGACAGGTCTGGTTAGAGCAGTCATAACTTTTTCACTTTGTCACAGTGACAGCTATGGTTAGAGCAGTCACAACTTTGTCACAATGGCAGGTCTGGTTAGAGCAGTCATAACTTTGTCACAATGACAGGTCTGGTTAGAGCAGTCATAACTTTTTCACTTTGTCACAGTGACAGGTAAAGTTAGAGCAGTCACAACTTTGTCACAATGGCAGCTCTGGTTAGAGCAGTCATAACTTTGTCACAATGACAGGTCTGGTTAGAGCAGTGACAATGGCAGGTCTGGTTAGAACAGTTATAACTTTGTCACAGTGACATGTCTGGTTAGAGCAGTCACAACTTTGTCACATTGACAGGTCTGGTAAGAGCAATCATAACTCTGTCACAATGATAGGTTTTGTAAGAACAGTCACGATTTTTTCACAATGACAGGTCTGTTTAGAACTGTCACGACTTTGAATAATGATGACCATGCATAAAAAGCTGTCATAAGTATGCATTGAATTAAAAGCTTCGCTGTGGCGCATGTTGATGTAGGCCGTGTCACGTTCATTTATTTCACAACTCATTAAAGGTATTCTTAAGCAGAATAGCAGAATGAATGGACATAGAAAACAGTAATTTATCGTATTGGTTCAAAATTCATCCATTGACGGGGGCGCTCACTATCTATAGGTAAGTAGGGGCGGTCTGACAAATGAGGGTACTTTTTACATATTTCTATCTACAATGGTGTTCTTACGGCATCTCTGAAGTGGTCTGTAAAAGCTAGTCACTACTGGGGCTATTATCCCGGATCCATCTTTCTATTCATGACATCTTTGAGCAATTTCATAAGAATAAAAACAATAATCATATCACAATATCTGCGTGTTTGTGCATCTACAAAACTATATGGGTTATACATTTTTGTACAGATCCATTGAGTGATAATTCATAAAAGAAACATAATTCATGTGTTGTTTGTTACATGACATAATTTTGATAGAATGTAAAATATGTATATATATATAGATATTGTTAGATATTGTCGTAACCATGCACTTTCTGTCTTAATTCAAGTTAATGTTAGTACAAAATGATAAAAATCTTTTTCGTTTTCTTTTCAACATTACACGCGTTTACATACGACTCAATTTTGTACCACAACAATGTTGAAAGTACACACATCAGATCTCATATTTGAATATCATATAGCAAAGATTTCACGTATGTATATATAGAGTTTGTTGAACCGCCATAGTTTAGACATGTTTGTTAAGATGGTCAGCCTATATAATTTTATCCGGTGAGATAGTCAGTCCATCTATATCCGGTGCATCCGGATATTGGAAAGCATCCCGATGCAGTCATCGTTATTTTGAGACAATAATGATAAGAGATTTCGGTTGATTTCTGGTTATTTAGAATACAATTTCAAATTTGATTTCGTCCAGTTTTTGACAGTTGAGATTTTATCACTTGAGGATTTTCTTATGCGTTTGCAACGTGTAAATATCTGTCTATAGTTAGTTATGGTATTCATGAGATTGGAAATAGCAAAACATGTGCAAACAAGAATATACATTGTCCACTAAAGGACGGCGTGCATTATTCATTTGTTATACATATTTCAATCTGGACTTCCAACGTCTTCGACCCTACCCTAACTGAAGATGAGATTAACTCTCGAAATGGCCTTATTGAGCATTTTTATGTATAAATCGATGAAAATGAAATGGGCCACACCTGTCGACCAAAATTATTTTGTGATAGAAATGTGTATTAAGATGTTATAAATTAATTATCAAAAAATTACGATGGTCGAGGAATGTGCCCAACACTAATTTTTACGAAATTTGCATAAAAACCAGTGAAAATTTGTGAATATGAGGATTTTTCAAATTTATAGCCTGTTTAAAGTCTCAATGGCTAAACCTGTGGTGTAAACATTTTGCTAAATCTTACAGATATGAAAAGTTTGTTCATACCTTAACATATTTTAGTTAAATTTTTTTGACAAGTTATAGCACTTGAAAAAATAGTGAAAATACCGGGTTGATTAAGGGCCTTTGTGGCTCTACTCCTTTAAACTTTTTCATTGAATAACAGATTTTTAAATGTTTGTTAATAGACGGATTTCTACATTAGCACTTAAAGGAAATATACAGTATATATGACCAGTCACCATAAACATTGCTTGTTGTCCGAAACTAATTAATATTTTGAATTTTAAAAACTATATTAAAACTGTATGAAAGCATCAAGTTACCAGCCATTGAACTGAAAATGGCATTGTTCAAATCAACTCAAATTACCACGATTGAACTTTTAATCCTTACAAACAAAACATCGATAAAATCTTAATTTAATTTTGTGCAGCCATCTGTGCAATTTCCTTATTAATACAGCTTTTTATAAAAAGATATCAAGTTGACTTTTACGCATTATTGCCTTTAATCAAGCTACTATATTTTATATATTTATGCAGACGGAAACATGGATATATTTTGTTTGGCGAAAATGCACTAAGACGGTCTAATAAAATCCTTTTAGGCTCGCTTACTCGCGAGGGTTCCATTTAACGTAAAACAGCAGCCGCCTCAGATTTATGCGCTCAGTTATGAGGTGCTGTTGATATTACTTCTCATGTGTACACTTTGTTTTTTTACTAATTTCTAAATCTATGTAAATTCTAAAACCTAAGGTTTAACTCCCTCCATCGTAGTTTTGCCCTTAGCTTTATATAATGGTATTTAGTTTGCATGGATTTATGCATTTTGAACATCTTTTGAATTGCCGATTTCCTTCATTTGGGTTCTAGTGCTGCTGATGAGGAATGGCCATACAGCTCATAAAAATTAATTGCAGTTGGATTTGACATATGTGTTGTGGTCACGTGCATGTTCATTTACTTCATATCCTTTTAAAATTATTTAAAACACTTTGATGGGGAAGTCGTGATTTTACTTATGTATATTACTATAAAGTTCAGGATCAAAATAGTAAAAGTGACAATATTTTCACAAAAACTTAGTCCAACTTACACTCATTGAACCTTTAAATAAAAAAATAACCAAAATTTAGGCATTTCAAAGTTCCTATCCAGTGACTATCTTTGTAGCTCCGCCTAATTGAAAAGAGTGTCTAACGAAGGAGCTACTTTACCTCGCCTATAAGAATAAGAATAAGAATAAGAATAATTTTATTACCCAGTGACTGGGCCCATTTCTGGGCAAAGGTTACATTGATCTAACAATAAAACATACAACATGTACAAAGACATTACAACAATAATGGTGTTATTTAATTTGTTGTCACAGAATCAGAGCCTGTACAAAAACTTATAAACATATATATGCAGTGTAAAACGTGTGGAACAATAATGGTGGTATTTCCCTCAGCAGTTGATCAGTTTTGTCTTAATTCAAACCCTTTAATTATAAATTTACCCAAGTTCTTTAATATAAGCAAATCTTCATTGCTAGTTAACCATAAAAATTTATCATCAGTAGAGAGATTAATAAAATTTGGACACGCAGCAGAAATATCTTTAAATAAAATGTCCCTCTCCTCTTTATATTTTGGGCATTCAACTAGAAAATGAATTTTATCTTCTACTTTATCTAATGAACAGTTTAAGCACTTTCTTTCAGACCTCTCTGTTTTATTCTGATCATATCTTTTTCTCTCGATTTGTAGATCATGAGCACTAATTCTAAGTTTACAGATTGTGCGTCTAATGTTAAAATTTTCAATCAAAAGGTAGGTCTCAAAGCAGTAGTTTACTTTAAATTTAAAATATGTATCTAATTAAGTTTGTGAGATGGATGATCTTTTCTTGTTCCAAAAATTGATGTAACTATCACAAAGTTTCCTTTTTACAGTGTTAATTAGAGTAGTATATTTAACATTATGTGACTGTACACCCAATTTCTCTAGAATATAAACAATAGAGGTATACCAACAATCTGTGTGATTTTGATACATGGTTTTGTTGCATATATATGCATCATATAGTAGTCCCTCATTTAATTCTTCAAGTCTAAACCAATATTTGATTAAAGTTATAACAAAGTGTCTAAGGGAGCAACCATTTGAATTTTATGCGGGTGGGGGGTCTATGGTGATTTTCTTCGTCCTGCTTTTTTATTTTCGGAAAAAGCCGAGCCTGGATTTTTGTTTTCCGCGCAAGTGCGCGCAATTTTTTTTTAAAGCTACTATAAATATTTCAGCCAAAAACACCATCCTGCCTTTTTTTTTAATTCGAAGCACTGTCCTGCCTTTTTATTTCTGGATTTTTGCCATTCTGCCTTTTTATTTTATATTTCACCATAGCCCCGCCCCCATAAAAATCAAATGGAGGAGCTACTTTATTGCAGCTAGTCTTATCCGATATTGAGGACGTACATTTATTCCTCAAGAGAATTATACAGTATATACAGTGCCCGTTCATATTAGACCGACTATTAGACCAAGTATAAGAAAATACGTCTCATACGATCTCTCTTAGTGTTTGGCAGGTTGTTGTACTGAGATTATCACATTAACATCAACAATATGACTTCAAAAACCTGTTTTGTTTTGTGTTACTACCGGGTCGCAAATCTGGTTTTACCCACCATTTCTTTTGAAATGCCTGTACCAAGTCAGGACCAATGTGATCTGCAATTTTTCCGGTATGTCTTCCTTGTTTTGTCTTTTCTTATACATGGACATTTGAGATTGATTTTCCAAGTTCGGTAACTTTGTTGTTACCTTTAATATTCTTTTTTTTTTTTTTTTTGCATTTTATTATTTGCTCAAGGTTGGTGGTTTCCTTCGGATACAACCGTTAAAATAAACTGCCTTGTACGGGTTAATTGCATCAAAAACAGCATTACCACACTTTCAATGATTCATTTCTTTTTGCGTTATGTACATATTGCTTTAAATTTGTCTGATGAAACAAAAATAGAATCGCAAACGATGTTATGTAATTTTCAAAGACTACGTATTCATTAAGACCTATATGAATAACATCAAACATGAAATGATGACGAATTGAGAACAAGAGGCTCCCAGGAGCCTGAATCGCTCACCTGGTCTTGATGAAAACCCTATTAAGACGTTTGTATAGCTAAATGAGCTGAAAGTTTAAGCAAGAAAAAGCTTTTCTCTATCTTCAATAGTATTATTCTGTAGGCCAAAAACACTATTTTTTGCCTTGAAGGGGCTGTAACCCCTATAAGGGGTCATCTGACTTCACACCTATGGAGATTTTTGTAGGGCTTAATGAGCTGAACATTAAAGCAAGCAACAGCTTTTCTCTATCTGCAATGCTTTTCAATCTATAGGCCAAAATCACTATTTTTCCGTTTAAGGGGCCGTAACCCATATAAGGGGGCATCTGACAACTTTCACCCTATGGAGACTTTTGTAAAGCTAAATGATCTGAACATCTAAGCAAGCAACAGCTTTTCTCTATCTGCAATAGTTTTCATTCTATAGGCTAAAAACATTTTTTTTCACCTTTAAGGGGCTGTAACCACTATATAAGGGGTTATCTGACAACTTTGACCCTATGGAGACTTTTGTAGAGCTAAATGAGCTGAACATTTAAGCAAGCAACAGCTTTTCTCTATCTGCAATAGTTTTTATTCTATAGGCCAAAAACACTATTTTTCGCCTTTAAGGGGCTGTAACCCCTATAAGGGGTCATCTGACAACTTCAACTCTATGGAGACTTTTGTAGAGCTTAATAAGCTGAACGTTTAAGCAAGCAACAGCTTTTCTCTATCTGCAATAGTTTTCATTCTATAGGCCAAAATCACTATTTTTCGCCTTGAAGGGGCTGTAACCCCTATAAGGGGTCATCTGACAACTTCGACCTTATGGAGACTTTTGTAAAGCTAAATGAGCTGAACATTTAAGCAAGCAACAGCTTTTCTCTATCTGCAATAGTTTTCATTCTATAGGCCAAAAACACTGTTTTTCGCCTTTAAGGGGCCGTAACCCTTATAAGGGGTCATCTGACAACTTTGACCCTATGGAGACTTTTGTAGAGATAAATGAGCTGAACATTTAAGCAAGCAACAGCTTTTCTCTATCTGCAATAGTTTTCATTCTATAGGCCAAAACATTATTTTTCTCCTTTAAGGGGCTGTTACCCCTATAAGGGATCATCTGACAACTTCGACCAAAAGGACACTTTTGTAGAACTTTTGATGCTGAAGCAGTAGGGTGGCATCAGATTTCATCTATCTCTTATACTTTTAGATTTACAAGCCAAAAACAGTAGTCTGACCCCCCTGGTCTATTTTTAGTAACAGTGGCCATGTTTTTGACGGATCAAAAATTGAAACACAAGTTTGGTGCAGGACACCCTAAGGACCACTCACATCAAGTTTCATTAAATTCTGTTCAGTAGTTTCAGAGGAGAAGATTTTTGTAAAATGTTAACAGACGACGACAGACGACGACAGACGACAGACGAAGACGGACGCCAAGTGATGGCAATAGCTCACATGGACCTTCGGTCCAGGTGAGCTAAAAAGGGGATGTGGTGCAAAGCCAATAAGAGGACACAAATTTTGACGGCCAGTGGAAAAGGGAGGAGATCTTAATGTCGGGCAATTGAGCCTACTAATGTACATGACTTGTGTCCTCTTACCATTCAAATACTGTAAACTTACTTATTTTCGCGAGGTATTTATTTTTAAGGATTTCGCGGTTCGATATTTTTCGCGAAATTGAATACCTGCAAAATGAAACAATATGTATGGCAACGAATAGAATAAGGAGTAGAAAACGCGAAATTAAGTATCCATGAACTTGGTTGAAATCTTAAATTCGTGAAAATTGGTACCCGCGAAATTAGTACTTTCACAGCGAAACCCCAGAATATTACATTACGCCGCCTATATCATTGCTATATCATTTAACTTCTTTACCAATTTGATAATACACGTATTACATCAACATAACTGATTACTTATTATGAAAGGCCTACATCCTAACATACCTTGTTTTTTTCCTTAGTGGAAAGTGGGCCAAGGTACATATTCTATAAAAGGATAGAGAGTAAATGAACACGAGACCATAACTCATATATAAACATGTATGAATACCATAATTCACAGCACGACTGATATTCTAGGGCCTTGTCGTTTGAAGTTTTTTTTAAAGTCAAATTCAAATTAAACTTTAGTCTTTCTCGTGTATTAATAAAAACTTTATTTATTAATGCAACTGGAGACTGGTACAGTCATGGCATACATTATAAAACAATGACATTGACATACATGAATAATTAATAGTTTCCCAGTTTTACAGACGTATAGAACTACAAACTTATATTACGTAATTTCGCCCTTGAATTTGATTGTTAATAGAGATACTTCATGTACTTTTAGCTTACTTGTTCAAAGTACAGAGTTAAAAAAAAAACAAAAAAACCAACAAAAAAAAACCAAAAAAACAAAAGTGAATCAAAGAGGAAAAGTCCGGTTTTCAGAAATCAGGAAGGTGATAATCGTCTGGTCAGGGACAACCTTTTAGTAGGACGTGCATTAGATAGATGTTTTCCAAGCGGTCTTAAATGTCCCAAAGTTCGTCAAAAAGTTACGATACCTAAGAATGTGTTGTATGATGGTCTTATGATGCTCTATGGATGAGTAATGCGCCCTGGGCATGGGCGTTTACCGGCTTCACTGGACCGAAGATTGTATATAAAGTTCGTTTTCCAATCGGCTGTAATCCGGCCAACTTTTGCAAATTCAAATTTACAATGTTTGTTTGTTTGTTATTTTTTTTTTGTCCAGTAAACAATATTTCAGACTTAGTAAGAACACTGAATAACTAAAATGTTAATGAACTAAATTAAAAATAATAATAAACAAACGCAATTGAAAAAAATCATTAATAAAAAAAAACTATCACTCCACAAAAATATAATGTAAGTCTTACCTATCGAAGACGCCATCGTGTCTTAACCCTGTGCGTGTACACCTTGCAGTTTTCAAATGCACAGGTCCTCCTGATTTTAGGGGGAAAAGTGTAATAGCAGAAACTTTCCCGACCTCCTCGAATTTTTTCAGCTTATTCGATCTCGACAGAGCTAGAAACAGGGCCTTCACTGACGCGACGGTAAATAATCCAACTAGTGTACAGCTATTACTGTCCATTATTCAGATGATAATTTACAATAATATCAATCAGTTTGACCCCAATGTGACCTTTATATACTAGTATTGCAGATAAATATTGGTATTATAAATATCTGTGGCAAAAGGCACGTCCTATATTCGTTCAACTTCAACTTGTTTTTAAATCTTCAATCTTATCGGTATGATCTATAGACACAGCTCATAAACCATTTATGTCATAATAAACACATGCGTGTGGTAGTGTACTAGAGTAAAGGAACATCAATCAATCAATCAATTTATCAATTTGTGTTGGTCATTAGATATACCACATATGCTTGACCGTGCCATTATATATTGAAAAAATATATAGAACAAATAAACTTTCAAATAACATAAAAAAATATCATATATGTATCCTATACATATTTAATTTAAGTAATAATAAAAATTTCCAATTTATACTGATTAATATTTTATAAGAAACAGTAATGTTATTTACATTCGAAAACAAATAAAATTTAAAATAATCACATTTGAATGAATCATTCGAAAAGTTTTAAAACTATTCCATTCTACATTTAATAGTACGAATAATACACCTTTAACATATTTATTTCAATCCAATGAAATAGTTAACTACGGAAGCTTAATTAGGGACACGCATAAAAAAAAATTTCTCCCCGCGGCGAGTTCAAGTACTATCTCGCCTCGGCGACTTATTATCTCGCCCCGGCGAAATACTATCTCGCCCCGGCGAGTTACTATCTCGCCCCGGCGAGTAACTATCTTGCCCCGGCGAGTTACTATCTCGCCTCGGCGACTTATTATCTCGCCTCGGCGAGTTCGCCCCGGCGACTTACCTATGGAAACGTATTTGGGTCTTGTATTTAAAATTCAGTTTTAGAAATCAACTTATTTAACTCAGCAAATTGATATAAATAATCTGATTTTTCATTAATGTATTTGTCATGTCGACATACATTTGTATATTTGTTGTTTTCAATTCAATGAATGAGAGTGATTATTTACATGACATATTTCATTTCAAAATAATTAAGATGAATTAAATTATCAACATGACTAAATGACATATAAGTAATTGGAAAGAAAATAATACCTTTACATTAAGTCTTTCTTAACTAGAAATAATACAACAAGTCAACCATTGTTATATTGACTTGTCAAGATGTTTTTAGTATATTGATATTCGGTATGACCTCTTATTTGCATTATTTTCAAAATTCTAAATATTTAACATGATATGATTGAAAGGTGTGAAATCTTACACACATTAGACATTTTACACATTAGACATTATTTTATTTCAGCCAATCAAGGACCTTTGCAGGCAATGATAATTAACATTTATGATTTAAAACACATATCCAGTTATGGGCACTTTTTTAAACGTTCATCGAAACTCTTAAGAATGGCTTAATAAATTACTATTCATAGCTTAAATTGTATAATTAGGAATTTCAATCCGGTATGTGTAGCCCAGACTTCATTTGTTTATAATTTCCTCTATATTTTAAGTATTTTTAATATTTCAGTAGCCTAGCTCAAAATTTAAAAAGTAGCCATGGGCGACTGGGTTACTGCCAACGTACATGTAGCTCTTGAGATTCCTTTTTTTTTCATTTGGATTTTTTAGTTGCAACCAAAGAGTTGGAAGTTAAAAATCCAAATGAAAAAAAGCAAACCTCAAGAGCTATGTTTTTGCAGGTATCCCTGTATATGCTTGTAAATTAAATATGTCACATTTGTTTAATGTTTGATGTCATTTTCCTCCTCTACACCTTTGACATAAGTACATTCTAACCCAGGCATTACACTGTTACGTTATATATACATGCATGTACACTAAAAACAGGAAAAAGATAGTCATATGTATACAGTATATTGACTTATGGTGAAAATCATGTGAAAAACTGTTGCATACGTGTAGACTCCCCTGTGCTCGATAACAGACTTAACTGAAACGTATTTTTTAATCAAATGAACTTGTTCTTTCAAACAAATGTTTAATTTTTTTGTATGAAGCAGAGGTACCAATGGGGTATCCGAAAGTCAAAAGTCCGAAAGGGAAGAGACAAAATCAGTAAACACCAACGAGAACGTGACAAAAACAGACAACATGTAAAACAGGGAAACACAAAATAACTAAATATCAATCAACAACGCGAACTCCAGTCGAAACAAGAATGAACTCAGGTGCTCCGGAAGAGTAAGCAGTTCCTGCTTGCTATAGAACACCCGTCCCTTTGCCAATATTCAATTTAATTTTTGTGTATATCATGTATATGGGTGAGTTTTAGTGGTCTAATTCATCTTAGTTCAGCAAATAGCACAGGAGGCCACACGGCAGACGAAATTTATTTAAGATGAAATTGAAAAAAAAATCATCTGGCCGGGTTTTAATTTCTTGCAACAGACAATAGGTTTATACCTTAAACAGAAACATAATTTGCAAATTTAAAGAAAATGTATTATAAATTAAGAAAATAATATTCTCACCAATATCATGCAATGTGAATCAATTTAAATCAATTTGAATAAGTACAAACATATATGCCCTTTAATCACGGGGCTTGTGTATAGTATAAAATATATACCCCCTCTATCGCTTTTTATATGAAAAGGGATAGGGGGTACTGTATATATAATTTTATATATTTTTACTATACACAAGCCCCTGTGCTTTAATGGTGCATTCTTTTTTTTTCTTTGGATTTTTTTTTCTTTGGTGAACACTTCTAAATGAAATCAGCTTTTATGTGACAAAACGAAAGTAAATACAAATGTGACATATTAAATTTACAATCATATACAGGGATAGCTGCAAAAATGTAGCTCTTGAGGTTTGATTTTTTCATTTGGATTTTTAACTTGCAACTCTTTGGTTGCAACTAAAAAACTCCAAATGAAAAAAAAAAGCAAACTCAAGAGCTACATGTACGTTAGCAGTAGCCCAGTCGCCCATGGATACTAAATTTTGAGCTTGGCTACTGAAATATTAAAAATGTTTAGTTGAATATAGAGACAATTGTAAAAAATGAAGTCTGGACTACCAGATTGAAACTCCTAATTATACAATGTAAGCCCTAAATAGCAATATATGAAGCCATTCTTAAGAGTTTCGATGAACGTTTAAAAAGTGGCCAATAACTGGATATGTGTGTAAGATTTCGCGCCTTTCAATCATATCATTATTTAGAACTTTGAAAATTAAGCAACGAATATCAATTTATTAAAAACATCTTGACAAGTCAATATAACAATGGTTGACTTGTTGTATTATTTCTAGTTAAGAAAGACTGAATGTAAAAGTATTATTTTCTTTCCATTTACTTTTATGTCATATAGTCATGTTGATAATTTAATTCATCTTAATTATTTTGAAATAAAATATGTCATGTAAATTATCACTCTCAGTCATTGAATTGAAAACAACAAATATACAAATTTAAGTCGACATGACAAATACATTAATGAAAAAATCAGATAATTTATATCAATTTGCTGAGTTAAATAAGTCGATTTTTAAAACTGAATTTTAAATACAAGACCCAAATACGTTTCCATAACTTACCATCTCGCCCCGGCGACTTACCATCTCGCCCCGGCGACTTACTATCTCGCCCCGGCGACCTACTATCTCGCCTCGGCGACTTACTATCTCGCCCCGGCGAGTTAATATCTCGCCCCGGCGACTTACCATCTCGCCCCGGCGACTTACCATCTCGCCCCGGCGACTTACTATCTCGCCTCGGCGACTTACTATCTCGCCCCGGCGAGTTACTATCTCGCCCCGGCGACTTACTATCTCGCCCCAGCGAGTTACTATCTCGCCCCGGCGACTTACTATCTCGCCTCGGCGACCTATTATCTCGCCCCGGCAAGTAAGAAAGTAAGTCTCCGAGGCGAGATAGTAAGTCGCGGAGGCGAGATAGTAAGTCGCCGAGGCGAGATAGTAAGTCGCCGGGGCGAGATAGTAACTCGCCGGGGCGAGATAGTAAGTCGCCGGGGCGAGATAGTAACTCGCCGCGGCGAGAAATATTTTTTATGCGTGTCCCTAATAAGCTTCCGTAAGTTAACACTATGTGCTCAGAGATAGATAGATAAAATTTGAAATAAATCAAATCAAATTAAATCAAATTTTATTGTCATTTTAAATAACTAAAAAAGTTTGTGACAAAACAACACATTAGTACAAATAAGAAATATACATATACAGAATACTTAATAAAACCATCAAATAATTAAAAGGATTTCCTAAGTGCATATGAGTGTTTTAAAAAGGAACCTAGCTTATTTATCTGGGATGGTGTTGATGGGTTTAAAATATACTTAATTTTATCTACATCTGTATATGTATTAAAATCGTTATTTTCTTTTGATATTAAATTTAAGAAAGTTGTCCGGATTTGTTCATTAAAATTATATTCTAATAAAAAGTGTTTTTCGTCTTCTATTTGTTTGCATATATTACATACTCTCCGTTCTCTAACTAATTTCAGATGTCTTCCTTTTTCTATCATTAAGTTATGATCACTAAGTCTTATTTTTTGTTATTAAAATTCTATATTCAGAGTTCAATGACTGTAAATAATGGTTTTCATCTGTGGCTATTTTGTTTATACAAAAATAGTTTACTGTTTTTATCAAAAGATGGGGGAATGTAAATATCGACGGTTTGTTGATTCCCATAATGAACCCCCTTCAATTTCCGCACGACCCCATGTACATTGTTATTACTGCTGGGAAGAGGGATGGCATAAGCAAATAATGGTCCATATAGTACATTTTTGTATTGTGCTAGACATGCCACCAGAAGAGTGAGCACACGTATCCCCGAAGCAATGGTTTTGTAGCACAAGGGTTGCATATAATGTCGACAGCAGCATTTTATGCATTTTATTTAGACCATGGGCCAATTGCAGAACCGCGAGCAGCGCCTACTGGCCTCGTTGAAGGCTGCTGGTGGTTGTCCATTGTGGTTTTTCTGAATTGCCGTTTGATTGTGGGCTGTGTACACTTAGGCCGTGTTTACACTAGAGGAAAAAGATCGATCTTTTTGGAGATCGATCCAAAAAGCATCGATCTCTCTCTAATGTAAACACTTTAAATCGATTGCAATTGAATTAAAAATAGTCCAGTTCAGGAGGTGGTTTATAATACATCGATTCAAAATAAACCGATCTATTTTTTAGTGTAAACACGTTGAAATCGATTGCAATCGATTTAAATTACGTAAATGATATGTACGCATGTATAGCGCCAAATATCCACGTGTATTTTTCCCGATCTTCTATAACGCCCGGCTATAACGTAGCAAGCGGAGTTGTTGTCTTCTCTTAAGTCTTTTGAAGTCTTTCTTGTCGGTTCTTCTCATTGGTCATTTTCATTATCCGTGACCGCTCTAACATCCGCGAAATCAACAGAAAGAATAAAGGAATAAACGGCGAATAGCATTGTTCTTTTACGTATATGGTTGATTGTAAAGACCACACGTACACGATAACCGCGGGAAAATGTGCATAAATACGTTCTAAAAATAATTATTTGTTTACATATGACAGTTAAACCTATCTATTTATATGATAGTGTAAACGTAGCGATTTAAAATAAATCGATTGCAATCGATTTCGCCATGTGTAATCTGAACGCAAAATGGTTTATATATAGATCGATTTAATTTGAATCGATTCTTTATAGCTCTAGTGTAAACACGGTCTTATTCAACATCTCATTATTTTCTATTTATCGAACCAGCTATGGTTTCAAATTTTATTGAACGGGTGCGGATCCAGAGGGGGGGTAGCATAGCCCCCCCCCTTTTTGCCAGAAAATTTTGGTTTTACATATTAGGAAATTGTTGAATCATGACCAAAATGCCCCCTTTTTATCAAATCAGTTGGCCCCTCCTTTTCATAATTATTGGATTCACCACAGCACCTTCATAACACAAATTAAGTACCTAGGTGGGTGTTATTTCGTCGTAATGATATAAAGCAGTCACTGGTACTACGAAAATAGGGTCCACATTGGTCAAAATGTTCTCCATATGTTAATATTCTGTATACTCTGTCGTTTTCTGTATATGTTTTGTATTTTACATGTTTTTGTTTTTGCTTTGACCCATATGGGTGTATTTTGCAAATACAAATATTATGCACATTTCAAGGGATCCATTTGAATCCGTTACTTTACAAATTCTCATCAGCAGCATTTGAATTGAATCCGTTACTTTACAAATTTGTGTAAACCATATGCAGAATGCAAAATAAAATGAATTATTGCAAAGTCCATCTAGTAGCTATAACGAGATCTCGAATGTAAGTCTACGTCAGGTTTGATTGCGGGCTTGATTGTGGAAAAAAAATCAAGATCTAGTTTTAATCAGGTCGTTGACAAGTTTGATTGGGACACAGACTTCCAATGGCGTGGCTGAAAATAAGCATGAGTGATAGGTTAGGTTGGAGCGACCACTTGATTTTTATAGGGGGAGGGTATGGATATTTTATTATCGAAGCCTGGATATTTTTTGGTGCACCTAGCGTGCCAAAAATTTAATTTCTAAACTTAACTATCAATTTGTAAACCAAAAGACCACCCTAGCTTTATAATCCAAATTAAGTATTGTCTGGTCTTTTTATTTCCTGAGTTTTGGCAATCTGCCTTTTTATTTCAAATTTCACCATAGCCCCCCCCCCCCATAAAAATCCCCATAAGGGGTTATAACCAACAGAAATGCTCTTCAGCATGTCCGATGAGTGTGTGTAATCCCCACACACGTTCATCATTATGTTTTGAAGATTAATAGTATATCAAATTCGACATTCTGTCTCTGATTTTGAGGAACGTGGCATTACCACACGGCAGAACCATTATGGTGAAAAACATTGTTAACGGACGATACATGCAATTTTTTCACAGTTTATGTCAATTTTCAACTTTTAATCTCGAAAATATCAAAAATATGAATGAAATAAACTTTAAAAACATGCCCAGTATATAAACAAGAACATATTGTATAAGGATTTAATTTCTTTTTGTCGAACACAATGGTATATTTTTAAATCATTCACGAACGGTGTGCTCGATTTGATTACATTGACACGGACAATTCAAACTGGTTAATATAAACAGGCCTGTATAGAGTAATAATCTGGCAAGTTATGCTTCTATATAAATAAAAGAAGTTAATAAAGTTTTGTTTTAATGAAAATATCAATATCCAATAATAACGTTCAATAATTTTTTAAATACATGCAATAAAACTTGGTAACGGACCGATACATGCAAAATAATTGCATTGCAGTCAACAGGTGTAACTGAAATACAATTTTCTATATAAATAAAAGAAGTTAATAAAGTTTTGTTTTAATGAAAATATCAATATCCAATAATAACGTTCAATATTTTTTTATATATTTCAAGCATAACAAAATGACTCTAAATACATGCAATAAAACTTGGTAACGGACCGATACATGCAAAATAATTGCATTGCAGTCAACAGGTGTAACTGAAATACAATTAAGAGGTACATAATTTGACAGTGTTCTGATGATACAAATACAAGACAGGTCACTCTAGTTATGTTGACTGCAAAAAGTAATACATAATGTCATTGTTAATATTAAGAATTCATAGTTAACACAAAACATAAAAAATCATTGGAAAAAAAAATATTTTACCTAATGCTCTATTTACCACAACATCAAAATGTCAGCGTTCAGACGGGGAATACATTCTGAAATGCATATTACAAAGTTTAAAACAACAACTTAATCCCAACCAATAATTCAAATATAATAAAAGGTAATAACAAAACGGCCGAACTTGAAGAATCAATCTGAAACATGGAACTGGAAAAACAAAACAACGCAGACACACCGTAGAAATAAGAGATCGCAATGGTCTTTATTTAGAACAGGCCTTTAAAAATATGGTTGAACTTGGTTTTAATGCACCAAAACCTCCCTCATTCATATAGCTAAAATAACGGATATTTATTATAAATGTGTGTTTTTACACAGATTTACTTCAGCTTTTACCAGTGGAACACAATCTTTTTTTTCATTCCAGATAATTGCATTTATTTAATAAACTGTTATATTTAATATCAACATGGACATGAAGCAGTCGCCCATAACAGCAAATCCTTTTGCCATTATATCAAAGTCTAAAATACTGCCAAAGTCTGGAAGGGTCCCGTCGGCATCTAAGTGTTTTCAGAACGGTATTAGTAAAAAGTTGTTTTTCAGTTATTGTTCACTAAGTCCAATTTGAAAATCCGTGATTTTCTATGAACTTTTTTTTCAAACAAATTTTATGGATTTGCATGAAATATGTTTTAATATACTAATCATGACATGATTAGTATATGTGGATCGTGTCTTTTTGGCACATATTCCATATTCTTTCGTTTTTAATGCTACACTGAACCTACCCTGCAACTTTATCAGAAGGATATTGTAAATAGTTTTGGCGTTAAAGTGTTCACAAAGCCCGTTTTCAAAGTTTTTTCAACTGTACAGAACTGTATTGTAAGAAGTTTTTAGTTTAAGGTATATTTTTCACAAGAGTTGTAGACGGGCAATAGGACGGACGGACAACTTGAAAACCTTAGGGCGACTCTCTACCACTTGCAGATTCTTAGTTATGGACATTTACCAAAAACTGTAACCTGAGTTATACATGCTGAAAATGTAAGTCAAGATGAATTTATGTTAATGCAGATGCATAATATTGTTATTCACGACAAATGGAACAAACAGGTGACCTACATAGCACACATTAGTAACACTTTGGATGCATGTACGATTGACGACTTATCCAAATAAACAGAAAACGCAAAATTATTTATTTTCTATCCAATCTTAAATCATGATTAGCCAATTTACTTGCAGATGAAGACATTTGAACAATAAGTCATGACAACCATTACAGATGTACATACCCCTGACCTTTAAGATACATGTATATGGTTCTGCAGCTTTTGACATAACTAAAACCATTACGTACATGAAGCTTCATACGAACGAACACACCAATAGCCATCTTACAATTACAAGAAAGGAGAAGGTTGTTGCATCCACCTGGCGGCACCAGAACTGATATTGATACATTTTTTTTAATATTAATAAATTTAACTCAGACTGTCGTTTGCAGTTAAGACACGACGTTCATACGACAGTCACTGACAAAGTATATACACGCACAATTTGTCCGATACATTATAAATCATGCATGTATTCGTCCGTAACGAAGATTATTTGCATGTACCCCTTTTTCTTGGACAGCGACATGCTTTGCAGTCCATGGCTTCGCGAATTAATTGATGAACAGCCTATACAATTTCAAAAATCATTAAAAGAGCACAACACTTTAAAAAAACACAAAAAAGTGTTTTTTGCTACACGTTGCTCGTAGTGAAAGTGTGCTATAGTACGAGGGTAGGCTATTGGTTTGTTAATGTTCTCGAAAACTACATGGCCGATTTCAATGTTTCAAACATAAATATTTAGCTAGTTCATTTTTCTTTATACTGTACGCTTCAGTTTTTCTATTATTATTTGTAAACAAATAAAATGTCTTACCTTTTCTGACTATATCCATCCCAAATTGTGTATTTTACCTGTGTTTTAATCCGTTTCAAGGATTTTACGTCTATGTCCCGTCCGTCAACATTATTTCTCGTCTTAATGGTTCTGCCGTGTGATACACGAAGGTCAAGGTTTTGTGTTATCGATAGCGGACTTATTACGACACGCTTGTAGCACTGCGGGTCAGGGCCGCATATTCATTTAAAATAAGCACCTGAGACCAATATGGAACTTAATTATGAACAACCAATTTAATAGTTTGCAGTTTTGCTGTGATTTTGGAAACATTTTATCACATAGGCTTCCATAGAATGCGTATGACGTCAAAAAGAAATGTGAAAATTACTTAGATGACTTTATTTGAAAAACTTAAAACCCTTACGGGTTCAGCAAATACAAAACAATCACAAATACATGTATCATATACAAATAACATATACAGAAATAAATGGTTTAACATAATTATATGATTTGAAAATTACTTGACCAGTATAGACCTCATTTTCGCGACTCTAAAGATTGCTTTATGAAATCAATGATAATGGGCAATATATCCATATCATAATCTAAAATAAATAAAAGTTTATTGGTAGAATCAAGCTGGTTAAAATGTGGGTATTTAGTACATATCATGTTAAAGAGTTTATTTCGTATATTATTATTTATATGGCAGTCCAAAAAGTAATGTTTCTCGTCATCTAAGACCTTGCATATTATGCAAAGTCTTTGTTCACGAGGTGTATTTTTGTATCTCAACCAACATTATACAATAGTCAAAAAGTAAAAGATTAATGTTTTAGAGTTACAATCAAATTATCAATATTTCTACCAAAAAACACAAAATTTAAAGATTTTACTATAACTTCCAACTTGTATCCTTTCTTTAATAAGTTTTTAAGCCAAATTACCATGTCAAGAGGATTGTTTTTGAATTTACGTGCCTTATAAACTACATTTCCATAGAATTCGGGATGTGATATTCCTTTTACAATCAAAAAATGACATGTACAGTTAAATTTTTCAATAAGATTCCCATATTTATGAACGAATTTAGTAAAAGATTTGACAAAATTTGTGGTATCGATAACCTTGTTTTAGCCATTTTTCTGTAATGAAACGATTTTTGTCATTAAAATCAGAAACACCACTACAAATTCGAGCATATCTGACTAACTGTGAAATGTACACTCCGTAAGATGGAGCTAGAGGTACATCACCTTCAAGAAAAGGAAAGTTTACAATTGGGAAAGAAAAGTCATCACGTTTATCAAAATGCTTAAATCTAAATCCAAAAATTGACATCTATCGCCGGTTGAGTTAGATTTATTAAGGGTTAATTCTTTAGGATAGATATCATTTATAAATTTAGAGAAATTGGGGTTGTTAAGGGCAAGGATGTCGTCTAAGTATCTGTTAGTATTGTTAAAAATGTCAATAATGTGGTGTTTGTTTGTGTCTTTTTGTAGTTTGGCCATAAATTGTGATTCATAACAATATAAAAAAAAGATCTGCTATAAGTGGGGCGCAATTGGTTCCCATAGGAATACCAATAACATGGCGATATATTTGTTTAAAAAACGTATGTAAATATTATCTAAAAGAAAGTTAAGTGCAGTAATCATTTCTACGTCAGTCCAATTAACATAGCCTTTATGGGTCGTTACTGAAAAACGATTTACCAAATACTTTTGAAACTTTAGAACAAAACACTTTTAGATTTATCATAGCACCATTTAACTAAATATTCAAATTTCTTTTTAATTAAATTATGAGGAAGATTTGTATACAAAGTAGAAAAATCGTAGCTGTCAACTGTCTGGAAAGAATTTTCAAATGCTCGAAGTTTGTCCAAAACATCAAGAGAATTTTTGACACTCCAAAAATGATTTACGCCACTATTTTCAAAAATTTTGTTACAGTATCGAATGATAAACTCTTTTATTGTTGTCAAAGCAAGAGAGAGAACTTTAGAAATATTGGTCAGATGACATTTACTAGATGCAGAAATAAAACGGGGTTTATATGGGTTTTTGTGTAATTTAGGTATCCAGTACATAGTGGGTAATTTATTGTGTGTAGGGGCAGCTCGCAGTGCTGTTGTTGCTGTGATATGATCGTCAATAATACTTGCTTCCGAACACTGAACGGGGATGAAGGTGCACGAGCCTGTAATTTCATTGTTTAAAACGTCAAGGTAATATTTCCGTCATACCAAAAACATACCGCGAACCTAGCAAACGTAGTTTTGACTTAATTCTGTTGATGTAAGTATGGGGTCGATATTCTACAAAAGAGTTTTGAAAATGGATTATACGTAATTTAACAATGGTCATAAAATTATTCTTAAAACTGTCTAAAGATTTTGCATCTGCCCGTTCCCTTTTAATCCATGAATTACAGTAAGACTGAAGAGCTGCATCAACGCAATCAAAACATGAATTCCAGTTTATATTTGAGGGAGGTCTGAATTTAGGTCCTTTTTTCAAAAAAAAATTAATTACCTCTGGATCATTGACGATGTTAAGGTCGCCGGTTACAACATGACCACAAGCAGCATATCTAAAGTCAGAATCAGCACAGTCGCATGATAAAAGATTATTCGTGTCTAGTTCTTCATCAATTGTAGTGGATGTATAGTACGTGTGGGCTTTTTATATTTGTAAGATACGAAAGGAGGTTCAGTATTTGTAAAATAAGGTGGTATAAGATCTTAAATTGTAGGATCCATAAAAATACTAGATATATTTATGAAGTCAAGTCCTCTATTAATATATGTTAATTTTATAAAATGCCGATTGTGGTCTAAAGGGGAATCAATTTTTGGAAAAAGTTTAAAGTAACAAAAAGCATTTATGATAATAAGACTGCTTCATATGAATGAAGAAACAAATCAGTAAGCAAAGGTGCACAATTAGTGCCCATTGGAATCCCTACTGTTTGCTGAAAAACACGTCCACCAAACTGAACAAATATGTTGTCAATGAGAAAGTTGAGCATGTCTTTTATTTGGTCTTCTGTAAATTTGTTCTTTTTCTTAGACTCATTGATGACAAAGTAAGTCTTGGTATAATCGACTATTAGATATTTGTACCTGCGTTTTCCATTTTTTGAAAAAGCTGCGTTTAATCAGTTGTACCAGTTGTTCATGTGGAATAGAAGTGTATAGTGTGGAGAAATCGAATGTTTTGATGCTGTTACAAGATGAAACTTATTTAGAGTTAAGAATCTCCATCAGTTCTTTCGAATTCTTCAGGGACACAATTTCTAGAATAACAACAATCGTAATGTTTCTGGAGGCCAGATTTTAATTGCCGTAAGTATTGAAGTAAACTGAACTGAAAGAGGCTTGCTTAGTTGTACATTTGGATGACTCTGCAATGAAGCGCTGTTTGTATGGATTTTATGTAATTTAGGAATCCAATACAAGGATGGAATGTCATCATTATTTGCACCAACAGAATGGCCGAAGGAGGAAATGACGGATTTGTGATTGTCAAAAATCTCCTCCTTAGGCAGTGTTGTAGCAGTGTATGTGGTGCTATTGCTAGTACAACCAAACCCCAATTCAGCTGTCAAACAGTCAATTTAGTGTTTCTTGCACACAAAAATGATGTTATTTGGTGCTTTGTCTGCAGGTACAACAATATATTTGTCATGTAAGGTGGACAATGTTTTGGCAACATCAGCGTTGCTGAAAATGGATGTTGCCTTAGTGCTCATTGAGCCTTTTAAAGAATTGATTCTTTTCAAAACCAATGACCTCACAGGTTTAACCCATTCTGACAAAACGTCAAATTCTTTCTCCTGTTCTTTTAACATCCTGAGAATTAACTCTCGTACAAAAAGTATTTACTAGTACTTGTGTTTTAATAAATGACTCTAGAGGCAACCTTCTTAGAAATAATTATTCCCTTTATCATATTAAAAGGGACCGGCATATGTTAAATTGTCGTCTTGGATAAAGAATAGAAGAAACGCGGAATAAATGTACGCGACACAACGTACAACATAAACGACACAACGTACAATATAAACGACAATTTAAAAATCAATGTGTTCGCTGTTTTGCAATTGGCCCTGGATTGAAAATAAATGTATACATTAATACTTTTGAACACATGTCTAACGTACTCTACATAGTACCTTTTTTCTTGGATATTTGTTTGATGGGGAGTGCGCGGCCCAAGAATGGGTGTTTACAAAAACTTGTGATCACATGCGTTTTTGTCTGCAATAACAATAATACGGGATTGCTGATCTCCCTGGCATTTATGAATTTCTGTGCGATGTGGTAATAAGTCCATAAAAGGATAATCACATGTACATATAGATAAAGAACAACCGTATATTGACGCATCAGACGCTTCTGTTACATATACATGTACAATTATGTCTTGAAGCATGGAACATTAGGGACCGACCATTTAACTTAGTCAACTTAAAAGAGTACGGAGGGCTTGGTTTTTCTGAATCAGAGATTTGATGAATTTTTTTTTGACAGAAATGGTTTAGAAAAAAAAATAGTCTGAAGAAGGATTTCTAACATCTAAAATGATGTTAATTACTAGAAAATAATAATGAGTCGTGGCACTCGTAGAAAATAAATATTTTAGTGCGGAAAAAAATTCTGGAAAAAAAACCCCGCCCACTGAAAGGTCGTATAACATTTATATTCATGTAACTACATATACAATAACATGCTATGCGCACATGTCTACAAATTTTCAACCCACTTAAAATAAAGAGATGTTAATGCGTAAGTTATCGTCAATCTAGATCGATGGGAAAAACCTACATTCACCTGATATTTCGAAACATATATAATTGTGACACATTATATCATTTCAAACATTTCTTAAATTTAGTTTTATTTATATTCACTGTGAAATTTATATTAATCAAACGACAAGTTTAATTTTTACAATAGGTTAACCAAGGTTGACTGTTGGTAACGCAACGGATGTGCTATAGCAAACAGGAACTGCTTACTCTTCCGGAGCACCTGAGTTCGCTCTAGTTTCGACTTGAGTTCGTGTTGTTGATTGATATTCAGTTATATTTGTGTTTTCATGTTTTACATGTTGTCTGTTTTTGTTTACTGGATTTGTCTCTGCCCTTTCGGATTTTTGACATTCGGATACCCCATTGGTACCTCTGCTTCTTTCAGAATTAAATTTTAAACAAGTGAGAAGAACATGTCTTTCCTTGTTCTGCACATGATCGATATCCTTGGTGTTGGATTTTAGTGATTGAATCCTTTGTTTCGACATTTTTGTTTTCTTTTTTTCAATATCGATCTTCCAAAACTTTGATCTTAATACTCCTTGAAACATAAAATTACAGCATAACCGAATTAACCGTCTTTATTCACGCTTTGATATTTTGTAAAGAACACTGCTGTAGGTTTCGGTAGGAGTAAGACCCGTTGGATCCCGAACGGTTGGCTTATTTTCCGGATCTTGCAAATCTCCTTTTCCCAGTAATAGTAATTATAACTTTTAGAGCCTGTTCATGAGAAAACCTTACAAAATTGTCCAATGGCAATGTATTTATTCTTGTAAAAGGTATTATAGTGCAACTAAATACCAATACCAATACCAATACTAATATTTTTATTTTCCAAATTAGGTCCCCATTAGGGCAATTACATATAACAGTCATGATTGAAACAATGTAACATTACAGTACATAAACAAGTACATGTATACTCAATAATGTAATGAATAAAATTGAAATGTAAATATAATTTATTATTTATTTTTTAAGTATTGATAGTGCAAATGACAGAACCAGCACTCGCAAATCCGGCCAACGAAATGAAATACTTTAACATGAACTGTATGATTTAAAAAAATAATAATACTAAAATAAATAAATATATTCAATATAGTGCAACTAAAAAACCGTCCTATAGGACATACTGAAAAATCCAAGATGGCCGCCTTACATGTACAGGTCTCAATAGCATTTAATTTGAAATTTGGACATTTTCATTGTGATATTTTGTTTCAGTTAACGTATATGGAATAAAAATTGTGACTTTAGTTTTTTTTAACTATTGATGTTTTGTCTTTCAAATATATACAGTGCAATTTTATTGCACAAAACCTTCCATAAGCCAGCAATTGCAAATGTACATCTTCGCTAGCCAAGGGTTACGATGAGAGATAGCGGATCGTAACCCTTGGCTAGCGAAGATGGCAAATGTACCATTCTTGTGTTGTTTTTTTTGTGCACTGGCTTCTTTTTGTAGGTTCTATATTTTTTAGGACCAGGATAGTTTGAAATTGACTTAAATTGTCAAATGAAAATGTGAGTTTTGCAAACTTGTATAGATTTCAAAAAATGTTAACGTAACGAGGTCCGGAAAAACGTGCTCTAAAATTTAGAACAATCTGACCATTAAATGTCATTAGTGGGACAATCTTTTCTCCGGGGAAATTTCCATGTAGCTGAGTTCATGCTTCAAGATTATCTGTCCTACTTTAGCATAGTGACGCAAACATAGAACAGTTGGAAACAGGTTAAATGTTTATATGCACAGTTTTTATGAACAATATCCATCAAAAGGTGTCAAACTACTTTTGTCGTTTTTAACACTATATTGATCCAATCGGCAATCGTCGAGTTGTGACAGTGTATATGATCGTTGCCAACGTGACAGGTAACTCATTCTAAGATAACCAAATGATTGCTGTATTCGTACGCTGAAACCACTGGCTCGAGGGTTTTCAAAAGCCTGGTCGTCAGGCTGGTCACGAATCTACATTTATGTTTATTTTTTATTATTTAACTTTCAGATTCCGTTGAAAACACCAGGGTTCTTTCCTTGTAGTGTACACTGTCAGTATACATGTACTTGGTGCTTGGTTTGGCTCCACGGTTCGAACATTTTTGCTTTTAAGTTTTTTTCTTTCAGTACTTTGGGTTTTTGACCTTCCAATGTCTTTAATTAAATTCTACTGATGAGCTGTTACTCCTTGGTATTTGAATATAGAGCATAAAAAGTTCTTTGTGTCTCCTTATTATATATGTCTTGCATGGCTTTTTACGAACTGTCGATATCTGAGCCACTTTTGTGCTTCAGTGCTTTTTATTCAATTTTCCTGCATTTAGGCAAGAATTTTTTTAAAGATTATCACCAATTTTCCTTTTTGCTTTCATAATCAGAGATGAGTGTGCTATTTTACCTTACTTTTATATAAACGCCAACACATGTTCACACATACAATTCGTGTATTGTGATTTTACGTAATGTGACTTAATTAGTCATTAAGGTAGATGGGGTGTCTATCACTGAGCATCTTTTTTGCACATCTATCATTACTTTAAAATTTATAATCCTTGTTATTCTAATTGATTTCTATTGGGCTAGGTAAACATGAAAATTGGTAACTTCAACAAAAATTAGGGTAAAATACACCTTCTTTGCGAATTTCAATATTTTCACGAACTATTTAAGGGGAGATAATTTGTAAAGAAATAATAGGAAAAAAAAAACACATATTTCATTTTTTTCAAAAATTTTCATGTTGAACTTTATTTTTTATTTATTATATTTAAAAATATGTCGAAAACAAAGATTTTCCCAAATTTTAAGAAAAATTTATGGAGTGGATTTTTTTTGGGTAAAAGAAATTTGAAATTTTCCTATTGATCCTATATAAAAAGTACTGAAATCATCCATTTTTAAAAGTCGTTCCTACAAAAATTCTCGTGGTGAAGTTTTAATTTTATTATCGAGATTTAAAGTACCAGTCTAGGACTAACTGTGGTCAAAATTTAAGAAAATTCTATGGATAACTTTTTAGACACCCCATCTACCTTTTTAGAACGTGTCCACTTCAGTTGGGCGATCAATCTTAAATGTCCATAAAAACCACAACAATACGACATACTGGAGATTCTGAAATAAAAAAAGGGGATTGAACCAGTTGTATGGCATCAAATCTCCCTCTTCTCTGAATCCATAGGTTAGTCAGAAGCACAAAACACATCTGAAACTCCAACCTTCTTTGAAAGAGTCACGTACAGTTTACTTTTGGTCATCGTGATATAGAAAACAATGAGATGTGGAATAAGTGATCGCAAAACAGCCCACAATTAAGCAGCAATTCAGAAAAACACAATGAACAAATGCATGCAGCCTTCAACGAGGCCAATAGACGGTGTTTGCAGTTCTGTAATTGGCCCATAGTCTTTACAGAATGCATATAATTTAAATCCAGTCCTGAAATAGTCACAGATAGACCACCTTCTTAAACAAGGAACAGAAAACACCAAAAAAGATAAGTACAAACAAAAGCTTTGTCAAAGATTCCTGGCTAGGGACAGGCACATATAATATGTGGCAGGGTTGAACTGGCTTTTTGGACCCAAATCCCCCCCCCCAATATTCCTAGACAAATCACACTCGTGCGGGAACGCACTGAGATTTAACTCGTGCGCGGAACAAGCGCACTCGTATAAATCTGTGTGCGTTCACCGACTCGCGATCATATTTTGGTTATTTACTCATCATTTTTATGGTTTTATTTTACGTTGTCAATCTTTACTCAGCAATTAAGCGTGGCTTTTATATATTTTGGAAGCGTATACAAGGATGGATTGTCATTTTTGTTTTCACAATCAGAGATACAATCAATTTCATGTATTTCTACTTTCACAGTTGGTAGCTGTATACGTACATTTCCAATTATTATAATTTTGATATAAAACTAACTTACTTAAAAAAGTAAGTTTAAAAAAAAAATAACTACAATATAATTATGCAGAATTTATCCAGCTTGACTAATGATTATAAATTATTTTTATACAAACAATAAAAGACTGAATTTGGTTTAGAAAAAAATATTTATTAAATGATGCAAGTTTTAAAAACAGACAATAAGAGTCAGCGACCACAAATTAAATAAAGAATTAGGAAAATACAGAAATATTAAAAGAGAAAATAGACTATGCTCTGTATGTAAAGTTGTTGAAAAAGAATATCATTTTCTTCTGTAATGTAACATTAACAAACAATTAAGATAAACTATATGTATAATGAATTAAATCTAAATCAAAGCACCGACTTAAATAATCAAATTATACATATGCAACGAATTTTTGAATCCAATAAAGAACTGATTCCAACTGTATGCGATTTATAAAGCAGTCACTGGTACTACTGAAATAGGGTGCTTCAGTTGTATGCTCTGATATATTTTCGAGTACTGGAATGTGTGTTGGAAAGACACAATTTACATATTTCCAAAATTCGACAACGTTTGGATATTTCTTTGAAAATTGATAAATTTATGTGTTTGGTCATTGTTGTAATATTTTTTGGCTTCCGTTTTTGTTTCATCAAATCCTATATGCTACTGGTTTTCCAAGTTTTCTACTCCTAGCGTGTCTGATGAAGGTTAATCCAGAAAAGCGCTTCACACGCAGTGAAATTTGTCTTTTGAATATTTATCACAGTCATTTCTATATGAGGATTGTGTCTTTCTGGTACATATTCCATATTCTTTCGTTTTTAATATTACATTGGTCAAAATGTTCTCAAAACTATACTCCATATGTTAATGTTCTGTATACTCTGTTGTTTTCTGTAAATGTTTTGTATTTTACATGTTTTTGTTTTTGCTTTGACCAAAATGGGTGTATTTCGCAATGTACGTTTTACTGGGGTACCATTCAAGACCTCATCAAAACATGTGTAAGCTAATAATTTTGAAAAGGTGTTAAATATCGTTCTGCAGAGAGGTTAAGATGATACATCTGAACCTCCCTCCTTCCAGTCGAAACGAGAGTGAACCCAGGTGATTCTGAAAAGTTAGCAATTCTTGCTTGCTAAAGCACACACGCAACGGGGCTAACAACCAATTTAGTGTGGGTCAAACGATAAAACACAGTAAAGGGAGACCATACTAAAAATGTCAAAAAGGAACATATATTAAAAAATCTGATTTACAAAAAAAGAAAAAAACAAAAAAAACCAAACAAACAAACCCCCTCCCCACAAAATTGATCATGAGAATCTGGAAGCAAAACCAGTATCAAAACTCAGTCTGGTTTACAAGAAAAGACCGACAAAACATTTAACAAATGTTTCGAATGAAAATGATACCGGTAAATGAAACAAACCTCACAGGAGAACACACTTTTTAAAAAAAATTGTATTTCAAATAGATAGGAATCGAATCTCAAATATACCCCTGGCAAAACTATTTAGGTTATATTTTATGGCAACGGACGTGAAAACGATGATGATAGAACATGAAAGATGAGAAGTATAGGATTGAGAAACTGTAAGTATTAAAGACCAAGTATAATACTTTGCGGTGCACTAAGGGATATTCTATAAGGCATGGAACTTTCCAAACACGTCGATCCATTATGGTCAGCAGTCTGACTTTCCATATTTTGACCTGACATTAGTGTTCTCCTATTCAACCACTTTGGTCGCTCAATGCTAAAAATCAAAGGGGTCATACAGGATAGCGATGCATGAAGAACGGCAAAAATGTTGTTTCTACACATGATTTACGACCTTGGGTCTTGCTTGTGTACTATTACTATTAGAAAGAAATAATGATATTATACTAGGAAAAAACTTTGGCAAAATATATGTGAGTTTAAACAAAACAGCCCTTTAGGGAGCCAAAACATGTGTTGAAATTACATTTAATTCTTTAAACAACTTTGTAATTAAATTTGAAATTTATAAACTTCTTGTTTTTCATCCGACAACTGAAACATGAGCCCAAAACAAGCCCATGACACTGAACGTATAAACAATTTATAAATCTGTGACCACGATGTAGCGCAACTATTCAGATCAATGGAATCAGAACGTTAATATTCAGAACTAGAACCTCGAGGGTAGAACGCTTCTTTATGGAGCAAGAACTATTCCATTCAGAGCAAGAACGTTGTTTTCAGAAAAATTGTATAAATAAACAATCCTCCTTAAAGCAATGTAGAAAAGGCTATCTCAAATTTACCATACAACCTGAAGCAAATGAAAACAATTCTGTTTTCAACAAAAACAATTAACAAAATCACTGTTAAATAATGCGTACAAGATCTAGCAATAGCATAAATTCCATAGATTTACCCGTTTTAGTATTTAAATGCTCTTGAATATTTCTTTACATGCTTAAAAACAAGAAGAGATTTAGACAATTTGTTCACCATTTGAAAGAGGAAGGCAAACTATTTGTACAAAATATCAAAGAAATAAGATAAGAATGAATAAGAATTCACACATGTTCAGTTGTTAACAACCTTGTTTGTTTCCCATCATTTCATGATGTATTTTTCTATTAAAGTTATTTTACCCCTTTTTAAACATATTTATGTAAGTGGTAAGAACAACATATATAGGTTTTCCTAAAAAGAAGTGGGAACAAGCTTTGGATAAACACTTACATATTTATGTAACCATGGTAACTGATGACGTTAGTTTTGTTTGTCATTTGTTTGTGTTGAATTATCACAATAAGTTTTTATTTCAAGGCGAAAACATGTCGGGAAATATTCATCAAATGCCACAAGTTGAGATTTTTGTCGATGAAATGATTCTAAATGGTTTATATGCAGACGGTAATACACATGAAGGCAAAGGAACCCAGCAGGAAACAAGAAAAGAAAACAGATTCGGAAGACAAAGAGTTCTGAGTGACAGTGACCTCGAAAAAGTAGGAGACTGTATAAAACCAATAGCAAAGGAAAAAGTTTACAGCAAAAGCAGTGAGTTTGTACCTATGACAAGGCGAAGTCATAGCAGCCAACATTGCGAAGCTAGCTTTGGAAAACAGGACAAACAACAAAGAAAAATGAATCAACTTCTAGTGAATGATGTCTTGAAATACAACTGCTTCAAAGATATGAACAACTCGTTTGGTAGTAGTCGACAAAGTTCTAAAACAGTAAGTCAGTCTTCTCTGTTGAGTCCAACTCTGTTTTTGACGGAAGGCGTGAATTCTAAAAGTACCGAATCTTTATCTTCAGACAGCACCAGCTCTCTCAGTCCATGTATAAGAAGCCCAGTAAGTAAACTTCCAAAGCGCAGCTTAAACAGAGGAAAGGGGATCAACAGTTTGGCCACAGCTGAAAATACAGAAACCATATGGCCTTCTGATGATTTCGACTTCAACGATGCCACGTCACAGCCGTTTAGACAAAGGGCTGCAACAATAAGCAAGTTTTCAAACGTAAGACAAGAAATTGGTGTTCTGGACATAAATTTAAAAGCAGAGAGTAAACCTTTGTTACAAAGAGCGGACAAAATGGAGAAAAACAACGTTAAAAGAAAGAACAGAAAAATAGTAAGTCGAAATATGTCGGATTCTGATCATATCCTTCCTTATGACGGAGATAGAAAGAACGGAGACCCTCCCAGTAGTTTTAGACCACGCCTTAACACAGAAGGCAGTCGCAGGTTAATGAGGGTGAATCCTGAAACAAAGTCAGCATCTTTCAATGACCTCCAAGAAGATTCATCGGACCTTTTTGATGTGCCGGTTCCTGCGAGACCAAGAGTGCAAAGCGATGGGAAATCTGTAAAAGCAACGAAGGCAAAATCTTTCTTGAGCACCACCCATGACAAACATGAAGAACCACTGGATCCTTTTGATACAGCTGTCCCATTTAGACAAAGACTACACACAGATGGCAAATTAACAAAACGAAAAGCTTTCTCAAGAAAAAAGGCCAAGAGTAAGGACGATTTGGTAAGTAATACTGTTCTATATTTCTAATTTATAGAAGATAATAAGATGTGAAATAAATGTACGCGATACAACACACGTAAATAAGCGGCAAAGAAAAAAAAACAACTAGCATCCTTCAATTGAACAAAATGTTGCTAATCGATGTCTTGCAATTGGTCTTATGCATAAGGACAAATCCTTAATTATCAGAAACACTCCCTTCCGATCATCGACCAAGTAACAAAAGGACGAAGATATAAGCAAATTAAGCTTTGCAAAAACACTGCTATCATTTCTGAATCTTACTTGCGAATCTTAATAGAAATGTTTTAACTTAAAGTGAAATAAAGTTACACCATTTTAATAATTACATTTTTTTTAAAAACTTTCATATAAATCTCTTCAAGTTCTTTTTTTTTTGTGCTGTACCAAATTGAAAACCAATTTCATTACGAAGAAGCCGTTAAATTATGAACAAAACATAAGCACTTGAAACTAATTCAAGTACAAACTGTATGATCTATTTTTTTTTCTCGTTTTTAGTTAGACAATGTTTGCAGTTCTGTCTTGAAGAAACCTGAAGGCAAGTACAAACCATGATTTCTTCTACCTTTTTTTATTTTATCCAAGTCTAAGTCTCATACGAAAAAGTGAGCTAAAGCAGATTTTAAACGCCATGCTTCATTTTCTACTGCTCCGTTTTGAGATGCGTTTCTGACGTTTCTGATTTAGCACTTGGTATTTTCATATGATTATCTCCGTCAGCAGACGATAAAAAACTAAGACCTTTTAACTTTTTTTCTAACGAAGGCCTATAGCAACAGAAAATGACCAAGATAAAGCATCCCCTAAAACAAAACAGAACAAACACATTTTTTCAGTAAACGTCATTTCTGTTTTGGTTTGTATATACTGGTTTGTATATACTTTGAAATTTTTCTTTTAATAACAAATGGCATTGTTTCACGATAGATTCATAGAGAAAATATTAACTATAAACTTGAACATTACAGATAAAAAAGGTTGTGATGGTATAAACGTCCGCCTTCCTCAGATCGACCAACCAAATGCTCTTAAAGTAAAGAAACAGTTTGGGAAAGAAAACAAATCTCCAAGAAGAAGACGCAAAAACAGAAACATTGCATTTGAGCAACACCCCTTTGACCACCTTATCGGTAACCTAGATGACTTCGGAGACCAGAGATCGTTGTCGTCGACGCCTACTGATATTCCGACCAGAACTCCCGAGCCTGCGTTATTTCGAGAGTTTGCCGGGCTAGACAGTGGATCAGCTGAAACGGAAGCAACATGCGAGAACACACGGTCATACAAGCCTCGTTATTGCTGGTGCACAAGATGTCAGATAATGTATAAGATGTATAAAGAGGGAGACGAGCAGCTGGAAGCATGGGGGAACTACCCGTGTTTTAGATTCTAATTCCGAGAATACTTAATGATAATGAGTTCTAATAATAAATTGACCAATATTTGGTTTCTTAGTTTTTTAATAAAAAGATATCCACGTATATAAATGTTCGATTTATGTTTCTTTCATTACAGAACATTCAGATACAGGAAAACACCTATAAAAAACATCTTATTATCTTTCTATACGCTAGCAAAAAAAACTGAGAGCTATGCAATGTACGGGCGTCCGTATGTGAGCCCGTTTCACCTGAAGGAATGATATCATTTATCAAACCTATCCATCTCCATGATACAATGTACATCAATTTTTGCCATAATTATTTTGACAAACTGTAGATGTGCATCCTTTAATTCAAAATCTGAGTATCGGGGTTTCCTTCTGAAAAACATAGACTTTTGAAACTACATGTACTAGTATAGTAATATCTCATCATACTCTATGTATTTCGTATTCACGAATCCTTCCTGAACCACTCAATGGATTTTCATGAAACGTTCACACACTCTGCATGGCATAATGAAGGTGTGCATCTTCAATCTGATAATTAAAGAGTTGCTTTGTTGTATTATGGAGCTGGGAGTGGGTTAGAGGTTACAGAATCTCGGATTTCAAGATTTAATTGGTTAAAGCCATTGTTCAATTTAGTGATGAACCCTTTGGTTTAGTTTCATTCGTTTGTCTCAAATAAAAATCAGAATACAAGGAAAACCTTTCAACATCTTTGATATACATATAAGAAAACAAAACTCAAAGCAAATTTGAATTAAAATTTTAGGAGCCTTTTCAAAGTAAGATCACTTTTGAAGATGATAACATCTTCATCTTTGTGAACACTGTCGCGACTATTTTCAGGGGGTGGCAAAGGCGGGATCCCAACACGAAAACACGTGCTTCAACGCTGAAAATGAAGCACGAGTTATAAAAATCGCCAAACACGAAACACAAGAAATATGAATTCAGATAATCGAAAACACGAAATCACGTGCCTCAAAAAGGCAGAAAAAAGGTAATAAAAATCTTATAACACAAAACACGAGTAAAAATACAGACAAAAACGGGGCACGTACAACCTCCCAAACACGAAAACACGAGAAATAAAAATAAAAATCACGTAAAATAAAAACGTCGAAAACGTAGCACGAAAACCCTTTACCACCCTCTTTTCAAATATTCTATTAAATTATCTGAAGGTTTTGGTGTATGATGTACTGGAATAGGTTTTCGTATTTTGCTTTTTTATCACCAACCGACATAATAGTGTTGTCGAATTTCGACACCACTACCAGATCACGATTTAGAAAAAAAATGATTTGTTGGCACAATTTAAGAAACTAGTGGAATCAGCAAGCATTTTCTTTTACCAAAATTACAAATCCATTGCATCAAAATATTTGAAAACTGCGACCGTTGATTAAGTGGTACTAAACACTTTAAATTAGATAAAATAGTAGTTCCAATTTTTTTCTAAAATTTGCTTAAATATGTTTTTTAATAATAAAAAGTTGGTTGCTCAATCTAGTGAAAAAAACAACCCGAATCATAGGTTGCACAGGAAAATTTTATTTGCAATTCAAGGAATTTTAGCACTTTCTATTTTAGTCACTGTGTAGCTTTATTTCTTTGTAAAATAGGTTGACTAATAATCTCCCTTACTTGTTTTATCTAGAATCAAAGACGCTCAATTCAAAGTCGTATAACCAAATTATATAGAATATAAAAGACACATTGGCACACCATTAAATCAAAATCTGTTAAAGTAAAAAACGGCCGGATTTCATTATACAGGAAGTAGGTGAGTGACAAACCTGAAACAGAATCTCACGTTATGGAACCCCACTCTGGTATACCTGATGTGTACCAAATAATAATTGACTGTGATTAGTAGTCGCTGAAAAACTGTTACGAAATTTCTTCAGTGCCCGCCAGTCCGACATTCAGAATTTTATAACCCGGATTTTCCTCTCCGTGAAATCTGGCCAAAAATGTTTAAAATTGTTCAGAAACTGTTTTCAGAGATGCCATCATAACTATAATTTTTGCATAATTAATCATTATTTAAGTGGAAGAAATCTTTCTTTAGAACTTTTTTCTTAACCTTTAGTGTCAGACCAAGACCGTCGCAAGTTAAATGGTCGGCCCCTTACGTTTATAACCTAGAAATTCCAAACTTGAAAAATCCAGTGACGCATTATTTTGTCATAAACATTTTAGTTATTAATGACAATTAAATTTGATTTGATATTAAACGGCACCTTAATTCAATCCGAATTATCTCTTATATATTTTAACATGACCACTCATCTGATTTTTTTTTCATTTTAAAATTGATTATTCCCTTTCAATGCCACTATCATTTTCTCAATTGATGTAGCTACTAAACATTTCATTAACAAATTTGTTATTTTGTAGATATTTCACTTCTAGAAATAATGGAAATTTGACTTCCGCTTCCGGTGAAAGTTTGAACTGAAAATTTCTAAGACGAAAAAGTGACAAATTCAAGCTAAACACGATAAAGAAAAACAATTTAAACCATAAACATTGTGAAATAGGTAACTTAGGACCCCACAGGCCCTATCCAACTAAAAAATCCAAGCCACAAACATGAAAGAAAGTGATAAAAACGATCGTACCCCTGTAACAACAAACCAAAATGGCGTACCAAAACCCAGACGAGGTAGACCCCCTAACTCAAATAGAAGTTCAAGAAATAACTCTTCATCTAGGCCAAGTTCTCCTGCTATTCTATCACCCAATAAATTCAGTGCCCTACAAAAAGATGACGAAGATGATGAAACTTGGAATTGTGAAAACTGTAAAAAATCCTTCTCAAACCCAGATGCAAAAATGCTAGAATGCCAGCGCTGTAGAGTACATTACTGCATCAAGTGTCTTAATAAATCAGATGAAGAATACAACATACTAAGTAGCTCAGATTCTATGTGGTTTTGTGGCCCATGCAAAGGTATAGTTGAGAGAAATATTATCACTGACCTGAAAATTGAGGAAAGGTGTAATGAGATAGCTCGTGAGTTTGAACAGAGACTAGCATCAATCGAGAGTGATTTTCGAACAAAATGTAATGAATCTGATGTCCGTAAGATTGTACAAGATGAACTTAAAACACAAAATGAACTAAAACCTAAGGCAGCTAGTGAAAATACAATAACAAATCTAGGAAACAATTCAGAGAACACAGTCACTGAAGTAATATCTGAGATAAATGAAAGAAACTCTAGAAAAAATAATCTGATCATCTATGGTGTAGAGGAACGAAAATCTGAGAACAAAGAGGAAAGGATAGAACATGATGCTAAAGTGGTCCAAGGTATAGCTACTACCTGTGACATCAACATTGAGAGCTATCAATTAGGTAAAATTGTGAGACTAGGAAAGTACGATAAAGAAAAAACCAAAAGACCAATGTTAGTACGAAGTGACACACCCAACTTCAAAATAGATATTCTAAGAAATGCACATAAATTAAAGGGAGAACAAGAGTATGAAACAATAGCACTGAGCCATGATATGACAAAGACAGAAAGGGAAGAGGAGAAGAAACTATTTGAGGAGTAAAAAAACTTAGCAAAAAACAGTCAGGGAAAAGTTGTCTACAAGGTCCGAGGCCCACCAGGAGCTCGGCGAGTAGTAAATGTGACCAACACCAAGTAAAGTATACTAGAAAGAAGAAATGTACAAATGTAGATAAGGATGTAAATTCGTTACATGTTTTTAACAGTTTGTCATGTTTTTATACAAATGCGGACCAATTTCGCAACAAATTCAGTGAATTTCAGACTAGAATAACAAACTATAAACCAATGATTATTGGCATAACAGAGGTAAAGGCTAAAAATAGTATATATGACATGAACCCAGCAGAATTTAGCTTGGATATCATAGGAGATTATGATCTATTCTCACTAAATATTGATACAAAGATTGGCAGAGGCATGTTGCTTTATATTCACAAAACTTTACAAGCCAAAGAGGTGTATATGGAAACTGTCTATAATGAGAATATATTTGTTAAGATGACACTAAACAATAAAGACAGACTACTAGTTGGACTATTATACAGATCACCATCTGTAAGACCAGAGAACATCAGTCGTGACAATAATGCAGATTTATTGAAAATTATAAGTGAATCAACAAATAAACATTTCTCACACGTTCTACTGATGGGAGATATAAATTACCCGGATATAGACTGGGAAACATGGAACACCAAAAGTGACAACATAGAATCAGAAGAATATAAATTTATGCAATGTATTCAAGACAATTTCTTATACCAACACGTTACTAAGCCTACAAGATGGAGGGGATCAGATACGCCACATGTACTAGATCTTATTTTTACCAATGAAGAAAACATGATTAGTGACATCGAATACTTGAGTCCACTAGGGAAGAGTGACCACTGTGTCATACAGTTCAACTACAATTGCTATACTAGACTTAAAGTAAACAACAGAGAACGAATGTGTTACAACAAAGGAAATTATGTTGACTTTAATAAGGAAATGGAGAACACAAACTGGAATGAAATACTGAATCAACACGATAATATAAACTGTAACTGGGAAAAATTTGTGGAAAAGTTAAAGCAAATGGAGAAGAGGTACATACCAAGCCGTAAACCGAAAGTATCAAACAAGAGAAAAAGTGAATTTCAGATAGACAAAAAGACATATGAGAAAATCAAGGAGAAGAACTCACTACATAGGAGATCTGTTACAACTAAAGACCCAAAAGTTAGAATGCAGTATAACAAGGTCAGAAACCAAGTTAAAACGCTAACGAGAAAACTGAGGAAGAACCATGAAATAGAACTAGCACAGAAAGCTAAGAAAAACCCAAAAGCGATATGGAAATATATAAAATCCAAATCCAAAACCCGATCAGGAATAGGAGAACTACTTACGGATCAGAACGACGAGAAATCACCAAAAACAGATGATGACAAAGAGAAAGCTGAGATCCTTGCCAACTTTTTCAAAAGTGTCTTCACTCAAGAACCTGAAGGGAGTGTACCCGATCTACCAATGAGAGACAGTAAAACCCAAATGAAAAATTTAGAAATAACAAAAGACAATATAGCCAAGATACTAAAAGGATTGAAAATAGACAAATCACCAGGACCAGACAGGATACACCCAAGAGTGCTTAAAGAACTAGCAGACACAATATCAATACCACTACTCTTGATATTCACGCAATCATTAGCAACCAGATCTGTTCCAAATAGATGGAAGGAAGCTCAAATCAGTGCGATTTTCAAAAAGGGGAAAAAACACATAGCTGGAAATTACAGACCGGTTAGCCTCACGTCAGTAGTTTGCAAAGTAATGGAGACACTAGTACGAGAACACATCATCAAACATATGAAGGATAACAACTTTTTCACTGATAGACAATATGGTTTCATATCTGGAAGGTCGACATCCTTACAACTTCTAAATGTATTGGATAAATGGATAGAAGCACTAGACAAAGGAAAATCAGTAGATGTGATATATATGGACTATATGAAAGCTTTTGATACCGTGCCACATAGAAGGTTAATGAACAAACTGACAGCTTATGGTATAACAGATCCAATACTCAGCTGGACTAGAAACTTCCTGTCCGAAAGAATCCAACAAGTCTCTGTCAATAATGAATACTCATCATGGTCTAACGTTACATCTGGAATTCCCGAGGGATCCGTCCTTGGACCACTATTGTTTGTTATATTCATTAATGACCTACCTAATCTAGTAAACTCTGATGTGTATCTATTTGCCGACGACACCAAGATCTTCAACATCATCAGCGACAAGAAAGACACAATACAGCTTCAAACAGATCTAAACAAGTTAAATGACTGGAGTGAGACATGGTTGTTGAAATTCCATCCCGATAAATGCAAACACATGCATATTGGTAAACCTGGACCTGAACCAAATATAAAATACACCCTGAAAACTAAAGAACTTGAACTGGTGAATGAGGAAAAGGACATTGGTGTGGTTATTGACTCAGAATTGAATTTTGATGGGCATGTTAGTGAGAAAGTAAACAAGGCCAACTCTATGTTTGCTCTACTGAGAAGGACATTCCAATTTCTAGATGCATCAACGTTTGTACCCTTATATAAGACACTTGTAAGAACACACTTAGAATTTGCTAGTTCAGTTTGGCACCCGTATAAAGTGAAACACCTTGATATGATAGAAAATGTCCAAAGGAGGGCCACAAAACAACTTCCTGGTCTAAAAGACATGACTTATGCAGAAAGATTGCGAAAGCTGAAACTCCCAACTCTCAGTTTTAGAAGGATACGTGGAGATATGATAGAACTGTACAAGATACTAAATGGGAAATACGACCGAGAAGCAGCACCATTTGTTAAACTCTGGAAAGATATGTCAGTAAGAACAGGGGTACGGGGAAATAGTTTAAATATCTATCCACAAAGAGCAAGGACTGAACTTCGTAAAAACTCATTCGCCATCAGAGTAGCAAAAACTTGGAACAATCTCCCAGAGGCAATAGTCACATCACCAACAGTCAACACCTTCAAAAACAGACTAGACAAATTTTGGAATAACCAAGAATGCTTATTCGATGACCACAAAGCTAACATCACCGGAAGTGCAATCGAATATGAGCTAGAGACTGGTATAGAGGAAGAAGATTCCTGAACCAGTAAAACAACCTAAGTAAACCTAAGTAAGTAAGTAATGGGGAACATAACGTAGATGAAATCAGAAGTGGTATCCCTCGTATTTATCTGTGCAATTTCTGTCAAAATTCCAAGTTTCAAATTATTTGATGAATGCACGTTGATACACGCCAAATTTAAATTTTGTGTGTTTTGCTATTTTCTATACTTACGAAATTTTATTGCTAACAACAGCCAAAGCGCCATAACTCTAGGCCATTTAATTTTGGGATAGTTTAAACGATTTCGAGGAAAGGGAGAAAAATTTCGACTTACCGGAAAAAAAAAGCACAGGAAGTGAAAATTTTCCGTTTTTATAGCAATAAATACGATACCTTTATAAATTTAGAAATTTAGATATGATCTTGTTATCGGAAACCACTCCACCATCAAAAAGCGAACTACCTTCTTGACCCTCACAACACTGACCTGCACACTCCCCGACTTTCGGTGGTCATCTATTCTTTTTCTGCTTGCGTGATTGCAGTCGCTTTCCACGACGAGTGAAAAAAAAATCAAATTTTCAATTCAATTGTGAATTATTGTAAGTCAAAATGGAAGAAATGGCAAATACAGGTGAGATGGGTATAAGTAAAAGCCCCGCTGCCCCTTTTATTGCCACCCAGAATTATTATTGGGACTCTATTGATGCCAGGAGTATGTCCATTGACCGAGTTTTAGAGTCTGACCTCTTTTTGTCAGTAGCGAACGAGGAATCTCCAGTTAATCATGGAATTCCTCGTCCGGTTAGTCAGATGGGTCAATTAAGAGCCACAGCCACGGTTTCTAGACCTCCGTGTACCTCTTCAGTGTCATTGAATATGACTTCTCTTCCTGAGTCTTTTCCAGTTGGTAACAGGAGAGATGTTTTAGCAGAACAAGAGGGGCTTCCAATTATCCTTATCCACCTATGTACCCCATGATGCCCCCTTTGACCCCTATGCTTCTCAGTCTGTGTGGTCAGATCAGTGGTTTACACCCAAACCTAGTGTTGGCTTGGAATCTTCAACTAGTGAAGATATCAAGTCTTTGGTTACCTCAGTGCATAAGTTGGAGGCATGTCTGAATGCTAAATTTCTGGCAGTGGAGCGTAGGCTTGACATAATAGAAAGTCTTCTACGCCCTCTGGTCAGGGTTCCAGTGTGCAGTCAGATCCTCAGCCCACTCCTGTTATTAGAGTGGATCAGGTAGATGACTCAGTCTCTTTGGCTCCTAGGAGTCAAGAGGCTTCTTTTCTTAATGACGATGCTCGGTCACCAGGTGAAATGGTTACCTCAGAAGATGAAGGTGCTCCAGCCCGAGGTGAAGAGATGGAAAAGGAGTTAAGTTCAGAACAGGTCCCTTCTGAGAATCTTTCTCTCAAAGCTAAGGTGTATGCCCTCCGGAGAGATCTATCTGGTCCTGACTCTTTTGCTTCTCCTCCCAGGAAGTCTTCGAAGCCTTCTGACTTTCAGTCCTGTTCTGGTCTTGTGAAGGATTCTTCTAAATCTTACTTCACTTTTCCAGAGTCCAGTCATTTCAAAGCTGCCCTTGAAAATGTCAATTCTCAGCTTTCTCAAGATGTGTCCTCGACTAGGTCTGCCAACTCAGTTAAACAGCATATAGCCTTTAGCACTTCCTCCTTTCCTGGTAAAGTCAGAATGAAATATTTCGAGTTACATGAATCTTCTCTGGGAAAGAATTTACCTGTACTTGACAAGAGTTTTTCTAGTCTGCTCGGTGCGAAGGGTTCTGAGACTGTTTAACTTCCTCAGGCAGCATACAGCAGAACTGAAAATAATCTTAGAGGTGTTTCCCAGATTTCTACAGTATGCTGAGCATTTCTTAGCTGCAGCAAGGGGCCTCCTTGAAGGAAAAAGGCGAAGAATTTAATGATCTTAGGTCTTTTCTCTTCCATGTTGATAGATGTCTTTGTGCCTCCCAACTATTGAATCTTGGCACCATTGCCAATTTGAATTTAGCTAGGAGACAAGAAGGTCTTGAGAAATCCGCAATTTCTGAAGTGTTGAAGGATTCCTTATTATATTCTCCATTACATCAGGAGCAGTTGTTTGGTATGTCTCTGAGTAAGCTTCAAGATTTGCTTCACAAAGAGCCTCGATGTTCAGCTGAACAATGATGGTGCTAGGCGGGTCACTTGCTCTACTGAACCTAATATTAATAGTAATTAAGGGACTGTCAGATCTGGTGGTTCGTTCTCTAGCTATTCTCAGTCCTCTCAGTAAGGTACACGAAATCTCAAGAGGGGTAATGAAAATAAGTCTTACCCTGGTTCTTCGTGTTCTTCTAATTATAAGAAACCCAAAGTTGCCAAAGGTAAGAAGTCGCAGCATTGATGTCTCCCCCTCTAGTAACATAAGTAAGTCTTCCCGCAGCAGAGGGTTTTCCCTATCCTCTTCCTCATATTCCTGTGGGGGGACGTCTGGCCCATTTTTTTCCTCAGTGGTCACTAGTTACTTCAGATAAATGGGTTCTTTCTGTGTTATGGAGGGGTCTGGAACTTCAGTTCCAAGAGCAACCCCCTCTTTCTTCTGTTCCTCTAGACTCAGAAGAATCTTCTCTTTCAAGAAGAAGTGTCCCTTCTTTTACAAAAAATGTTCTAGAAGTGGTCAGTCTTCTTCTAGGTTGTTTTTTTTATTCACGTCTCTTTCTTGTCCCGAAAAAGAATTCAGAGAAAATGAGACCAGTGTTAAATATATCCTTCCTGAATCAGTATCTGGTGGTTCCACATTTCAAGATGGAAACCAACAGATCAATCAGGTCTTCTATTCACATGGATATGTGGACTACCTCTCTGGATCTGACAGATGCGTATTTCCACATTCCCATTGCTTCACCCTTTCGCAAATTTCTCAGGTTGGTTTGGGACGGCAAAGTTTATGCTTTCAAGGCAATGCCTTTCGGCCTATCTACTGCTCCGCTGGTTTTCACAAAATTTTTCCAAGCGGAAGTGGCTCATCTTCATGCCCAACCAATTTTTATCCACTCGTATCTGGACGAATCTCTGATCAAGAACAACTCTATTTCTCTTTTAGATCAGCACACTCATTCAGTAATACATCTTCTGCTGAGTTTGGGTTTCCTTATTTCATGGAAAAAGTCAGAAATAGTTCCCAGCCAGAATTTCATTTTCCTGGGGGAGCAATTTCTGACAGATCAGGGAATAGTTCGTCCTCCAGAGGAGAAATTTTTGAAACTCAGAGAACTTTTGCTTCAGTTTCTCAATTCCAAACAAGTGTCAGCACACCAATGTCTTCAGTTGATTGGTTTTTTTTATTTCTCTCATGGATATTGTTCCTTTGGGCCGTCTTTATGTCCGTCCCTTACAGTGGTATCTTCTGGAATTTTGGGTGCCAGCCTCTCAACATTGGGAGGCAGTCATTCCAATTCTTCCCAGAGTTTATCCACATCCAGTGGTGGTTGAATGGGGACGATGTCCTAAAGGGTTGTCCTCTTAATCCACCGTTTCTTTCAATGACTTTGTATACAGACACATCCCTGACAGGTTGGGGAGCTACCCTCAAAGTCCCCTCTTCAGCTAGAAGAACACATAAACCTATTAGAAATGAGAGCTGTTCTGCTAGCTTTGAGACATTTCCGAGTTTTTTCTTCAAGGTCAGGCTCTGATGATAGCTACAAACAATACGACAGTTGTAGCCTATCTTCAGAACCAGGGAGGAACACATTCTCACTCTCTTTATCTTCTTTGCAAAGAAATCTTATTGCTTTGTCAAACTCTAGACATTCATTTGTCAGTTAGACATGTGCCAGGCAATCTGAATGTAATAGCAGATGCCCTGTCCAGGCCTACTCTGCCAGTGAATTCAGAGTGGGAGTTACATCCAGCAGTGTTTCAGGAGATTTGTTGTATATGGGATCGCCCACACTTAGATCTGATTGCCATGCAGCTGAACTGCAAACTTCCAACCTTTGTGTCCCCAGTTCCAGACAACAAAGCCTTTGCAGTAGACGCAATGTCAATCAGATGTTCTTTTACATGTTTTCCCCCTTTCGTCTTCTTCCAAGAATTCTCTACAAGATTCAAACAGATTCTTGCAAGGGCATTCTTATTGCTCCAGCTTCGCCAAAACAGTCGTGGTTCCCAGATCTTCTCCATCTTTGTTGTGCGAGACCTCTTCTTCTTCCCCTCAAGGAAGATCTGTTGTCTCAGTTCAAAGGCAGAAAATTTCATCAGGGTCTACACAATCTTCATCTTCACGCCTGGTTATTGTCGGGGAATCCCTCAGAAAGGAGGGCTTTTCTGAGCGAGCAGCCAGACGAATTTTGTCATCAATCAGGAAATCTACAGGAGCCATTTATGTCTCAAAATCAATGGTCAATTTTCGGTTCTTGGTGTCGTAGCAGTTTCCTCCATATGAACCCTTGTCAACAACATCTTTCAATTTTCTAACCTTAAAGTGTTGTTTTCTACTGGCTTTAGCTTCTGGCCGCAGACGAAGTGAAATTCATGCTCTGTCTGTTGCAGACTCTTGCATTCGTTTTGCAGCAGACAAATCATCTGTGACACTTCTGACAGATCCTTCTTTTTTAAGCAAAGGCAAAGAATCAGTTGTCAGATAAAGGGTCTGGACCTATTTTTATTCCTGCTCTGCTGCTAATCAAGATTTGTGTCCGATTCGTTCTCTGCTGAAATATCTGTCAGTTTCAGCTCCTCTTAGACCTCATGGTTCTTCTAGACTTTGTATACCTATTAAAAAAAGTTAAGTGGACATTTCAGCTAAGACTATTTCTTCTTGGCTTTGTCAGACAGTGAAGTTTGCATACTTGTCTTCTCCTCAAGATGTTTTAGCTTCTTTACAAGTAAGAGCACATGAAATCAGAGCTTTACCTTGTTCTTGGGCTATATTCAATTCCTCCTCTATGTCGAAAATCATGTCCGATGGTTTTTGGAGATCAGATAACAGTTTTTACATCTACTACCTTCGCTCTGTGCCCCTTCATAGTGACAATTTGTATTCTCTTGGGCCTCTGGTTTCTGCGCAAAAAGTTGTTTTCCCTCCTCGTTCTCAGGGGGATTCAGCTCTACTTTAAATTCTGTATATCTAAATTTATAAAGGTTTCGTATTTACTGCTATAAAATGTAAATTTTTGATATTTGAAAATAACTTTATAAATCATAGGTCCCGACCCCCCCTTCATCCCCCTTTTCTTGACTTTATTTGTCAAAGAATAGATGACCACCGGAAGTCGGGGAGTGCGCAGGTCAGTGTTTTGATGGTCAAGAAGGTAGTTCGCTTTTTGATGGTCGAGTGGTTTCCGACAACAAGACTGCAAGCAGGTGATCATATCTAAATTTGTAAAGGTAAGTATTTATATACTCAAATCAAATTTTAAATATTAAAAATTTACATTTTAACTATTCTGTAATCCGCGCAATTTTAAAGTTTAAAAAAAATATTTTCCTGTTTCTGAAGCAGATACCTATCGTTTTACGTTGCTTTCATGAATGAATTTGACAATTAAAATTTTTAGTTGGAGTAGCTAATTGATGTTAAGCGCTTTTACCCCAAAAACACAATTTCGGCTACTAGTACTACCAGGAAGATTACCATGAAAAAGATAAAAGGTAGATAAAATAAATACGAAATAATGCAGTTTAACAGCCACATCAAAAGCGACATGAAGATTTTTGCATATAGAAGACCAATGTCTGCTAACTTGAAACCTAATTTTGTCCCCAAATTTTGAAATAATTGAAATGAGCTGGAAATATGTAATATAAACTTTATTATTCTTTTTTTATATCAGCATGATTTTGTTCAAGATGTCCATTATGATGTTAGAATAATTTCTCAGAGGGGCATAAGAATTGAGATTTTGTAACGTACTGTATGAGTGATTATTTTCGTCTCGTCTGCGATGAAAATTTGCGGAAGGCGAGACATTACTTTCCGTTGGGGACGGCGGCGGCGTTAATTTTTTGTAAGACGTTTGTGGAAAATGAATTACTTGAAAAGTATAATAGCTCTAGGCGATACAAACAGTTGAGGTTATGGTCTACGTAACTGTCACCATGCTGTGTTACCCTCAGATCCCATTTTCACGCTCCATTGACCGTAAACTTAGGTCTTTTTTTCGGCCGTGAAATTTTTGTAAGAGTTTTGTGGAAAATGAATTTCTTAAAAAGTGTAATAGCTAGGCTTCTGGTATTTGGTATACAGACAATTGAAATAAGTGTCTCTGCAACTGTCATCATGTTGTGTGACCTTAAGTTCATTTTCACGCTTCAGTGACTTTGTAAACTAAGATCTTTTTACAGGCCATTAATTTATTTGTAAGAGTTGTGTCGAAAATGACTTTCTTGAAAAGTATAATAGCTGGGCATCTGAAAGTTAGATAGTCTGTCACCATGACGTCTGACCTTGACCTCATTTTTACACTAAATGACTGTAAATATTGTTTTTGTGTTCCCAATTAATGCATTTTGTAATTGAGCCAGCAGTCGAGAATTGATGAATGAATAGTTGAATAACTGGGTTTTCCAATGGTGCCGACAGGCGAGACATACTTTAGTGTAAACTAATTTATAACAAAGACACAAACCACTAAAGTTTCTTTGTGGTACATTCTGTGCACGGCTAGCTCATAATCAATTTTGCATTTATCATATCTTGTTCGTTATTCTACTAGGTCCTGTACCATTTATACTAATACCGAATTTGCAGCAATGTACTTTAACATGCGAGGAACGTTGCATTTATTACCCACTTAATGCACCACTATGCTATGCAGTAAGGTTTTCCGTATAAAGACTTGTCGACTTCGTCACGCAAGATGATCGTGCTACAATTATTTAACCATTTTTAGCCACCTTGGACACACATCCAATTCGGTTTGTGTGTAGAAGCCCACCGAATTCTCAAGAGGACACACGTTGATTTTAGTTGAATTCTCACAAGCATTTTTAGGGACTTGAAGGGGGCTTGTTTTTTCTCTAAAAGTATAATGGAAATGATTTGTGAAGTGAAGAAAAAAAGATATTCTGAAAAACGATTTCTGACATATAAAATAAAGCTAATACTAAAAAAAAATATTTTGTCGCGACACCTTGGAAAAAAAAATCTTGCAAAAAAAAAACCACAATAACAAGCCCTCTTTCAAGTTAAATGGTCGGTCATTTTAGCAAGGATGTGGACCTAATCGCCGCGCAGATATAGATTTATGATTTCGTCATATCAATCCCACCAAATGAAAAAACCAACAGGACCTATCAGCCGCGCGGGTATTGGTATGTGGTTTCATATTATATCAAACCTTTAAATCAAAAACACAGGACCTATCTGCCGCCCGGGTATTGGTATGTGGTCCTTTAGATAAAAACACAAGACCTATCTGCCGCGCGGGTATTGGTATGTGGTTTCCATAACATCAAACCTTTAAATAAAAAACACAAGACCTATCTGCCGCGCGGGTATTGGTATGTGGTTTCCATAACATCAAACCTTTAAATAAAAAACACAAGACCTATCTGCCGCGCGGGTATTGGTATGTGGTTTCCATAACATCAAACCTTTAAATAAAAACACAAGACCTATCTGCCGCGCGGGTATGGATATGTGGTTTCATTATATCAAACCTTTAAATAACAGGAGGCTCCAAGGAGCCTTAATCGCTCACCTGGTTTCAATGACTTAATGTAACACTGTTTCACTTTGCCAACAATCCATCATAGCAATGAACCATTGGACAACTCTATTAAACTTAGCATTTAAGCAAGTATAAGCATTTATATCACGTACAATATACTTTTTTGTCATATAACGGGCCATAACTCCTATAAGGGTCATCTGATAATAAAGGCCTAATGGGCAATTTAGTAGATCTAAATTAGCTGAACATTTAAGCAAGCAACAGCTTTTCTCCATTTGCAATTGTTTCATTATGTAGGCAAAAAAAAACATGATAAAACGCTAATTTAGGGGTCGTTACTCTTAAAAGGGGTCATCTGTCAATTTCAACCTAAAGGACAATTTGGTAGAGTTCAATTAGCTAAACATTTAAGCAAGCGTAACTTTTTCTCTATTTACTAACGTTCACAATCTATAAGGCTAAAACCACTATTTTTTGTGTTTTAAGGGGCCATAACCCCTATAAGGAGTCACTTAAAAATTTCAACCTAATTGACAATAATTTTAGATCTCAATTAGCTGAATATTTAACAAAGCAAAAGCTTTTCTCTATCTTCTATAGTTCACATTATATAAGGCTTTAACCATGATTGTTTTTGGCGTTTAAGGGGCTGTAACTCCTATAAGGGGTCATCTGAAAATTTCGACGTATGGACATTTTTTTTAAAGCTTAATTACCTGAACGATATGCAATTGAAATTACTTCAATATCTTATACAGTTCTTAAGATATAAAATAAAATAAGTGCAAAAAGCAAAAAAAAAAAAAAAAAAAAAAAAAATAGAAAAGGGGCAATATCTCGCACGCGATTTGTTGGCATTTCTTCAAAATTTCGGAGTTTGTAGATCTTGACGTGCTAAACACTTTTACCTTATGCCAGGATATTGATATCTGTCACTGTTTTTGAGTAATTTGCAAAAAACTGCTATTTTACCCCCTGTTCTTTTTTTAGCAACAGCGGCCATGCTTTTTTTATCAGATCAATCTAAAATGGGGATTCTTTGTAGCCGACATGTCATATATCATTCCTATCAAGTTTCAGTCAAATTGGTTGAGTAGTTTCAGAGAAGAAGATTTTTGAAATTGTTTACAGATGATGACCATTTTTTTTGGACTTTTAGGGGCCACAACTCCTATAAGGGTTCATCTGACAATTTCGACATAATGGACAATTTTGTAAAGCTTAATTAGCTTGAACAAAATGCAATTTAAATTACTTCAATTACTTATATAGTTCTTGAGATATAAGACAAAATACGTGCATAAAACAGAAAAAAATAAGAAAATGGGTAATAACTCCCACACGGTTTGTTGGAATTTCTTCAAAATTTCGGAGTATGTAGATCTTGACGTGCTGAACACTTTTATTTGCGCAAGAATTTTTATATCTGTCACCGTTTTTGAGTTATTTGCAAAAAGTGCTGTTTTACCATCTGTTCTATTTTTAGCAATGGCGGTCATGTTTTGTATCGGATCAATTTAAAATGAGGATCGTTTGTAGCCAACATGTCATATATCATTCCTACAAAAAAAAGGAAGATTTTTAAAATTGTTAACAGACGACAACGGACGCATATTGATAGCAAAAGCTCACATGGCCACCGGCCAGGTGAGCTAAAAAACACAGGACCTATCTGCCGCGCGGGTATGGGTATGTGGTTTCATAATATCAAACCTTTAAATAAAAAAAAAAACAGAGGACCTATCTGCCGCGGGGGTATGGGTATGTGGTTTCTTTTAAATCAATCCAACCAAATAAAAAACAAAGAGAAAATCAAGGCTTCGCCCAATTTTAACATAAAACAGATTTTACCATCAGATATGGCTGATATAATTTGATGAAAATAATTTCTACCCTGGAAACTAGTTTAAACTTTGTATATATGTCGTGTACATGTTATTATTTTGTACAAGTTATAACCTGTTTGAAAAATTTGTACAAGTTATTACTTGTATGATGACATCGTACAAGTTATAACCTGTACAAAATCAGGTGTACAAGTAATAACTTGTACGGAAATCTTTGAAGAAAAAATAATAACTTGTATACAACTGCTCAATGATTTTAAGTGTGTAGGTCAGTTTGATTTAGTTTGATTTCTATTTCAAGGACTTTTTAGGTTTAATTTGGTATTTTTGATCATGGATTTTTAAAGTGTGCCGCATAAACATATTCCACATCTCATTATTTTCTATTTTGTAATGAAGTGTCTCCCTATTCAGCTGATATCTTATCAAATAGCTATATCCTGATTAATTCTTGAGTTATGTATTTTTTCAGAAAATTTGCTATATTCAAGTCAAAAAGATATAGAATTTTGGAACAAATTTGCGAAAATTTTTTTTTTTTTTATCAATTCAGCCATAATAGCTATACTAAGATACCTTCTGAAATGCGAGCAAACTCCTAAAACAATATCCAAAAGAGAAAAAAAAGGACTAAGCTGCAACATTTATACAGTCATAGAACAACATTTTTACAAGCGAATCTTGAAATATAAATAACAACAAAGTTTCAGACAATAAATTTTGCCACGCCTTACGCGCGTTTGTTGTACAGGTTATAACTTGTATGATGCCCTCATATAAGTAATTACTTGTACGATTTTTTCATACAAGTTATAACTTGTACAAAATAATAACATGTACACGACATATATATTGTTATCTTTCTACGTTTTTAATATGTCATTGAATATTTTTGAAACGCATTATCTTCTTGTTCATAAAAATAAAACAAGTCACATCCTTCCCCCTAGTTGTTATGATATGAAGCAGATATATAAATACAAATAAATGATATATTTTATGAAACAACTTTAATATCGGATTTGCCAAGTCCAAAACAAGTCAAATACTATTTGTAAAAAATCGGTATTGGAGTTTTTTTTTAACCATGGGTTTTGTATCATTGATGATCCTGTGTTTTTATATTTCTACTGCTTTTGGAAACTTTCTAGACACATGGGTGCCATCTGTGCCTTGTGGTTCTGCAATAGAAGATGCTGGACTTAATAAACCGCGGGAATCTTCTAAACCAATCACGTCTGGAGGTCCGTCTTATGTTTTGTTTTATGAGAGGAGCTTTAGTTCCTTGTTTAATGGATCTCCATCCGGATCAAACACCTATCGTTACGGCATGTTACGATTTACTAACTCTACTATAAAAAATGTAACAATAGGTTTAGCCGCGTATCAAATTTTCCAAAAACCAAATGCAACTATTGCAGCGAATGAGACGCATATATGTGTTTCTTTGAATCATATTGATGTACAAGATGTTCCGAATTCTGGTTTCACTAAAAACATTTCTTGTCGCTCTATGTGTTTCCCCATATTGCCATTAACCGTCCGCCATAGCATTAATTATTACTCGAGCTACACCGTGTCACGTGATTTAGGAAGCTGGAACTATTTTGACTCTCTAGTCTTATATACCTCGCCAGACAAAGAAATATCGTGTCACTACCGTAACGTAACTTTTGGGTTTTTCTCAAGAACAGATGGTCGCAAGATGGCAGATATTAAAACTGGGATGAAAAAATGCAAAGTTGGTGAAGTTTGTCGTTTAACTTGGGAATGGAGTGCTAAATGGCAATGGGCAGACCTGTTTATCGGCTGTGAAAACGATGATGGTAAATATGGAGGGTGTGATGGATGTATTCGCATGACAGATTATAAAGATGAGATTTGTAAGTACTGTTGCTCCACGGATGGTTGCAATTCTCCCGAAAGCTGCACACTAAATGGGGTGTGTAATCTGAGATCTGATCCTGAAATTCAAGCAAAAAACTCAAATGGAAGTTTGTCATTCAAACATTTAATGTTAATTGTGTTTTTGGTGTTGAATTTGTTTCTCGCTTAGGTTTGTGAATTATAATAAAGGACCATTTATCACAGATTATGTCGCCTAGTACGTAAAAATGATTTTCTGTTGGTTTGATCTTTCAAAAATAATTTCAATTACTTTAAGAAGTTTTGTAACAATAATATTGTAACACCTAAGGACACAAGTATCATATGCAATGATTTTTACTAATCATAATTATGCGTATTCAATTTAATTTAATCCAACATTTTTTTCTATACATGTAACTGTTAAAATTTTATCTAACGGGCTTCCACAAAATTTGCCTTGCTCGATATGCAGCCACCTGATCGAGAAAAACACTGCTATTCAAACATCGATGGTTATTTCGAATTTCTATGACAAAGGAAAATTTAGAGAAACAATGGTAACAATATAAACAAGTAAAGAACACCTATATAGTGGTTTTGATATATAAACTTTTCTGATCAAGGGACGAAAATGAGATGCGGATTAATGTATGCTACACAACCTGCATAAGCAATCGAAAACTTGAAAAATCCACAATAAAAGACGGCCAACATGCAGTCTTCAGCGTGACCAGTCGTCGCTGCTCGCCGTCTTGCCGCGATTGTTTCAAGATAAAAAATATGATAAATGAAATTCATTTAAAAGACAGACAAAGATCTGGACAAAGAACAATGAACACAAGAGGACAGGGGAAGCTGAAAAGGTTTGCCCAATGTTCAAAGATTCAAAGATTTTATTTCTCAAGACCCCATCAGGGGTATGTGAATAATAACAAATAAACAAATTATTTTAAAACATCAAAAGTGATGGAGGAACATATATATACACTGTACATATTAGTTAATGGATTAAGCATACATGTTACATGATATATGACAGAAAGTAAATATGAGTTGTTTAACATATTAGCATGATTAGTGGAAGACATTTTATAAATGACAATTATTAGATTCAATTAGCGTATTACAGACAATATAATTTTACAGAATTAAGCAGCCTTGTACAAAGTATTTATATCTGAATTAAACAGTTCATACAATTTTTCAGTATTGTGATTTAAATAATAGTTAGAAGGAATATATTTCTTTCTTTCTGCTTTAAAAAAGGAACATTCAAACATGTAATGATACTCGTCACCTAACTTATTAATATTACAAAAATCACATATTCTGTCATCTCTAACTACACCCCAAAAACGACCCTTTTCAATAGGTAAATGATGATTTATACATCTATAATTACAAAATGCTTTTCTTAAATCATATGGAAGTTCAAGTAAATATTTTTCAAAATCATGAGAACGTTTAAAAATTCTGTAGTTAAGACATTTAGCAGAATCAAAAACATTTCAACACCATTGTTGTTTACATTGATCAAAAGGTTTCTGTTTAACACTGTTAATAAAGGATGAAGGATTTGGTACATGTTGTGTTAACCAATACTCAGAATAACCACAATCATTCAAATTATTTTCAATACAAGTAATCCACTTAGAGTGAAAAATATTTCTAGTGTGTAATTCATAAACTAGCTTATACAATACAGCAGAAATTTTATCTTGTTTGTTACAGATAATTCTTTTCCATAACCCTAACATTTTACACTTAATAAAAACATCAATAGGATATCTACCCAGTTCTCCATATATAACACAATTTGGATATTTTTTTCCCACCAAGTATAATTTTCTAAAATTGTAAACATAGAGATTCAATAGCTTCAGTTTTTTCATATCCCCAAACTTCACAGCTATATAATAAGATAGGTGAAACCATCGTATCAAACATCTTAAGTTGTATATCAATAGGTAAGCCAAGAGCTCTACATTTTCTTAACATACTAAACATTGCTTTTCTACCTTGCTCTAGTAGCTTAACTCTAATTTTACAAAACGAACAATTTGACATAAATATAACTCCTAAATAAGCAAAGTCATCAACAATATTTAATACTTCTCCATTTAACATAAATAATGGTTGGTTTTTAACACGACATTTATTAAATATAACCACCTTGGTTTTAGAAGCGTGAATTTCCAGCTATCATGTTTTACAATAGAGATACATAGCATTTAATGCAGCTTGAAGTTCTGATTGTGATTCCGCTCATATGACAGTATCATCAGCATAAAGTAACAAATATAATCTTAGGTAAACAGAAATTTCATCAGTATCAAAAACATAATGACAAGCATTATAAACATCATTTAAACCAGTATAAGCCGTTGACATGAATTCAACAAGGTCATTAAGAAACAGTTAAAAAAGTACAGGTGACAAATTTTCTCCTTGGCGTACACCAACATTTCTTTGAAAAAGTCTGACAAGTTATTACCCTGTCTTACACATGATTTAGCATTTTCATACATTGCATGAATAATAGTGAACATGTTTCCATCAATACTATATTTTAACAACTTTTGCCATAAAGCTATTCTATTAACTGAAGTTCCTAGCTAGCAAAGGACATGCACGTGGCGGGGTTAAGCTAGTTTTTTGGGCCCTAACCTTTTTCCTTTATGTATATATATTTATTTTAATGAAGAAAAAAATACCAATTATGAATCCAACAATGATGAAAATTATTTTTGGTTATTGGTAATACACCTTCTAAAGAAGTAACAATATTTTGATTCCTTGAATGCATTATATTATTGTGCATGTATTTTATATAAAGTTTTTTTGTGCATGTTTTTCATAAAAACTTATATTTTCTAATTAACCTAACAAGAAATAAATTACAAATCTGAAAATAGGTTTTTGATTTATTTAGATATTGTTTTTGAAGTTTATGATATGATTTCTGCCTGATTTTGTCTCACACCCCACTTTTTTGTAATTTATATTTTTGCATGCTTTGTTAATTTTGTTCTAATTTTCTTTAATATTAAAGTTTGTTTTACGTAATTGTATGTTTTGTTGTTTTGGTACCATGATTTAAGTTAAAATAAATCTTTTATAAAACAGGACTTTTTCGTAGCATGTACATTTTTAATATGTAACGCCATAGCTGCCTTATGATAATGATTTCATAAACATTTGAAGTTGTTCTTAATAATAAACTATGATCCTATAATGACAAAGTTTCATCACACAAAGAAGAAGTATCATCACATAATGAATAAGCATGATCACATAAGGACAAAGTATCATCACATAATGAAAAAGTATCATCATATAATGAAAAAATATCATCACATAATGAAGAAGCATGATCACATAAGGACAAAGTATCATCACATAAGGAAAAAGTATCATCACATAATGAAAAAATATCATCACACAATAAAAAGGTATCATCACAAAATGAAAAAGTATCATCACATAGTGAAAAAATATCATCACATAATGAAGAAGCATGATCAAATAAGGACAAAGTATCATCACATAATAAAAAAGTATCATCACATAATGAAGAAGTATCATCACATGATAAAAAGGTGTCATCACAAAATGAAAAAGTATCATCACATCATAAAAAGGTATCATCACAAAATGAAGAAGTATCATCACATAATAAAAAGGTGTCATCACATTATGAAGAAGTATCATCACATAAGGACAATGTATTATCACATACTGAAGTCATAAAAGTCATCACAAAAGTCATAATAAAAAAGAATATCATCTCATAATGACAAAGTATCATCACATAATGAATAAAGTATCATCACATTATGATAAAGTATTATGACGTAGACTTTATGCCTTTATTCACATGGATTGATCCCGGCGTCTGCACATTGGAATTAATATTTAACTTTTATTTATTACCTGTCTTGTTACTTTATATTGTGTCAAGAAAATTTTTGTAATAGTAATTAATCGATGTTTGATTTTTTTACATCAGTCGATAAATGCTTCTTAGCTAGCTGTCAGTAACTGCGAGTGTTCTCAAGAGAGCTCCTTTACGTCTCGTTGTTTTCGTATAGTACTCTTGTCTCATGTTCTCTCTTGGTGAACTGAACTTTTATCGATTTGATTTTAAAGTGTGTTATCTTTTGTGCTTTGTACATTATTAACAATAGGGGGGAAGGTTGGGCAAAAAAAAAAAAAACTAGTTTAACCCCGCCACATTTTATATGTGCCTGTCCTAAGCCAGCTAGGAATCCTTGTCAAAGCTTTTGTTTGTTCCTGTCTACTATCTGTTTTTTTGTTCTATGTCCAGAAATGTGGCTTTCGTTGATAATCTGTGGGGATTAGTTTGAATCTTATGTATTGTATTTTTAGTCTTGGACCAATGCAAGACAGCGAGCAGTGACCCTGGTCATGTTGAAGACTGCTGGCTGTTTTCCATTGTGATTTTTTAAATTGCCGTTTCTTTAATGTTGGTTGTGTCGCGTACACTTATTCCACATCTCTTTATCGTCTATTTAGAGGAAGAAAACCGAAATGAAGTACAAACATATCTAAAAAACAAATACCAAACAGTATAAAAACGGTGAATATGGTTAATATGCTACGGCACCAACACTTTTGTTTTGGAGAACACACCAAAGCTTTAAATTATCCGTTTAAATTTCAAAATTGTCTAAACCCTAAGGTTCTTACTACCCAAGACATACGTTGACCATCTTAGTTGGTTCCCCAGTTTGGTATTTTTGGTTTTGTTGTTCTATGCTCTTCATAATCATATAGGTTTGGAGATATCAATATTTTTGGTAGAGCGCCTCTGATGAGTCTTGAATAGACGAAACGCGCGTCAGGCGTAGCAAAATTTAATGTCTGGAAGTTTGTTGTTTATATTTATATTGATATTTCAAGGACTAACCTCTCATCAGCACTCAGCACCATTTAAATCAAAAAATGGAAGGTCAAAAACCATTTTTTTAACTGAAAAGTACCCTAAGCCAGAAGGTTCGATGATTTATTACGTTTTAGTTAGAAAATGTACATGTAGCTCCATTTTCTTAAGTTTAAGTGTTCAGACAAAACAAATACTTTTTCAGCTGTACATAAACATTAAGATCATATCAATATGACGACTGACTTCTGCGGAAGTACTATCCTTCCTACAACCGGAACAACAAACAAAACAATTGACACTTAAGAAGGCATTTCCCTCTCGTATAACAGTCATACGTAGGATAAGCGTAAGATATATAAATCAAATTTTAAAACGCAAAACAAATATTTTGTAAAATTGTTTGATAACGGATAGATAGAGATTTACTGCTCGTGTTAAGTAAGAAGTAGATGCGAATCATGAATTTGTCAGTAGTATTCTGGACTTATTTGACGATGCATTTCTCTACAGTGGTTGCATCGATATTTGAACAATGGGCTCCAGTGGTTAGTTGTCCGTCTGCAATGGAAAATGTTGGACTTAAAACCGATTTCCAATCTACAAATCAAGAATCTACGAAAGGTCTTCCTTACGTTTTATTTATTAAACGAGACACAACAAGTTCATATGAAGGATCTTCATACCATAAAACGTTTCCAGTTGCAATGATCAGATTTTCAAATGTGTCATCAATACACAATCTGACTTTGGACGTGAACAAAGCTTTAAGCCAAAAACCGAACGCAACCTTTACCGCAAACGATACACATATTTGTGTTTCAGTAAATCATATTAATGCAAGGGATGTTCCAAGTTATTTTGGAAATGGAGGTTTTACTAAAAACATTACTTGTCTATCTTTGTGTTTTTCCATCACGCCTTTCACGAAAAGACATTCTCTATCTTATTTCGAAAGCTACACCCACGATGGATCAACTGGTTGGCGTAATAATGATTCTCTAACCATGTATACAGCTCAAGACAAAGAAATTTCTTGTCACTACCGAAAAAAAGAGTTTTCTTTTTATCCAAGACACAACGATGTGATTAAAATGGCGGAAATACAAACAGATTTAAAAAAATGTCCACTTGGTGAAAGTTGTCGTGTGACCTGGGCATGGAGTGTTTATTCGCAAAAAGCCGAGCTATTTTTCGGCTGTGAATCTGATAACAAAGATTTTGGAGGATGTAAAGAGGGTTGTTCAAGGACAATAAAATATTACGATGATATTTGTCGCTACTGTTGTCAGACGGATGAATGTAATACTCCAGCAAAATGTACTAAGACAGAATGTGTTTTCAAGTCAGAACAATTGAAAAACTCTAATAACAGGGCATCTGCTGTACCTTGTTTTTCGTTGCATGGGCTATTTATAACCATAGCTTACCATATATTCAAGCGTTTTGGGAATTTTAATTTATCATTTTTTTGTTGATTAGTTTGTTTAGATTATACATGTAAATTTAATTATACAGTTTTGACCAATGTCAACTTCTAGTTTCAACTTATTTATTTATTTATACTGAATTGGATATGTTTGATGCTTACATGTATGTAAATCCCTCTCCGTCATGCAATTTGTGAGTATGGCCTTCGTATAGATTCGTATTGAGCTTAGGGATGTCAGGGATACCCGACTCAATCACCATACCTACACAGGAAAAAAAGCTACGGATGTATTACGGATAGTTCTCAATCCATCCGTAATTCATCCGTTTTTTTTATCCGTTAAACGGTTATTTCATGCACATCTGAATTCTATCCGTAATGAACTATCCGTAAAACGGATGAACATTTACGGATGAATATCATTCCATCCGTTTTTTGTCCGTAGCTCAAATCATCGGTAAAACATCCGTATTTCATCCGTTTTTTTATCCGTATCATGAGAATACCATTTGCCCAGAAAAATTGCCCAAACCCCTTTAAAATTAATGGTTATGACCTTGATTATTTGCAATTGGAAACCAAAAAAAATAGTATTTTAAATGATACGGATGAATTCCACCAGTTAACCATCGGTACTAAGGATGATTATATACGGATGAAAAACGTCCGTGTGCTCGTTTTTTCCGTTTTGATCCTTACATTTACGGATGAATTACGGACATGACGGATGGTTTACGGATGAAAACATCCGTAGCTATTTTTCCTGTGTATGGTACAGTTCCCAGTCCCTTTACGGATAAAGAAGCCTGACCAGACGTTATGTTCTGGGCTGATTATACTTCGTGTACTTTCATTTACTGTCAAAGTTATATGTTTTGCGAGAGGTGACTGGAATAAAATGAAGAAAGACAAACTATATGTCACAGTTCTACCACATTAGAAATGGGCTACACGTAACAGAAACTTTTGTCTTTAGATGGCATCGTAAGTAAGTGCTAAATACATTACATTTTGCTATATTAAGAGATCAATTTCACATAGCAAATCACGATTTGGTGGCTATTTACATCTTATATATTCCAAAAGAATTTTAAGTAAAACAATACGATTCTAGCAGGTCTGCTTCATATTTAGATTTATACCTCGAAATTGATAAGGCTAGCTTTTACAAAACTCTATAACAAACCCGATAACTTCAACTTTCCAATCATTAGTTTAAACATATTTAATTATCCTGGATTGGGAAACAAGCTTGATGCTTATATCAATCCCTCTCCAGCTAGTTTGCGAGTGTGGCCTTTGTAGCGGGCCCCATTGAGCCTACTCTTATCGAACTCCACAAAGGGGTCTTAAACGTGCATGGGGTATTGCTCTCCACATACACGGTACAACCTTTTTTCGTCCCTTCCGAAGGACTAGCATCGATTCTCGAGACCATTCTCGCAAATGGTGTCATGAGAGAGTCGGAAAATTGGTTCATGAAATTTTCACCCCTGACAAGGATCGAACCACGAACCTCGGTGTTGGTAGCCCGACGCGTTAACCACTACACCACCGGCTCTTTTGTGCATTCATCGATCGTATGTATTTCCAATCATTAAATTTCCTTTTTTTAGTACATGTAGCAACATTCCATCCTTTCCAGCTGATGGATTTACACATGTAAAGTATCACCCATCCTTTCCAGCTGATGGATTTACACATGTAAAGTATCACCCATCCTTTCCAGCTGATGGATTTACACATGTAAAGTATCACCCATCCTTTCCAGCTGATGGATTTACACATGTAAAGTGTCACAACTGATACGTTATTCCAGAGGTTGTGGGGAATAGTACGTGTGATTTCCGTATTAGAGCATTACATCTGAAAGGCAAACTGCTTAGAGTAATGCTACTCTGTTTGTCGTCACTCAATTTTACGGAAGACAGCATGTGCTTTGAGACAAATATGGCAATTCTATCCCCCAAATGAGAAAAGATGTTACTTTGACATTTTTTTAGCCAATTTCAACACAGATTAATCTTAAATTTTATAAAATATACCAAGAGATAAAAGGAGGTAAATACTTTTATGTATTCCAATTAAAACATATATTTATATTTCTTTAAAAATGCATTTATGTATATATACATTCTGGACTTTTTCCTTTTCCGCGTTTTTAAATGAATTATAAATATTTCGCCTTTTTATTTCTAACTTATTTTCTAATGTCAAATTTATTAAAAATATTCAGGAATTTACCGGTGAATAAAATCGCTCAAATGAAAAAAAAATATTCGCGCAAACGAAAGATTTTTTTATCGAAATGCCAATTTGTTGAAATCAAGTGCACCAACGCAAAAGATAGCCGAATTCTACTTATCAACTAACTTTAATTATTTAATTCAAACGAAAACAGAAAATGATGAAAAGTCTTAGGTTGAGCGGGCGTTGCCAAGATCTTTTTTGGTAAAAACCGTTAATCATTTCTACATATATGGGTACAAACATTACTTTACTGACACAAAACATTAAAAATCCCTCTTGGCCAAGGTAGACCCCTGTTTGGAGGACCCTTCCATATGTTTTATGTTTTCGTTTTACTAGTTCTCTATGTCTTCATGTTGGGGTTAAGCGCATATTCGGGTTTTGTGGTGTTGGCCGATGTTTCGGTTTGCGAAAAACTCGAGTATCTGGATAATAATCCTACAATTAGATAGATATACGCGTATTTTGTGCATTCATCGATTGTATGTATTACAGTGGATCGTATGAAAACGGCTCCTCAACAACCTTGAAAACCACACGTGATATTGTTTGATAAAAGTGTTTTTGCTTTCTTATCACAAAGGTCATCGTTGGGAAAATAAATCAAACTAAGACGTAGAAACAAAAAAATATTTTAAATAGATAAAGATGAAAGGTTCGCGATAGACGTCAAACTTTTTGTCTTGATTTAAGAACTTCATTTTAATGGATTTCATATTAAGGTTCTGGATTTATTTGACGGTTTGTTTATCAAATGTGATGACGAACATATACGATACATGGGGACCTGGCTTGCCTTGCAATTCCCCAATAGAAGCTGTTGGATTTAACAATCTCGCGTCTGCTCGAGAAGTTCCACCATATGTTTTATTCTTGAAGAGCAACACAACTACTGTGAACAATGGATCGTTCTTCTATGATACATTGTCTCTTCCTATAATCAGATTGAAGAATCGACTCTCGCCATTAAGGATGGCTTTAGATGTGCCCGAAATGGGTGAAATACCATATGCTACTTTTGTTGCAAACAATACACATATATGTGTTTCATTCCACCATGTCATTGTGGAAGTGAAGGATAGTGAAAAAGTCACCTTTATGGGTACTTACTGTCAATTGATGTGTTTCTCTATCATTCCCTTCGGCAAAGAACATTCTCTAACATATTACCAAAAATATTACGTATCAAATTTAACAAGTTGGCATAAACACATTTCACTTGTACTCCACACAGTACCAGACATAACACTTATTTGTTATAAACTAGAGAACCCGTTTTCCTTTTATCCTAGATACAACCATTCGACTAATATGTCTGATATAGAAGCTGGAATGAAACAATGTCCACTGGGTGAAAGCTGTCGAGTAACATACGCCTGGGATATGAACTCACAAAAAGTCCAGTTGTACTTTGGCTGCGAAACGAGCGACAATGAGTTTGGAGGATGCAACGAGATGTGTTCGAATGCTTCGGGATATACCGTCTGCCGTTATTGTTGTCAGACAGATTACTGTAATTCTCCAACAAAATGTACAGAATTAGAATGTAACCTAAAACAAAAGCCAGAAAATTCAAATAATCAACCATCATTTAAACCTGTCATCCTATTATACATGTTTTTGACATCTGTTGTTTCTTTTTCATACATGTAAATTAGTTTAGTTAAGGTTACGTTGAAATAAATGGAATTCTCTTGCAGCGGCTGCACGGCCATATAATTCATGTACCAACTGACCTATATAGTTTAAAATAAAGCTTTGTTGTTTATTTGTTTTTATTTTAATCAACCAAATATTTGTTATCTGTGTTTGGTTGCTATGAACGTTTCAACGTTCTACATACATGACATATAGGCCTGCAACCTTAAAATCAATTCGACAGATTTAATGTCCCGGAACCCCATACAGCTATATAATATTACATATCATTGGAAAACATTTTGTTACGCATTCGAAAATTTTGTTCTTAAAAATGAGAAGTTGTCCCATTTTTTTTCTAAATTTGAGGTCAAAGGTCAAAGCTTAAAAAAATGTGAAAAATCGTTCAAAATTTTAAATGGCAGATTTTTTTTTAGATTTTTAAAATCAATATTGATAAAGAAATAGGTATAGTTTTTCATTATGATATAAACTTTAGGAATCCTACCATTAAAAAAAATCTCTTACTTCCGGTATAAAAATGGCTCTAATATACTATGCTGTTTTTATAAATTGTAACCTCAAAAAGTGTGAATATGAACCTGGTAGTGCCATGATATGCTAGTTTATTCGTCAAAAGTATTTCTAGCCATTAAACGACAGATAAGGACAGGGGGAGCTTGAAAATATTCTTCGGAATCCTGTTTCTTACATTATTTGCCAACTTTTGCCAATAGTCATTATGACTGTGCAAAATATTGTTTTTAAGCAAACTTAGGGACGGACCATTTAACTTGAAGGGGGGCCCTTGGTTTTTTGTTTTGGTCAGAAAATTTTTTTCCGCGCACAGCGCGGAAAAAATTTTTTTTTTCGAAGGCGTCGCGACAAAATGTTTTATTTCATTATCATCATTATTTTATATGGCAAAAATCCTTCTTCAGAATATTTTTTTTCTTACCCCCTGCTGCCAGAATATTTTTTTCATCAAAAGTAATTTTCAGAATATTTTTTTAGGAAAAAAACAAGCCCCCCCCCCTTTTCAAGTTAAATGATCATCCCTTAACAGTTTATATACAATTTAAAAAAGCAAGAAACACTGCTTAAACGTTACAGGGAGTCATTATACATGTAAAAACGACTTAATAAAATCCGAGGCGGATCCGAAAAAGACTATTCCAGTCATTTGTTAAACAATGGCATCCAAAATTTACATTTTAAATGAATATGAAAACTGCAGAATATTTGTAGTATTTTGGTTGGTTTGTTGATTAAACGACTTTTCTTTTTGTCAGATCGATCAAAACGACGACAAAAACAAGACAAAAACAAGGCTTATCGGAATTAATGCGGCGCATAAATTTGAAATTCTATGAGAAATTAAGTATGAGTGGGAAAGTGCAATTTGGATCCTAACACACTTTTATTTGCTACTTTGTATTATAAGACTTTCAGTTTGATAAAAATATTTACCTTATTGTAATTAAGGGGGCTGGGTACGTCTGGACTTTTAGTATAATTAAACCCAGTTCGCTAAAAATGTTTTCCGCTGGAAGCTTATCAAATTGGTAATAAAGGGGCTAGTTACCTCCTACAGACTGACCATCTCATTCTGAAAATTCAGTTTTTAAGTGTAACAATGATCGCTTACCAACTTATATAACAAAACTTAAAAAATAACTCGCATGGTCTTATAAATATAAACTGAAAGCTTTAGCCAAAAAATCAAAACGTAACCTAAGAGGTTTTTGGTTCGACATTGTCTTTCAGGTAAGGTACTTTGTGGTGGTAAGTGGAAATTCGGGGCTTGACCATCAGGTGACTATTTTCTATTTCTTATCAAATATGGGGTTGTTGTATATCATTTGACTGGCCATGAGGTGTAGATGACGTTTTTGAGTTGTTTGAGTCGGTATAAGTTAGTGGTCACTTTGACCATTTAGTGACCCATTTGTGTTCTTGTTGGATACTGCGTACTGTAACATGTCATTGTAAAGCTTCTCTTCAATTCTTGCTTTTATGTAGGTCTTAGGGTAGTAACACTTGGTTTTTACTTCGTTTCAAGCGAAGGCTTTTTTTTGGGTGGCGTTTCATAAGGTATGCATCCGGCTTTGGGGATAAGGTTTGGGGTATTGATTTGTATGTTTGTTTGTATAGAATTCATATAGGGCGTAAGGGATAACAAGGCGATTTTAAGTTTCGATACTTTATTATGAAAACAATTTCAGGTTTCAATCTTCATCTTCGTCTTCTTTACTCTCCTCATCGGGTCAGAACTGTATGATTTTCTCATCCAGAAGGTACTTTCTCTTCTTAATTGCGTCTTTCCAGGACTCTTCGTACTCGTAATCTCCATCGCCTCTCAGTCATTTTGCTGTCTCTTTGATCTTTTTGTGGAGGGGGTCTCGTTCCATTTCCATTTCCCACATATTGTTATTGACGTAATGGTTTTTTAGAGCCTCTCTATACAGTGGTAACATATCCATGTCTGCTTTTGATGTTGCTTCTTTTGTGTGGTGACCACGGTCCGTGTATTCATTGACTTTCTTTTCGCGTTTGTCCTTGTATCGGATCAAAATTGTCCCACTGATCGAACGGTTCTCCGGGGTAAGTCTCTTCGTCTTCAGACAAGTCGTCAGTCATCAATCTTAAAAACATAATAGATAAACCAACAAGAGTTAGTGGTCATAGCAGAACTTTATTAGATCCTATTATTATAAGCGATACGGTTGAGTTCTCCGTGTCTGATGTTCTTGAAATACCCCGTGAAATTAGTGATCACGATGCCCCCGTAGCTTTTATTGTGAGTGCTAAACGTTTGGGTTCGTCATATGAAAGAGAAGTTTGGTTGTACGATAGAGTTGATAAAATAAAATTCACTGAACTTATTGTACAAACGGATTGGGGCTCGGAGTTACGAGACGAATTAGACAGATATAGATGAAATGTGCGCCATATTTACGGAAAAATTCATAAATTTTTCAAGAGACTGTATCCCTACACGAAAAGTTACTATACGCGAAAACGATAAACCTTGGTTCACATCAGAATTAAGAAAAGAAATAAGAAAGCGCGAAAGATTAAGAAAAATATGTATTAAAACAAAGAAAGAATCAGACGTTAATAAATATAAAAAACAACGAAACCATGTTAACAATATGAAGAAGATAGCTAAAGAAAATTTTGAGAAAAATCTTGATAATTTTATTCTAGAACATTCAGCTAATCCAAAATCCTACTGGAAAATAATGAAGATGCTAATCAAATCAAATAAAAACAACAGTAATATTCCACCACTCCAAAACATCGTAAATTTAGATGGAATTTGCGATATTGTTCATGACGATGATGAGAAGTGTTCAGTTTTAAACAAGTATTTTATCTCTATATCAACAATAAATGATGAAAACGTGCCGCTTCCGAATATACAAGCAAATTTTCTTAATCCAATTAATAATATCGAGATTAGCCAAACTGACATCATTGATATTATTAAAACTTTAAATCCACAAAAGGCATCTGGTCCTGATTCTATCAGTCACAGAATGCATAAAATATGTCCAGAACAGATAGCAGTTCCCTTGCAAATTCTTTTCAACAAATCTCTAAATCAATGCAAATTTCCAAGTGAATGGAAGCTTGCTAATGTAATCGCATTGTTCAAAAAGGGTGATAACTCGTTACCTTCAAATTATAGACCTATTTCATTGATAAGCTGTGTTGGTAAAACCATGGAAAGATGTGTATATAAGTATATCTTTAACCATTTAAGAGATAATAATCTGATATATAAAATGCAGTCAGGTTTTCTCCCAAAATTTTCAACGGTCCATCAGCTTATCGAAATGCACAACTCTGTCATCAATGCCTTGGAGAATCGTGAAATAAGTTGCTTTGTCTTTTGTGATTTCTCTAAGGCGTTTGACAGGGTTTGGCATAAAGGTCTAATACATAAAATGTCTTCGCTTGGAATTCAGGGAAATATTCTCGAATGGTTAAAAAATTATTTATCTATGAGACAACAGCGAGTTGTTTTAAAACAATGTTCGTCGAATCTCCTTCCAATATCCGCCGGAGTTCCCCAAGGCTCGGCTTTTGGCCCCTTACTTTTTATAATTTATATAAACGACATAGCTGATAAACTGATATCTCTTACTAGGTTATTTGCCGACGACACTTCAATTGGCTTTTCTAGTTCTGATGAATATTCTATTGAAAGAACTATTAATCAAGATCTTAGAGAGCTGAATGAATGGTCGAACAAATGGCTCATGGATTTTAACCCACAGAAGACAGAAATTATGATGATCAGTAATAGAGATTTTGAACCGGTTAGCTTTTCACTTAATGGAGCTGATATTCCTATTAGTACTACCCATAAGCATCTAGGAGTAACCTTTTCTAGTGATGCTAAGTGGAATACTCACATTGATAACATGATAAAGAGTATTTCGAAACATATCAACGTTTTAAGAAAGCTAAAATTCAAACTGAGTAGAAAGAATCTTGAAACACTCTATCTGTTTATTAGACCACTCTTTGAGTATGCCTCAGAGGTCTGGGATAACTGTGGTGTTGTAAATTGTCAGAGATTAGAAGGCCTTCAGCTTGAAGCAGCCAGAATCGTTAGTGGACTTCCAATTTATACAAAATTGGAAACCATTTATAAAGAATTACAATGGGAAAAATTACAAGACCGTCGCAAAAGGAAAAAACTCTGTCTAATGCATAATATCATGCATGATAATGCTCCTAAGTACCTACTAGATATAAAGCCTTGCACTATTCAAAGCATGAGCGCGTATCCACTTCGAAACGGGAACGACTTGATATTACCATTCTGTAGGCTACAAACTTCATACGAATCATTCTTTCCTTCTACAATCCGCCAGTGGAACCAGTTAGATCATTCTGTTAGAAGTTTAGACTCATTAGCTAAATTTAAAAATGAGTTGAAAAGAACAAGCGTTCAAGACAAAGTACCGAGGCATTACTATTATGGTCCTCGCAAGCTCAATATATTAATAACCCAACTAAGATGTTCTGCTTCATCTTTAAATTATGATCTCTTTAAAGCAAACTTGGTCGCAAACTCTAAATGTCGATGTGGTTTCGAAAAAGAAGACAGGATACACTTTTTCTTTGGTTGTCCTTTATATGTAGATGCAAGAAACATCCTCCTTCAAAAATTAAACCCCTTGAACATTGATATCAACATACACTTATTAACTTCGGGAAGTGAACTGCTTTCTGAGGAGACAAATAACACAATCTTCAAGCACGTCTTTGATTATATAAAAAAATCGGAAAGATTTCAAATTGTTTAAAAGAAGGCGAGCAGACGAGGTTTTGAGTGGCTCATAACATAACAAAACATTCCCATTTTAAAATTTATTTATTCACTAATTATTTTGACTGTTAGTTAAAAATGAATTATAATTATTTATGTCGCATGTCTATGTAATTTGTGTTATACTCATTAATTTGGAGAAGACCACGTAAGTTGGTATAACTTGTGTCTCATCCTTTTTGTTAATTTTATGTATTCATGTACATGGTATTAGCAAATAAAATATGTTTAAACTTTAAACTAAGTCATTTTTGATTCCGTATCCACGATATCACATAATGAAGAAGTACCATCACATAATGACAAAGTATCATCACACAATGACGAAGTATCATCACATAATGACAAAGTATCACCACATAATGAAGAAGTATCATCACATAATGACAAAGTATCATCACATAATGAAGAAGTACCATCACATAATGACAAAGTATCACCACATAATGAAGAAGTATCATCACATAATGACAAAGTACCATCATATAATGACAAAGTATCATCACATAATGAAACTCATCATCATAAAGCAGCTATGGCGTTCCATACAAATGGGTCAATGTGATACGTTTTTTGTAGATGAACAGAAAAGACTCAAACTATTTTTCATAACACAAACAACGATGACAAATAATGACAAAGTATCATCACATAATGAAGAAGTACCATCACATAATGACATATAGTATCATCATATAATGACGAAGTATCATCACATAATGACGAAGTATCATCACATAATGACAAAGTATCACCACATAATTATAATGAAAAAGTATCATCACATAATGACAAAGTACCATCACATCACATCTTCATAATCATATAGTGTTTGGCATTTTCAATATTTTTGGTAGAGCGCCTCTGATGAGTCTTGAATAGACGAAACGCGCGTCAGGCGTAGCAAAATTTATTGTCTGGAACTTTGTTGTCATTTTTATTTCGAACACACGTGAAGGTTAGCACTGCTGGTGGAGTTTTAATTCCCCGAGGTTAGCCCGCTCCGGCACCAACACGTTTGTGTTGGAGATCACATCAAAGCTTTAAATTATCCGTATAAATTTCCAAATTGTCTAACCCTAAGGTTCTTCCTACCCCAGACATAGGTTGATCATCTTAGTAATAATTTGGTTCCCCATTTTGGTAATTTTGGTTTTATTGTTCTATGCTCTTCATAATCATATAGTGTTTGGCATTTTCAATATTTTTGGTAGAGCGCCTCTGATGAGTCTTGAATAGACGAAACGCGCGTCAGGCGTAGCAAAATTTATTGTCTGGAACTTTGTTGTCATTTTTGTAATGACAAAGTATCATCACATATTGAAGAAGTATCATCACATAATGAAACACATCATCATAAGGCAGCTATGGCATTCCATACATTTGTATAACAAATCGATTGAGTTTTATACTATCCAAACATTTTACCCATGGTATACATATTCGCTCTATGCATACATGTACCAGTGGGTAAAATTTTTGGATAGTATTGAACAGCAATTTTTTAATATAATATGATTAAAAATGACAAGAAATGACGATTTTATTTGTTGGGGGTTGTAGAGAAAAAAAGGTGTGTGTATATAAAATCATGTTCCAAGTGCCTGCGATTGTATCGAATGAAAACAATTTCTCATCAACCTTGAAAAACACACGTGATAATGTTTGATAAAAGTGTTTTTGCTCTCTTATCACATAGGTCAACGTTGGGAAAACAAATCAAACTAAGACGTAGAAACATAATATTTTAGATAAAGATGAACGGTTCGCGTATTGACGTCGAACTTTTTGTCTTGATTTAAGAACTTTATTTCAATGGATTTCATATTAAGGTTCTGGATTTATTTAACGGTTTGTTTATCAAATGTGATGACGAACATATACGATGTATGGGGACCTGGCTTGCCTTGCAATTCCCCAATAGAAGCTGCTGGATTTAACAATCTTGCGCCTGCTCGGGAAGTTCCACCATATGTTTTATTCTTGAAGAGCAACACAACTACTGTGAACAATGGGTTGGTCTTTTATGATATTTTGTCTCTTCCTATTATCAGACTGAAGGATCGACTCTCGCCATTAAAGATGGCTTTAGATGTGCCTGAAATGAATCAAAAACCAAATGCTACTTTTGTTGCAAACAAGACACATATATGTGTTTCATTCAACGACGTGAAAGTGAAAGATTTTACAAACTCAAATGTTAATGGCTATAAAGGGGCCGATATGATTATTATCTGTAAATTGATGTGTTTTTCTATCATGCCCTTCGGGAACGAACGTGTTCTAACCTATTACCAAAGTTATACTGAATCAAATTCAACCAGCTGGCATAGAAACATTTCACTTGTACTTTACACAGCGCTAGACATAAAACTTACTTGTTATGTATTAGAGAAACCGTTTTCCTTTAATCCAAGATACAAAAAAATGGCTAATATGTCGGATATAGAAACTGGAACAAAACAATGTCCACTGGGTGACAGTTGTCGTGTAACATACGCTTGGGATGTGCACTCACAAAAAGTTCAGTTGTATTTTGGATGCGAAAAGGATGACAATGAATTTGGAGGATGTAACGAGATTTGTTCGCATGCATCTGGTTACACCGTCTGTCGTTATTGTTGTCAGGCAAATAAGTGTAATTCTCCGACAAAATGTACAGAATTAGAATGTAACCTAAAACAAAAGCCAGAAAATTCAAATAATCAACCACCATTTAAACCTCTCCTCCCACTATATGTGTTTTTGACTTCTATTGTTTCTTTTTTATACATGTAAATTAAATTAACTTTACTGCTTTTTAGCAATCTCCTGTGCAGACATATTCACTCCTTAATTACTTCCGCATTACTACGCTACTTAGAGTGTAGCGATTGGAGTCTGTGATGAAGATTACATTAAAACCTAAGGAATTCTCCTGCAAAATCGGCTGTACGGCCATATTGTTCACACACATTGGTAAACTGACTCAGTTTAAAATAAAGCATTGCTATTTATTTGTTGTTTTTTTCAACCGAATAGCTTGTTTATTCTGCTCAACTTAGAGCCAGGGGTCGTCCTTATCTTGTAGTGAATCGCGAACGTTGATTCCAATGAAGAACAGCAATAGAAGCGCTATTTCGTTGCTTTAATGTTTATAATATACTCAATATTCCTTCGATGGTCATGTTAAAATTTGATATATTAAAAGAGAAGTTTGAAGCAATTCGGAAAAAAATAAATAATAATAAGGACATATTTTAAGCAGGAACTGCTTACTCTTCTGGAGCACCTTAACTCACTTTCGTAACGACTTTAGTTCACGTTGTTGATTTCTGTTCAGCTGTTTTTGTATTTTTATGTTTTGTGTTTCTTCGTGCTATTCTCGTTCGTGTTTACTGGTTTTTCCGTTGCCCTTTCATACTTTTGACAATCAAAGGCCTATTGGTGCATATTTGCTTCTTTCATACATAAGTGTTATATAGAAAATACTAGTACATCGTTTAAAGATGGATATTAAATATAAAACAATCAATAACCAAAGGAAGTAAAAAAACAAATACCGCGGGACAACATTTCATAGGACACAAACAACAAATTCTGACAACCTTTCTGATTTTCAGGTCTTTACTGAATATCACATGAAACATTTTAGAAATGCAAAAAAAATTTAAGACATCAAAAATTGCCAGCACTAGTTCTGGAAATGTAAATTATTTGTTTTAGTTTTTTGCTATCTTTTAAAACATCGCTAGTAAATATCTAAAACAAAAATTCATATAACAGCTTAACATGATCACGCTTAGTTTAAAACCGCTTAGTAGAAATTTAAACATCTATTACGAAAATGTAAATAGACGTACTGACACAGAGCTAATTTTTGTGTGTGTATAACAATAATCATCTATGATCAGAAACTCAACTCAGCACACAGTGATTCGAAAGGTAATCAGATCTTTTATGGTACTTTGATGCTCATACCATTATAAAGAATAAAGTTATACGGACTTACTTTACTAAAGAAGCTATTTGGACATTAATAATGACAACCGCTTTGGTACATGTACCTCGTGTCCGAAGACGAATCACAGGAACTTGATTTAAACAGTTTTTGAAGCGAGTGGGTGAAATCATGCCAAGATGGCGGCTTTGCTCCATTGTGAGTTTAGAGTAGCGGGTCGATTATTTAAAAGTAGATATAAATGACCAAAATTAAAGCCCTTGTGAGACAAATACATTATGTTTTAAGCTACATAATAATTACGACTTTCTGCATGCAACTCATAACCACTATCGCAAATGACAACGTCATAATACTACTTCCAGTTACGATTTATGTATTTCTACTCAATATATAAAGATGAAAGTTGCATTTTTTGACAGCCTAAAAAAACTCATTACGTTTAACATAAAAAGCGTGTATATTTTTGTCCAAAAAGCAATAAAGAAATAGAGAACAAAAAATATACGATAAGTCGGTAGAATAAAACGATTTTTGAAGATATATGGCACTGCAGATACAAATAAACTACTGATAGTATTAGTTAACGATCGGGGGCAACGAAAAGCATTCTTGAAATTTTAGTTTTTTTTATCTATTTCCAAAGATTTGTAGCCATGCAAATCTTAATCTAACAGTCCGAGGCGAAGTAAATTGGTATCAAAACGGATATCCCAGAAATATTGCAACGATTTTTACTAACATAACAAATTGTAATGATTTTCGAGATTGGTTGCCGTGTTTATCAGGTCACCAGAACACAGTCTTGAGATTTAGTATAAATATAGTAGTAAAGTAGAAAATTATTTGTTTTTTTGTTTTTTGTTTTTGTATTTGTTCTTTATGATGTACAAATGTAGCCTTGCCTATTTTCAAATAGTAACTTTCCTTAAGATTGTGAAACTTCAAATACATGTACATGAAATACAATTCCGAATTGATATTTAAAGTTTTATCAAGAAGCAACCAGGAGCCTGAATTGCTCACCTGGTCTTGATGTCAACCCTATGAAGAACTTTGTAGAGAAGTAGAGGTACCAATGGGGTATCCGAATGTCAAAAGTCCGAAAGGACAGAGACAAAACCAGTAAACAACAACAAGAACGGGACAAAAACATACAACATGTAAAACATGGAAATACACAAAAAAACTGAATATCAATCATCAACGCGAACTCAAGTCGAAAGTCGAAACGAGAGTGAACTCGGTGCTCCGGAAGTGTAAGCAGTTCCCGCTTGCCATAGCACACCCGTCGCATTGCCAACAGTCAAATCCGGTAAATGAAGACAAAACAAAACCCTATGACAAACCAACATCTGCACTCATCTGAGAGATCGAAATCCCATATTTGTCTATAAGTGCATGATGTCTTCTGTAAAATTTCTTGAGTGAAGACAGCAACCGAGGAGCAACATAACCCTGTGTGAGCAATTTTTGCGTTAGACGTGACGCTCTGCTAAGGAAATCGATGTAAGTCCCACACGCTCTGGAGTAACAAATCAATTGAAATACGTTAACTCCATAAGCTGGAGCGGACGGAATGTTGCTACACAAGAAGGGAAAGTTGACGATTGGAAAGTTGAAGTCATCACGTTTGTCATAGAGTTTTGTTAAAAGTTTTCCTTGAGAGTCAATTTCAAGATGTAGATCTAAATATGAAGCAGACTTCCTAGATTCCGTAGTGTCCTTGATCTCAAGTTCCTGAGGATATATAAGATGGAGTAAGTCACCAAACCAAAAATTGTTCAGTGAAAGGACATCATAAATATAACGGAAAGTGAGATTAAAAGAGCGACTTACAGCTAAATAAGCCGAACGTTTAAGCAAGCAACAGCTTTTTCTCTTTCAGCAATAGTTTTCATTTTATAGGCAAAAAACGTGCAAAATTTTATTTAAAGCTGTCTGAACACTTTGACGCTAAAGAGACTTTTACCTAAGAGCTTAGTTAATTGAACATTTAAGCAAGCAACCACTTTTCTTTATCTACTATAATTTTTATTATATAAGCCAAAAACATGAAAACATGTTAATCAAGGGGCTTAAATACCTATAAGGGGTCATCTGACAACTCATGTATGCTTTTGTAGAGCTAAATGAGCTGAACATTTAAGCAAGCAACCACTTTTCTTTATCTGCTATAGTTTTCAAATATATGCCAAAAACATGACAACATTTGAATTTAGGAGCTGTAATCCCTATAAGGGGTCATCTGACAACTCCGATGCTATGAAGACTTTGAAGTGCTAAAGAGCTGAACATTTAAGCAAGCAATTTTTTTCTCTATCTGCAATTGTTTCATTCTATAAGCCAAAAACACTATTTTCGCCTTTAAGGGGCTGTAACCCCCATAAGAGGTCATCTGACAACTTCGACACTACGGAGACTTTTGTACAGCTAAATGAGCTGAACATTTGAGCAAGCAACATTTTTCTCTATCTGCAATAGTTTTCATTCGCTGGGCCAAAAACATGAAAAAACCTTTATTTTAGGGGGGGCTGTACATTGTAACCCCTATAAGAGGTCATCTGACAACTTCGACCCTATGGAGACTTTGGTAGAGCTTAGTGATCTGAACATTTAAGCAAGCAACAGCTTGTCTCTATCTGCTATAGTTTTCATTCTATCGGCCAAAAACATGAAAAAAAACTTATTTTAGGGGCTGTAACCCCTATAAGGGATCATCTGACAACTTCGACCAAATGGAGACTTTTGTAGAAATTTTGATGCTGAAGCAGTAAGATTTAATCTATCTCTTATACTTTTTGGTTTACAAGCCAAAAACAGTAGTCTGACCCCTGGTCTATTTTTAGTAACGGTGGCAATGTTTTTTGACGGATCAAAAATCAGAACACAAATTTGGTGCAGGACACACCAGAATCAGTCGTACCAAGTTGTTTCAGAGGAGAAGATTTTTGAAAATTGTAAACGGACGACAGACGACGACGACGACGGACGCCAAGTGATGGTAAAAGCTCACCTAGACCTTCGGTTGAGCTAAAAACGCAATAGGAACAGTACAAGTCAATTTTCGCTTTAATGCTTTAAGTACTCAACGTTAAAAAAATCACGTATCGGACAAATTGCAATACTTATGTTATAGCGTAGATTTGCAGTTCTTTGACATCATGGACATGTTAGAATGATGAAAAATTTTGATAAATATGTACTAGAAGTTCTGGAACTTTCTCAAACAAACCTTATTTTACGAATTTCCATGATTTTTTTTGTTGTTGTAACGTTTATACTTTTAACTTTTATTTTAATACACAAAGGACAAGATACTTTTTAAAGTAATTACTATACTTTGCAAATTATAGTAGTCAATAATACTGCCAAAAATGTCGCGCCTCATGCCATATATCTTTATCAAAGCTTTTGTTTGTATTCGGCGAATATCAATGGCATCTTTTTTGTTGTTGTTTTTTATGCCAAGAATGGGGTTTTTCATTGACACTTTTTGATTAAGCTTGAATCATAAATAGTTTTTTTTTCAATGCCATTTTTTTTAGAATTACTATACATAGTCTATGGGACCGACCATTGAACTTGAAGGGGGGGTTGGTTGGTTTTTTTCCTAAAAAAATATTCTGAAAATTATTTTTGACGAAAAAAATATTTTGGCAGCAGAGGGTAAGAAAAAAAATATTTTTAAGAAGTATTTCTGCCATAAAAAATAATGATAATAATGAAAAAAAAATATTTTGTCGCGTGGCCTTCGAAAAATAAATACTTTGCGGAAAAAAAATTTCTGACCAGAACAAAAACCTAGCCCCCCCCTTTCAAGTTAAATGGACCGTCCCTAAGGATGTATAACGGAACTACCCAAATTATCTTTAGTCGGGAATGGATATGCTCTTGTCCATACTGATTTCACATATCATTTCGTTTTTTGTTTTGTTTAATTTTGTCTTGACTTTTTATTTATTTTTTCCTGAATGGAGCACAGTGGGTATCCTGAATGATTTTTCTGACGAAAGATACAATCCTGCCCTTTGATGTCAAATTTACCCATAGCCACACTAAATCAAATGGGTGTTTCATTTATTTGGGTATATGTTGTCGAGAAAAGAAAATAAGAAAAAAGAACATAGAAATGGCCGGATTTCGTTAAAAATAAAGTAGATAAACGTCAGACTTGAAATCAAATCCCATGTAATGGAAGCCCATGGTGATGTTGTATACTAAATATTAAGCGCCTCTGATGAGTAGTTAGTGAGAAAAATGGTACGAAACATTAAATTGTCTACTACTGAACATTTATGTCAACAAATTAAAGTCAGTAAACAGGAAGTAGATGAGCGACAAACCTGCATCGAATCATACGTTATAAAAAAAAACCATGCTGATGCTGCTTACTAAATAACCCATGCACGTTAAAGAACTTTTTTGTAGAGTTCGATAATAGTAGGCTGAATTGGACCTGCTACAATTGCCACACTGGTCGGCAAACTGCAAACAGGGGAGGGATTCACAAAAGCATCAATGTGTTTTCCATTCCAGAATTAATCAATACGTTTATAAACTAAATATCAAAAGGCTATGATTTGTAGATCCTGGGGAAACTGATAATTACAAAAAAAATTCCCCGCCGAACCTACATTTACCATATATCCGTGGAATTTTCACTCCGTGAAATCTGGCCAATTACATCTTGCTGGTACATTGTCTTAAATATATATGCAGTATTTTTTATGCATACATATTTTACAGGAGGCAATTCTGGGCTAATAATCAAAATTCTATGTGTGGTATATGCCTTTAAGACGCTTAAGACAAGATTTGTACGGCAACAATACCAAAAAAAAACCAAAACAAAATAAGCATCTAAAATCTTCTGGTTTAAATAGCACAAATGAAGCATCGCCTCGTGTCGAATTCAAGTGCGTGGACAATTAAGAAAGTTGTTTTAAACCCCGAAAGACTTTAATATTTGTCGTCGTAAGTTTTACTACATACAAGACTAGTTCATGTCTTATGGTACAGGCTGAATAAAAACCCGAGAAAACCAGGTTTTGTGGCACTAAACTTTCCTTTTTCATTGAGATTTTAGAATCCATGTGCAACATCAACACAAAACAACACGATTGTGAAACACAATTTGTGCAATTTTCGCTATACATTAAGTTAGTTTGTCAAATATAGGTGGCTAACGGTGGGTAAATGATGCGTCATGCAGTTTTTGAGAGGTTTGTGGAGCTAACCAAAATAAAAATCAGACATTGAACGTATGGGCGGAGATGAAATTGTTGTCTTTGTTTTAAAACTGTCGCAAACTTTCTATAGACGTACTGCAAACGAGCTAGTCGCAGCACAGTCGCAGCAAGAACGTAGTTGGAACGTAGTGAAGACGTGATGAACGTAGAAGACACGTAGTGAAAACGTGCTGAACGTAGAAGACGCGTAGTAAAAACTTGTAAGTCCTAGAAGGGACTTGGTTGTAAACTTGAAGGACGTTGCACGGTCTTTATAAGGACGTGGAGAAGTCGTATTGAAAACCTAGGAGCAATCTTTTTATCCCGTTTGCACTGCGTTCTAAGAACGTACTTAGAACTTGGTGGTCTTCTTCCCAGTGTGACGGGGGTATTAAGAACGAAAAAAAAAAGCTTTGATCAAATTGCGGGACTTTTTCAAAATCTTGCATCTTCGTTATTTTTATGCGAAAGTTTGGGTAATCAACATTAAACTTACTGAATATATGAGTTTTGATTTTATACAAAAAAATGTTGTAATAAATATTTGCTTTTCCTCTAACAAATATGGCCGACGAACACGAGACTTGGGTGAGAACCTGCCCATAATCCATCCTTGAATTCCATTTTTCGCGATAATCAATATTTTATATTTTTGCAAATGTTTTTTTGAGATTTGTATCATAAATCAAACGTGACATTACTGCTTTATGTAAAATTTCCTGAAGTTCAGACGTGTTACAAGACCGCTAGGTACAATTTATTTTCGCGTAAATTCCAAAAACTTCAGTTTTGTTACGCCGGACACTCGATTTTGATTGACGGGATTATAAGCATTTTATGCGGTATGCAGGAAAAGGAAGAGTCCTGCATAGAAAAGATCTTGAAAGATTATGCATGCTTTCACGATTATTAAAATATGCAGGGTTCTACCGTACTACGGAAACGTCTACGTGCCATCATTTGCGTTGTTCGACTGTTCATAACACGAAAAAAAAAATAACCAATTCTTTCAGTTAATTAGTCGATTTCAATATTATGACGACAAATATGTAACGACAAAAAAAATAGTGTCGACAAATATATGTCTAATTCCAAACTTTAGTTTAACATATCGACAAAAATCATATTAATGATGGGCAAATCCACAATATTGCAATCTTGCAACAATCGAACACATAATAATAGCGAGCACAGCTCGTAGCGGGCACGAAGTGCCCGCGAGAGCAGAGAGCTCTACAGCAAGTTCCCGCGGAAAATTTGCCTAATGCTAATATTGTTTTTTTCGTCAGGATATGCTTCTCAAAGGATAGTCTCGAACCCAAACTCATACTGCCAAGGTAGTGAGACTCTTATGGTACCAGTCTTGTATTGCAAGTTCTTGCGCGGGTGGACGTCAAAACATGGAGGCTATTAAAATATAGTGCCTTTTCCCTGAGTCGTTTGTAGCATTGCTTTTCATGCATTTTTTCTAACTTTTGGCTTAAATTGAAGGTAAGACACCAAACTTTGACATCACTAACTTTTTGAAATGTAAAAATTGTATTATTAAATAAAACAGTTCTCATGAAAAGGGGGGTATTTTTGAAATGGAAGTTAAAGTGAAAGTAGGAAAAAATCTATTTTTAGTTCAACCAACTGTGGTTTTCTTATCTTCGTGCGACTTTTTTTCGGCCCACCCTTTAAAATGTTTTCTAACACTTCCTTTATTGAAAAAATATAGCAAAAGTTGTATTGAATCATTTTAACTATTTTTTAAAAAATTCCAAAAATCTCAGGTTTACTATAGAAGTCTATGGGAAAAACAATACAAGACTGCGACCTTATCATCTATTGATAAGCGTCTGGGTGACCGAGACTACTCAAAGGAATCCAGAATTCAATCGCCCCAAGCATCTCGTCCCAAATTGAACGTTCTAGAAAATGCACCAAAATAAAAATAACTTCGATGATTTTATATCACTGCATCGATTCGAAATCAAATCTTTTTTATTCGTTCATTAAAAAATGTTTACAATGACACTTTAAACACGTAGGTTTACTTTATATGTCTTTGGTTAAAAAAATATCAATAAAATTTACCAAAACGCACCTCGCACATGTTTTTACTTTTAGGTAAACAAATGACTAGTAAACAAATGTTTCAGAATTAAAGTGCCCACGTCTTTGCGGGAACGGGGTTCTTTAGATGTGATATTTTGATTTTTAAAAGATTTTATTACTCAACTGAGGCGTGGAACTTCGTCATATAAGAATCCATCTGTTCTGTTTCATGTTGTATTAAATGTGGAGAGTTTTTTTCACATGTATTTACAAACATGTTTGTCAACCTTTAATTATTAGAATTATGCTGTGCTTTGTTGGTAGATTTTTTTCAGTGATGTAGATGATTATATATGTATACATGTACATTGACGCAATATCGTGCGTCACGTCTCATGTTTTGACCAAAATTGAAGTCATTTTTTTATAAGTTGTTTTCTTTAATCACACTGATATCCAAAAAGTACGGAAACGTCTACATGCCATCATTTGCGTTGTTCGACTGTTCATAACACGTAAAAACTTCACGAGTTCTTTCAGTTATTTGATATGGTTACGTGTTCGATTTCACGCAGTATCGTCTTATATACCAATATTAAGTGTTTTGTATTATGTATTTGTATTTTACATTCCACGGAAAGCTCACTTGACTTTGGCCGTTCAGAAATTTTAACGAGATCAATGTCACGTGTTCATCTTTTCACAGCTCAATTTACGAGAAATCTTACTCATGTTCACTTATTTCTTTTAATAAAAACGTTTAAGAAAAATATTTTGTTAAAAGTTCACGTTTTTATTGAAGGAATAAGTAAACATGAGTAAGAGTTCTCGTAAAGAAAGAATTAAAAAGATGACCACGAAAAGTTGATCTCATTAAAATTTCTGAACGGTCAAAGTCAAGAGACATTTCCGTGGAATGTAAAAAACAAATACACAATACAAAACACTTAAAATTTGTATATAACACGATACTGCGTGAAATCGAACATGTAATAATATCAAATAACTGAAAGAACTCGTGAAGTTTTTACGTTTTATGAACAGTCGAACAACGCAAATGATGGCACGTAGACGTTTCCGTAAAAAAGGGATTGACTATTTACAGTCTTTATTTGCATAAAAACATGTTGTTAATTTTTTTAAGCAAGGCATCTTAACTTCACAAAATCATTTAGAAAATACATGAAATATCAGGCTTAATTTTTTAGGTATTTAAATCAAAACCTCAAATATCCACAATCATGCATTTTAGTAAGAATCATGAGAACTACAATTTGAAACACGGATTTTTAAGATAAGTCAAATTATCTTAGCAGATAAGGGATAATCAGCGAAACTATACTCGAGGATTAACTTATTTCTTAATCTCGATACTGTAGAAGCAGAAATATTCAAGGGGGGTAAAAATTCGTTTATTCCGTGGGTAAGAAAAATCTTCGTACTTAAATCCACATAAATTCGAAATTTTTAGTAATAGAGTGTATATCAAAATTGGCAATCAACGAAAATTTGCATGGATGTCCCCATCAATTTAGTTTTATGCTGTAAACCACGAAATTATAGCCCCACGAATATAAAGTTGCAAAAGCTGTCAATAGACTGTTTGTTTTGTTTATTTTCAAGCATATGAACAATAAAAATAAAGTTGGTGTTGCCTATTAATAAAACAAGACGCTCCCAGGAGCCCGAATCGTTCACCTGGTTTCAATGACTTAATATAACAATATTTCACTTTGTCAGCGCCACATCTTAACAATGAAACCATTGGAAAGCTGTATTTAGCTATCCATTTAAGTAAGCAAATGGGCCTTGCACAATCTTCTATGAAACACAATTTAAATATCACGTACAATCTACTTTTTTTGTCATGACTCCTATAATGGTCATCTGATAATTTAGGCCTAATGGACAATTTTGTAGATCTCAATTAGCCGAACTTTTAAGCAGCATCAGCTATTCTCTACTATCTGCAATATTTGCATTCTACAGGCAAAAAAAAAACCATGGAAAAATGCTAATTTAGGGACCGTAAAAAGGGGTCATCTGAAAATTTAAACCCTATGGAGACTGTTGAAGAGCTCTCTTAGCTAAACATTTAAGCAAGCAAAACCTTTTCTCTATCTACTAACCTTCACAGTCTATAAGGCTTAAACCATCATTTTTGATGTTCAAGGAGCCATAACCCTAAAAGGGGTCATCTGACAATTTCGAACTATGGTACAATTTTGTAAATCATAATTAGCTGAACATTTAAGCAAGCGAAGCCTTTTCTCTACTACCCACTATAGTTCACAATCTATAAGACTCAAACCACTATTTTTATGTTTCAAGGGGCCATAACCCCTATAAGGAGTCTTTTGAAAATTTCAATCTAATGGACAATTTTATGAGCCACAGGATGGCCCTCCCGTTCTTGAAATATCATTGACCCTCAGTGTGTATTACCTGGGATATCGACCTTTACCAATAAATTGATTAAAAGTGTTCATGTGTAAAATATAGGTTGCTGTGACCTTATTTCTGGTGGGTGGTGCCATGCTACCAAGACTCATCGAGTAGTGAAATATTATTGACCCCTAACATGTAGTATTCAAGATATGGACCTTAACCAAGAACTTAACCAAAGTCATTCATGCGTAAAATATAGGTCACAGTGACCTCATTTTTAGTGGATGGTGTCACCTTACCCAAGACACATCTAGTGGTGAAATATCATTGACCCCTAACATCTAGTATCCAAGTTATGGACCTTAACCAAGAACTTAACGAAAGTCGTTCATGCATAAAATATAGTCGATCACAGTGACCTAAATTTTATTGGGTGATGTCATGTTACCCAAGACACATCTAGTAGTGAAATACCATTGACCATCAACATGTAGTATCTGAGATATGGACCTTAACCAAGAACTTAACCAAAGTCATTCATGCGTAAAATATAGGTCACAGTCACCTAATATCTATATTGGGTGGTGTCACCTTACCTAAGAGACATCTAGCAGTGAAATATCATTGACCCCCAACATCTAGTATCCAAGTTATGGGCCTTAACCAAGTACTTAACCAAAGTCGTTCATGCATAAAATATAGGTCACAGTGACCTAATTTCTAGTGGGTGGTGTAGCTCTACCCAAGACTCATCTGGTGGTGAAATTTCATTGACCCCCAACATCTAGTATCCAAGTAATGGACCTTAACCAAGAACTTAACCAAAGTGATACGGACGGACGGACAAGGGTAAAACTATATGTCCGATCCACATACGTGGTCGGGCCATAAAAATGCATGGTTTTAGTACTTTCACTATATTGATAAATAGGGAAAATTCAAATTTTCTTCATTTAAGGAAATCTACTCCATAGATTTTTTTTAAAAATTGTGAAAATCTTTGTTCTGTATTGATTTTAAGGTATTCTTAAAAAAAAAAGTAAAGTTAATCGTCTTTTTTTTTTAAGTGAAAAATGTGTTTTTTTCTTTATTATTTCTATACAAATTATCTAAAAAGTACGGGAAAATTTGAAAATTCACAAAGAAGGTGAATCAAAAAAATTGTTCTTATTATCACTTTTGATATTTACTTAGCCGAATAGATATTAATTAGGATAGCTTGCATTATAAAATGTAAAGTTATATGATAGATGTGCAAAAAAAAAATTGTCTGTTCGGAAATTTTCTGACGAATGCAACCTAGATCGCTCCCAGGAGCCTGAATTGCTCACCTGACTTCAATGACTGACGGAATGAAAATAATTTGAGGTATCTCAGGTGAAAACTCTTTTATTCAAAGGATCAGCATACAATTTCCACCTTATAATGAAGGCTGTTGTAGAGTACATATAGCCAAACATTCAAGCAAAAGCTTTTAATATTTTATAGGTTTATTCTGCAAGGCAATAACCAAGAACTTGATAATTAGGGGCCGTTACTTTTATAGGGGGTCATTTAACAAATTCAGCCTAATGGATATATTTGAAGAACTAATTAAACTGAAGATTTAAGCAAGCACCATTTTTTAACTATCTATAACAGCTTTCATTCTTTAGGTCAAACACAAAAAAACTATTTTTCATCTTTAATGGACCATAACCCCTATAAGGGGTCATCTGACAATTTTGACGCTAAACCATTTCTGTTGAAATCAATGAGTTTCACAATTTTCCAATGCTAAGTTTTTCTCTCGCACTTACAGTTTTCAAGATATATACTAAGTCCAAAAACTGTGAAAATGGTAAATTTTGGCGATTAAGGGAAAAGAACTTCTATAAGGAGTCGTCCCACAACTTCCACTCCATGGAGAGTTTTGTAATGCTGTAGATGCTGAGAAGTGATGGTTGCTTCGGATTTTTTTTTATCTCTTATACTTTTCATGCACTTACGGTTTTCAAGAAAAAATTCAAAAACTGTTAAAATAGTCAATTTTGACGATTAAAGGGAAAAACTACAATAAGGAGTCTTCCCACAACTTTGACTGAATGAAGTGTTTTGTAGAGCTCTTGATGCTAAAAAAGAATGTTGCTTCGGATTTTCTCTATCTCTTATACTTTTTATGCTATTATAAGCCAAAAAACTATGGCTTGACTCCCCTGTTCTAATTTTACCAACGGCGGCCATGTTGGTTGGCATGCACAAATTTCACAAACTTGGTATAGGTCATCCTAAAGATTAAGTGTACAAAGTTTGAAAGCAATCCCTTCAGTGGTTTCAGAGAAGAATATGTTTGAAGAAAAATTAACGGACGGACGGACGACGGACGACAGACGACGGGCGGACGACAAAGGCTTAACGATGACAATAGCTCACATAACACTACGGGTCAGGCGATCTAAAAATCTAAGGGCCCCTTCAAGTTAAATCGTCCGCCCCTTATAACAGCTCTCTGCATGCAATTTCATGTTGTGCGATATTAATCAAGCATGATATTGCATGCGGTGAGCTGCCATATAATGTGCAAGGAAAATGACAAAATTTTCAAAAGAAGGGTACTTTCAAACCCCGGAACATCCGCTTTATATCCGGCAAAGACTGTGTAGCCAAATATTTTCTTCCATGATGCTGAAAAACAAAACGTTTAGATAACAAATTAAGTTAAAAATTCTGACATCATAGTATAAAAAAGTGTAAATCCACAAATTCAGGGATGGTAAGGTGTTAAAGCTATGCACTATAAAAAGATATTTTATTGGAAACTGGCATAGACGGCAGATGTTATCTGACAAGAAGTTAAACCCACGTTAAATTCAAATCAAGACAACAACCCAAAGGTAAAGATTCTAGTTTTTGTTCGCAATTTAATGCTTTACAACAAATCTAAATTCAGAAATAGATAAAACTATCTGATATTGAATCCAAAATTTAAGGATATTGTAACATTTCATTCAACTTAGACATGGAGTCAAAATGTTTCTTATTTTTTTTTCTTTTTCCCATAAGGACAATGAGCATAAATGGTTTAAGTTTAGTTTTTTTCTATCATTTGTTTTGTTTTGTTGTGTGTTAGCTATTCGGAAGAGTAAATACTGATGCACTTTATAACTATGGACTGCTGATAAAAAATAGTTTTGAAAATGTATAAATACACGAAAAAATGCTAAAATCGCAACAATTATTCAAACCAAAGATGAAAGAAATTTCAATCAGAGGAAAATAGGGATCCTTTTTAAAACAGCCAATGACACTGAGGACAGGAGACTCTTAAGGTTCATTGTACATGCTAATATTATTTGTTGTATTTTTGTCTATCTATTGTTTGTAGCCTTTGGCCCTTCATTGGGCGTAACTTGTGCTAATAAAATTTGATTGATTTGATTTGATGTTAATGCATAAATCTGTATTGAATGAAACAACGGTAATTTCCATAAACTAGGCTCTTGTATCTTGCTATTGTCATGTTTATGTGTATCAGACTATTGTTCAGTGCTAAATGAAATTGAATCGTATGTTTAACAAAATTCACAAACATAGATCATTCAGCATTGTATCAGAGGATATGAATCTTAATAGGTTTTTTTATATAATAACCTCAGTTGCCAAATCGTATGCTATTTGAAATTTTCGTTGTAATCGGACACTTATGGAAGTGGTTGGTTTTGCGCCATAAACCTGGTACAAACATACAACTTGAAACAAAAATTACAACACAGTTAGTCTACACAATAAATTTAGCTAAGCTATAAATACCGAACAGGAAAACCAAATTATGACAATAGAAAATAATGAGATGTGGAATAAGTGTACGCGACACAGCCCACAATTAAACGGCAATTTAGAAAAACCACAATGGACAACCGCCAGCAGCCTTCAACGAGGCCATTTGGCACTGCTCGTGGTTCTGCAATAGGCCCATGGTCTAAATAAAATGCATATAATTCAAATCCAGCCCTGAAATAGTCACAGATAGACCCCCTTCTTAAACGAGGAACAGAAAACATCAAATAGACAAGTACAAACGAAAGCTTTGTCAAAGATTCCTGGCTTAGGACAGGCACATGGAATATGTGGCGGGGTTAAACTAGTTTTTGGGGCCCAACCTCTCCCTATCAATATTCTTAGACAAAGCACAAAAACTAAACACACAATAAAAATCAATTTTAAATCGATCAAAGTCCAATTTCACTAGAGAGAACCTAAGACAAAAACAGGATCAACCTATTGTAGTATGTTTAGGCTTGGCAGAACCTTAAATGGGGTTCAGACAATTTTGAAATTCAATGCGATTATTCATTATAGCCAATGCTTGTACTGTGTTAGGATCATTACATTTGTTCAATATCTCTTATGTCTAATTACCTCGTTCTGAGTTAGCGTTGTTGATTTCCGTTCGTTTGTGTTTTGTGTTTCTACGTGCTGTTTTTGTTTATGTTTTATTGAAATAACCGGTTTCGGCATTGCCCTTTCAGACTTTTGACACTTGAACGCCCCTTTGGTGCCTCTTTGCTTCTTTCAATATCTCTTATGTCTAATCACTTCGTACTCTGTCATGTTGTCTTAACCATTTGAGATTGGTAATTCCTGTTAATATGCATTTTATTTAGTCCTTTGGCCGATTGCAGAAAGGCAAGCAAATCTTATACTTTGCTGGTATTTTTCTATTTTGTTTTTTTTTCTAAATAACTGCTGTTATCTGAGATGTGTCGTGTACAGTTATGACACATCTCATTATTTTTAATGACTCTTTTCTTATTATTTTTATATAGTTTATGTCAGCCATTTTTCTTTCTTTCTGTTTTACCTTTTTTTTTGGGAGAAGCGATATATAGGGGTATTTCCTATTTGTTTGTGTCGCTTTTGTCGTTCCTGTTTCACAAATATTCCTCACAGTATTCTCAAAAGCAAAATTCATGCACTGAACTATTGGATTAAAGATGATGTTTTTTCTTCCGTTCACCCTCGTTCTCGTTGCTGATTGCGGTTTTGATTGTGCGTGTTTCTGTTTATGTGTTTTTTCGGTGATAGTTTTATGTCTTCAAATTTTGCCTGTCTTTTCGAATAAAAGACATTTGATTGCCCTATTGCTACACCTTTACTTTTTCCCATTATCTCTGTAAGGTGTATTAACTTCTGCTTTCCAAATATATCGTTATACTACTTGTACCACAAATATTAACAACACAGACGATATACATGTATGTATATCTTCCCCTAATACAGTACTTCATATTTTGATAAAATGTTACAACAGTTTAAAGGGATTTAGTTATATATTGATTGTTTTTAATTTGGAATAAAGTTTGATTTTATCAAACTAAAACACTAAAATACAAATTGAAGTGACCCTGTATTTTATAAACTTTCTATTTAAAGAATTCTGATTAGCAGCTACTTTGAAGACTTGTTAATTTGTGGAATGGAAAGAAAAAGAAAAGTTAGCCGTTTCGAACCGCTTGATTTAGTAAGTACTGTAATAAGAGAAAGCGGCCATTATAATAATTAATCTTTGGGTTCAACTTGATAGAAACAATGGTGACAGTGTAAACCTCGACAATTTTTTTTTTACATGAATAGAGTGTTACCGAAAGAAACAGCACAGATATATTATTATAAAACTGTTTTATCTTTATGTCAGATTTCCATGTTTTGTGAGTTGTTTTCAATTGATAACATCCATTTCAGGAATTTATGCCGCTCTTAATAAAATGATGATGATCATCATCGGCAGCACTCCAGAACTGTGATTGTGTTTGTAAATATGGTTTTCATATTTTGTTAAAAAGATATTTATTTTAAATCAAAGAAGCAGAGGCACAAATGGGGCATCCAAATGTCAAAGTCCTAAATGACAGAGACAAAACCAGTAAACACAAGCAAGGACAGGAAGAAGAAACAGACAACATAAACAAAAAACACATAAACACAAAAACTACTGAATATTAATTAACAATGCGCACTGTAGTCGTTACGAGAGTGAACTCAGATGCACCGGAAGAGCAAGCAGTCACTGCCTACTATAGCACACCCGTCGATTCTAGTAGTTGTAATGTAGCCTTTTTTATCCACATATTATTTTGACCGATGTCAGCATCTTTATCACAATCAAGTCTGTGTTTTGTTTTCCGAAAGTGATCAAAAACAACCGTCATTTATAATGGTCATGACCAAACAAAAATGCCAGCTAGTTTATGCTTTTTTTCTAATATAAAAATTCTGAAACCGCTTTCACAACAGTTCGTTCTATACCTTGACCCATTCCATTGAAACAAATTTGCTTTCAAGTGACCTACTATCATACATGTAAAACCTATGTAGAATTTTTTCTTTGTTTTATCTCATGTAACATGGTGTATGCTCATGAGATAATCTGTTATTATAATAACTTATTCCTTTACTAGTTTTCATTCACATTAATAAAAAAACACAGTTTGTGTCAGTTCTAACATCTCTTTAGAACTGCCAGGACATGTCAGAAAAATATTCTGTTGACAGTTATAGAGCAGTTTACTACAAGCCCGGGACTACAAGCCGTGTTTCGCGTTCTGACAGTCCTTAAAGGAGATTTTTTAAAAGAATATCTTTTTCCGTAAATACTGCAAGATCAGATTATATTGTGCTAGTTCACAGAACGGGATGTCAGGGTCCAGAACAGTTTTATCATTTACTCGGTTCTTGTACCGTCGGTTATAGCCTGGTAGAATGTTCAACTGTATATTGATAGTAGATATGGTATCCAACATTATGGAGTAGTACAACCACCACTTTAAAACTTTATACTAGGCACCTAAAGAATCCATAAAATTGGATTGGTATGTATAAGACCAAGTTTTTAGTACGTTTTTTTTTGTTAATGAAGACGGTCCCGGGCTTCTTTGCATATTTATAAACCACGAGCTTTATAATCCAATGTGCTCAAAATTATCTTAACACAGTTGCTTCCCTTTCATTTTCATTCTCGCATTGGTTTTAGGGAGGTATTAATTAGTGTTTGTATATCTATTGCATAAGCTCTTGATTAATTAATGGTTTTGTTCGTGGCCAACTCAGGACTGTAAATGTCCACCAAAAGAAGCATCAGTTTTATGAACAATTTGTCATCTTACTTATTATGTAAGCACCAAAACTAGCAGCGCGAATGGGGATATATCCTGGAAATGAATATCAATTGCATGATGCTGAAAGGGACTCAGGGTCAATAGGGTTACCCTATTGTCCTTCCGCATGGGTTAGAAGGATCCTCCTCTGCAGTGTATTTTGACATTCAGGAAGCGTGATTTTTTTTTTCACACACGATGAACAATTTAACATCATAAAACTTTTTCAGAAACTAAGCACAACTTTGACACAGGTTAATTTTTGAATGGTTTTAAGATAGGTCTAAGGTAGTGCCAGAATCCGATGACATTTCAAAAGCATGTATAAAAAAGCTTGTGCGTTTATACATGTCATGTATAACTCGGTTTTTTTTTATCAGAGCTGTAAAGCCAAAACCAAATCTTCATTCTTTACAAATGATTTTATTATAAGTCTACGCTAGTTCCAAGATTTGACGCCTTTTCAAAAGCTTACACGAAAATGTATAAAAGAGCTAGTACGTTCATACTTAAGTTTTTGCTTTTTTATTATTTAAAAGAAAAATATTGCTCAAAGTAAAACATTGTGTAATTTTTCTTTTATAGATTATATTGTCATTTTCCTATGAATTGTCAGACAAAACATGTAATGTGTTATTCTACTTTTTGAAGAAAAAAAAATCAGCGTTTGCCCGACATATTTGGTTGAAAACATCGAAGACGTGTTTGTTTTTCCTCTTTCGTTTACCTCGGATTTTTAAGTCATAATGTATACTTATATTTGTATTGTTTTAAAATTTGACAAGATCTTAAATATATGTCTAGTAAATGAGCGACCACTTTATTTTTATGGTGCGCTATGGATATTTTGTTTCTCCTGCAATTTGCGCGCCAACCCATGCTTTTTTTTATTTTAAAACTTACTGTAAATTTTTCCAAAATCACATTTCCATATTTCACTATAGACCCCCCCCCCTATAAAAATCAGACGGTTCCTCCCTCACGAACCATTTCATTTCTTTATCTATACCAAAACAATTTTGCACTTAAACAAGGAACAAAGAAGAAACAAGTTTTGCAATTTTCTTTGTTCACAAGGATCATGAGGATATTCTTAATAAATAATCTTCACGTAAAAAGGTTTTTAAAATTATTTATTCAAGCTAAAAGATACAAAATAAAGCTAATTACGGATAAACATGACACAATTCTAATTTAATATATAATAGATAATAATAACCAATTTTGCAAAATTATACCCATAATGCATTAGGGTCAAGCAATACAATAACCAAACTAAAAGTTCACAAAGACCTATTATTGGCCCTGTCACCTGTAATTTGGCTGATTTTTCATGTTCAAGCATTCTAAATGGATGCTTTGAAAATAACTCACAGAATGCCTATATTTAACATATATAACAGTTTTCTAGTGATTATATTGTGCTATTTCTTTTGGTGTCTCCCTAAATATGAGAGTAATTAGTAAAATCTTCATTTTTGTCGATTTTTACCCCTCATCACCACAATTGTGCAAATCAAAAGTGGCCGCACGCTCTGACCAACATTGATTTTTGTTAATTAATTTATTACCTAAAAGTGAACATTTTAACCCCAAATAATTTTGGTCAGAATATGCGACCAACAATATTTTCACCATTTTTACCGAAAAAGTTGGCTAAATATGTCGAAATAGCGATTTTTAAAAAGTTCACTAACTTTAAAGGTCTCTGCTGTTCACCAAAGTAAAAATTCATTCACAATTTATAACATTTCATACAGTATAGAGTCTTATGAGCATTCTAGCAGCATAGTTTTGAAAATGTCTCAAATTTGATGTTTAGGGCCGTTTTTTGGCCCTTTCCGAACATACTCCTTTCAACTTAGAAAAATATATCAAACATGGGCCCTTTTCTGTTGAATTAAGTACCAATAACTCATTTTAGTGACCTATATTTTTAATTATAAGGGCTATTGGTACTTTGCGGAACGGAACGGAACGGAACGGAACAAGTCAGGGGGTCCAATAAGGGGAAGCGATTTTTTGAATTTTTATTTCAGTATAGTTTAACTAAGTCTTATTTTAAAAATCCAAGGCTTTAAAATCATAACGATTCCGAAAAGGAATTACCTCTGTGGCTGTCTAGCAGTACTATCGTTAATGATTATGTGTAAAATGCTTTAAAAATGTAGTTTTGGTCACGGTAACTTCGGTTTTATTCATGAACATGATCAATTATAAAAGTACCTGTGACTGTCCGACATTGATAATCAGTGGAATCATGACTGGAAATACAATGGTCGAATTTTTCAAAGCAACGACTTTACCAACGTGTTGCACAGTATACACCGACGAATAAAGCTGCAAATATATGATCCATTAAGTTCGTTGTCAATCATATACATATATTCAATTATTAATTCTTTTCATTTTGTTTAAAAAATTATGGTTCCGTTCCGTTCCGTTAAATACCAATAGCCGGGGGATATTGGTACTTAACGGAACGGAACGGAACCATTTTTTCTTTGCATTTCTAATGGTATTTTTTTTTCTATTTTTTGCTGGAATGCAGGTAGGTGGAAGGTAAGAAATATGATATGAACGAAATGATATCGGATGAAGAACTATTACACATAATGGTCCCTAATGAATTTTTAAACCAACGTGTTGCGCAGTATACACGGGCGAATAAAGCTGCAAATATATGACCAATTAAGTTCGTTGTCAGTCATATACATATATTCAATTTTAAATTCTTTTGATTTTGGTAGAAAAAAAATTTATGGTTCCGTTCCGTTCCGCTAAATACCAATAGCCGGGGGATATTGGTACTTTACGAAACGGAACGGAACCAGATTTTTGCTATATTTTAAATGTTTTTTTATCATTTTTTTTTGTGCCCGACTGATACAATGTATATAGAAAGTAAAGAAAACAGTATTTAGAATCGTTGGTAAAAAAAGAAAGGATATGGATTGACATAATATAAAATTACGCGTTATTTTATTTCAAATCAAGATTCAGTTCAATCCGCCATGGAACGTCAGATGCTACATGGATTGAATAACAACAACTTTGCATGGAAGTCCCAAAATGACACTGGGGAACGTCTTTCTGAAACAAAATACTGGTCATAAACATTTGCCAACAACTTGAGCACAGTGTCACGGGCGTACGGACAAAGCAGGCATGTTACACCTATATGACCAACACAAATGTGTATATGCGGTAGGCTCATGTACATATAATATTGAATATATAACATGTATATTTGTTGGTTTTTTTAGAAATAAAATCTGGTTCCGTTCCGTTCCGCTAAATACCAATAGCCAGGGGATATTGGTACTTTACGGAACGGAACGGAACCAGATTTTTGCTATATTTAAAATGATTTTTTTCCAATTTTTTTGGGTGCCCGACTGATACAATGTATAAAGAAAGTAAAGATAACAGTATTTAGAATCGTTGGTATAAAAAGAAAGGATGTGGATTGACATAATATAAAATTTGGCGTTATTATATTTCAAATCAAGATTCAGTTCAATCCTCCATGGAACATCAGATGCTATACGGATACATAAATTTTGAATGACAACAACTTTGCATGGAAGTCCCAAATGACACTGGGCAACGTCTTTCTGAAACAAAATATTGGTATATACATTTGCCAACAACTTCAGCATAGTGTCACGGGCGTACGGAAAAAGCAGGTATGTTACAACTATATGACCAATACAAATGTGTATATGCAGTAGGCTCATGTATATAAAACATGTATATTTGTTGGTGTTTTTAGAAAAAAAAAATCTGGTTCCGTTCCGTTCCGCTAAATACCAATAGCCGGGGGATATTGGTACTTTGCGGAACGGAACGGAACCAGATTTTTGCTATATTTTAAATGTTTTTTTTATCATTTTTTTTTGTGGCCGACTGATACAATGTATATAGAAAGTAAAGAAAACAGTATTTAGAATCGTTGGTATGAAAAGAAAGGATATGGATTGACATAATATAAAATTTTGCGTTATTATATGTCAAATCAAGATTCAGTTCAATCCTCCATGGAACATCAGATGCTATACGGATACATAAATTTTGAATGACAACAACTTTGCATGGAAGTCCCAAATGACACTGGGCAACGTCTTTCTGAAACAAAATACTGGTTATATACATTTGCCAACAACTTGAGCATAGTGTCACGTGCGTACGGACAATGCAGGCAAGTTACAACTATATGACCAACACATATGTGTATATGCCGTAGGCTCATGTACATATAGAATTGAATATAAATTATGTATATTTGTTGGTGTTTTTAGAAAAAAAATCTGGTTCCGTTCCGTTCCGCTAAATACCAATAGCCGGGGGATATTGGTACTTTACGGAACGGAACGGAACCAGATTTTTGCTATATTTAAAATGATTTTTAATCAATTTTTTGGGGTGCCCGACTGATACAATGTTTATAGAAAGTAAAGAAAACAGTATTTAGAATCATTGGTATAAAAAGAAAGGATATGGATTGACTTAATATAAATTACGCGTTATTCTATTTCAAATCAAGATTCAGCTCAATCCGCAATGGAACGTCAGATGCTATATGGATACATAAATTTTGAATGACAATAGCTTTGCATGGAAGTCCCAAATGACACTGGGCAACGTCTTTCTGAAACAAAATTATAATACTGGTCATATACATTGGCCAATAACTTGAGCATAGTGCCACGGGCGTACGGACAAAGCAGGCATGTTACAACTATATGACCAATACAAAAGTGTATATGCGGTAGGCTCATATACATATAATATTGAATATAAAACATGTATATTTGTTGGTGTTTATAGAACAAAAATCTGGTTCAGTTCCGTTCCGCTAAATACCAATAGCCGGGGGATATTGGTACTTTACGCAACGGAACGGAACCAGATTTTTGCTATATTTTAAATGATTTTTTATCCTTTTGTTTTTTTGGTGGCCGACTGATACAATGTATAAAGAAGTAAAGAAAACAGTATTTAGAATCGTTGGTATATAAAGAAAGGATATGGATTGACATAATATAAAATTACGCGTTATTCTATTTCAAATCAAGATTCAGTTCAATCCTCCATGGAACGCCAAATTTTGAATGACAATAGCTTTGCATGGAAGTCCCAAATGACACTGAGCAACGTCTTTCTGAAACAAAATACTGGTTATATACATTTGCCAACAACTTGAGCATAGTGTCACGTGCGTACAGACAATGCAGGCAAGTTACAACTATATGACCAACACATATGTGTATATGCCGTAGGCTCATGTACATATAAAATTGAATATATAACATGTATATTTGTTGGTGTTTTTAGAAAAAAATTCTGGTTCCGTTCCGTTCCGCTAAATACCAATAGCCGGGGGATATTGGTACTTTACGGAACGGAACGGAATCAGATTTTTGCTATATTTTAAATGTTTTTTATCCTTTTGGGCTTTTTTTTGGTGGCCGACTGATACAATGTATATAGAAGTAAAGAAAACAGTATTTAGAATCGTTGGTATAAAAAGAAAGGATATGGATTGACTTAATATAAAAATACGCGTTATTCTATTTCAAATCAAGATTCAGTTCAATCCGCCATGGAACGTCAGATGCTATACGGATACACAAATTTTGAATGACAATAGCTTTGCATGGAAGTCCCCAATGACACTGGGCAACGTCTTTCTGAAACAAAATTATAATACTGGTCATATAAATTTGCCAACAACTTGAGCATAGTGTCAGTCACGGGCGTACGGACAAAGCAGCCATGTTACACCTATATGACCAATACAAATGTGTATAAGCGATAGGCTCATGTACATTTAATATTGAATATAAAACATGTATATTTGTTGGTGTTTATAGAACAAAAATCTGGTTCCGTTCCGTTCCGCTAAATACCAATAGCCGGGGGATATTGGTACTTTACGGAACGAAACGGAACCAGATTTTTCCTATATTTTATATGATTTTTTTTTAATATTTTTTTTTGGCTGGTCTGATACAATGTAGATATAGAAAGTAAAGAAAACCGAATTCAGAATTTTTTGTATAAAAAGAAAGGATATGGATTGACATATAAAATATCGCGTTATTCTATTTTTAAATTAAGATTTAGTTCAATCCGTCAAGAAACGCTAAATTCATATATGCATACATAATTTTTGAATGACAACAGTTTTGCATGGAAGTCCCAAAAAGAAACTGGGGAATGATTAGAACTCTGAAACAAAACCATTATGCATATTTACTGGTCATATACATTTGTCAACAACTTGAGCGTGGTGTCACGGGCGTACGGACAAAGCAGGCAAGTTACGACTATAATTATGACCAATGAAAATGATTATACATATGTGGCAGGCTCATGCATTTGTTTGTGTTTTTAGAAGAAAAAAAAAGCTGGTTCCGTTTCTTAGGATATAGATTTACATGTAAAACTACGTGTACTTCTATTTCAAATCGAGAATCAGTGATTCAGTTTTTATTAAATAACAACACAAGCCAAGCAAACAACTCTAGCAGTGTTACGGGCGTACCTAGAATAAATTTCCTGAAGGGGGAAGGTCGTGAAGGACTAATTGCCGATCGAATAAATGTATAATGTCCCCATGATACATCATGATGGAGGTTAATATTCTTGCAAATAATGCTAAGGTGATTGTTTTGGTGGTGGTGGTGAGGGGCGTAGCTAGGCAGAAATGAAGTATACGCAAATCTACGGCGAGGGGTCTGGGGCCGCTCAAGGCCCCCAGTGGGTGCAGGGCAAAGCCCTGGTAGGGGGTCCTGGGGGGCGAAGCCCCCCGGAAGCTCATTGGATTTAGCAAAAACGAAGGCTAAAATCGTTGTTTTCCGTGATAAGGAACCGACCATTTAACATGATAGATGGGCCTTGGTTATTCCTAAAAAATATTTTGAGTACAAAAAATATTCTGTCAGCTGAAGTTTTTAAGGAAAAAAACTTTGCAAAAGGTTTGCTGATATATAAAACAATGCTTATTATGAAAAAAAATTGTCATGCCAACATTGAAGGCGGTTGGTTGTTTTAAATTGCCGCTTACTAAATATGCAGATTGTGTCGTATACACTTACTCAAAATCTCATCTTCTATTTGAAAATAAATAAAAAGGTTTTCCTTGCGCGAGAACGAAATCTGATTAGAAAAAAAAAACAATGCTTCCTTCCTACAAGTTGCATTGTCGGTCCCTAAATACAGACTTAAATCGAAAATCGATAATATTTGTACAGTTGTTTAATTTTATAAGAAATTAGAACTGGTTTTAAGTTTCTTATACTGTAGAGATTCTTGCCCTATGAATGTTTGTGTTCAAGACAGTATTTTTTCTGTTTCATTTAAAATGCCAAACGTTAATGCAGCACAACGATTTTATTTATAATTAAACAAGTCAACAAATTTATTTTTGAATTTATATTTTCAAGTTAAAGCAATGCATAGATCCCAAAAAGATATGGAAAGGTAGAGAGTCACTGAAATCACAATGTTTATGTTACTCAGTCTTACTCCTAGCTGTAGCTGTGTTCTGTCCTTACGGAATTCTGTGATCTGTTATGGCACTTTGATCATGGAATATTTATAGGAAACATCATGTGATCCTTATACTGAAAATACGGGAGCCATGACTTCGTCTTGGTGTTATGGATTTTGAAATTTTTATGCCCCTTTAATACTTAATAAAAATGGAAAACTGCACACACAAAAACATGTAAGAACCACTTGCACCCCTAAGATAAAGCAGACACACTTGAAACATGGGACGTGCACAGCTATATTAAGTTACAAAGATTGTGTAAACTGGGTTTCATGAAAATCCATGTCTATGAGTTGAGGATTACTACGGTATACCACGAGATATTGGGTGGAATGCTAACTGGCGTGCGTACAATGATTCACCCTATCAAAAGTAGTTACATAAACACTTTCAAGCGGAGGTACACGTATAAAAAGATTGTAAATAGCAGAATTGAAAAGCTTCCTAACGACATACGGAGGGGTTAGCTCTAGTTTAAGTCTTTTTTTTATTTAGGAAACGAAAAGTGTGCATTGACAGTTATTATTACTTACATGACATAGGTGGGTTAAAAAATGTAATATTTTTATCAACAATTCTGAAGGGGGTGATAGTGGCCAGTGGAGAAAGGGTGAACAGCAACGATGTCTTGATAAATTTGATTTAAAAACAGTATTTTTTATTTTTGCTGATTTGACCATGTGTACGCAACTGCGTTTTTGCTACGCGCCTGGGTCACTGGGGATACAATAACGGTCCATAAAAAAATAAAGTGCATTTATTATGGCATATTTCACGGCCACTGTAAAGATCATCTAGTGTAGATAGGGTCCAATTAATCCAACTTGTGAAAAATGCTGAATATACATGCGCTGACTGATTATCAATCGAATTTTTGGTATTGTAATATTGATTTCTAAAACATTCTGTGAATTCTTTACATTCTTGACTCATCAAATCTTTTATGAGGAGGTTTATCTTAAAATACAGTTTTAAATTTCCTTTTATTATAATGAACACTTAAATATTTTTCAAAGAAACAGGAAGTGGATGTCTGAGGAACCTGAAATCGTATCCCGCAATATAGGACTAAAGGGTGAAGTTGTATACCAATTGGCAAATATCAAATCTGTTATGAAAATTTAACATTGACCCTATGAGGAAAAAATTCACTAAGTCCGGAAACAAGAATTGTATGTAGGAGTAAACTGAAATTATATCCCTGGATATGGGACCCCAATGTGATGTTGCATACCAATTTTCAAGATTCTAAGATGCATACTTTTTGAGGAATCCGTTAAAATAAAAAGCTACCCCGAGCGCAGCATGATACGACCGCAGCAAGTTGAATTCTGTACATAGGGAGAATATGGATAGTCTATTGCCTTTTGTCATATCAGGCCCATGGTGGACAGACTATACATTTTTGTCACATGTGGCCCATGGTGGACTCATTAAACATTATTAAGAAGTGAAATGATAATTCTCGACCTTAATGTGACCCCTTATAACTCAAAAACGGTAAAAGTTAGCTAAAATTGGTTGTATGATATTAAAAGGTCTCACCAAAAGCTACATTTTAGAAAAAAAAAACTCCTTTATATCGGATAAGAAATAATGAGGTTTTTTTTCTTTGTGTTCCACATAAAAAGTTGCCAACTATATAAGTCGTCCGTTTAAAAATACGTGAAATTCCGATTTTTTGGCCCCTTTGAACCCATATACATGTAACTCGAAAACAGTAAAAGATAGCTCAAATCCACTGACATACTACGGAAAGGTCTCATCCAGAGCTACAATTTTGAAAAAAAAATCATTCAAATCAGATGAGAAATAAAGATTCTACAAATTCGTGAAATTACGATTTTCGGCCCCTTTGAACCCTTATATAACTTTGTTGTTTTTTTTCGTACCTCTTCTCTCGAAAACGATAAAAGATGTCAAATCTGATTGAAAATCAGAGGCAGGAAATTTTGCAAGGGATCTATTTAAAAATACAATTAATTGGGTGTGGCCTCTTTTTGGCCCCCATGACGCAATGGGGGTTCATAATATCCAAAAACGGACGACACATTTAGTTGCCAATTTATTATGAGGAACACAAAGAAAAAAAATCATCAAAATCGGATGAGATATAAAGCTCTAAAGTCAATTTGTCAATACGCCCATTTTGGCCCCTAAGTAAAAAATGAGAGGGGCCAAACCTCCCAAAAACCAACTTGACCTGTATTTTATTAATATCTACAATATTCAAATTTCAGAACAATCAGACAACCGTAACTAAAGTTATTGTCCGGAAACCAAAGTGTCTACAGACGAATACGACAACACCTGCATCATTCCATAAAAGGCCCGAGACCATAGTTATTTTTTCGAAATTTTTAATGCATTTTCAATATAGCCTTATGTCAATTTTAAAAAAATCGCAACATTTCTTTTTAAATGAAACTTTGGCCACATAAACTTCATTAGCTTCCAGAACATTGAAAATTCAGAAAATCCTACCATCTAATTTTTTTTACAATTTTTTACAATTTACACCTATTAGGGTCAGAAAATAGGTGCTTAAACAAGAGGCTCCCAGGAGCCTGAATCGCTCACCTGGTCTTGATGTCAATCCTATGATAACTTCTGTATAGCTAAATGAGCTGAATGTTTAAGCAAAATAAGCTTTTCTCTATCTGCAATAAAAAATGATACAAAAAAAATTTAAAATATAGCAAAAATCTGGTTCCGTTCCGTTCCGTAAAGTACCAATATCCCCCGGATATTGGTATTTAGCGGAACAGAACGGAACCAGATTTTTTTTCTAAAAACACCAACAAATATACATGTTTTATATACATGAGCCTACGGCATATACACATTTGTGTTGGTCATATAGTTGTAACATGCCTGCTTTGTCCGTAAGCCCGCGACACTGTGCTCAAGTTGTTGGCAAATGTATATGACCAGTATTTTGTTTCAGAAAGACGTTCCCCAGTGTCATTTGGGACTTCCATGCAAAGTTGTTGTCATTCAATCCATGTAGCATCTGACGTTCCATGGCGGATTGAACTGAATCTTGATTTGAAATACCGGTATAATAACGCAAAATTTTATATTATGTCAATCCATATCCTTTCTTTTCATACCAACGATTCTAAATACTGTTTTCTTTACTTTCTATATGCATTGTATCAGTCGGCCACAAATAAAAATGATAAAAAATATTTAAAATATAGCAAAAATCTGGTTCCGTTCCGTTCCGTAAAGTACCAATATCCCCCGGCTATTGGTATTTAGCGAAACGGAAAGGAACCAGATTTTTTTTTCTAAAAACACCAACAAATATACATGTTTTATATTCAATAATATATGTACATGAGCCTACCGCATATACACATTTGTATTGGTCATATAGATGTAACATGCCTGCTTTTTCCGTACGCCTGTGACAGTGACTATGCTGAAGTTGTTGGCAAATGTATATACCAATATTTTGTTTCAGAAAGACGTTGCCCAGTGTCATTTGGGACTTCCATGCAAAGTTGTTGTCATTCAAAATTTATGTATCCGTATAGCATCTGATGTTCCATGGAGGATTGAACTGAATCTTGATTTGAAATATAATAACGCAAAATTTTATATTATGTCAATCCATATCCTTTCTTTTCATACCAACGATTCTAAATACTGTTTTCTTTACTTTCTATATACATTGTATCAGTCGGCCACAAAAAAAAATGATAAAAAAAAATATTTAAAATATAGCAAAAATCTGGTTCCGTTCCGTTCCGTAAAGTACCAATATCCCCCGGCTATTGGTATTTAGCGGAACGGAACGGAACCAGATTTTTTTTCTAAAAACACCAACAAATATACATGTTTTATATACATGAGCCTACGGCATATACACATTTGTGTTGGTCATATAGTTGTAACATGCCTGCTTTGTCCGTAAGCCCGTGACACTGTGCTCAAGTTGTTGGCATATGTATATGACCAGTATTTTGTTTCAGAAAGACGTTCCCCAGTGTCATTTGGGACTTCCATGCAAAGTTGTTGTCATTCAATCCATGTAGCATCTGACGTTCCATGGCGGATTGAACTGAATCTTGATTTGAAATACCGGTATAATAACGCAAAATTTTATATTATGTCAATCCATATCCTTTCTTTTCATACCAACGATTCTAAATACTGTTTTCTTTACTTTCTATATGCATTGTATCAGTCGGCATAAAATAAAAATGATAAAAAAATATTTAAAATATAGCAAAAATCTGGTTCCGTTCCGTTCCGTAAAGTACCAATATCCCCCGGCTATTGGTATTTAGCGAAACGGAACGGAACCAGATTTTTTTTTCTAAAAACACCAACAAATATACATGTTTTATATTTAATAATATATGTACATGAGCCTACCGCATATACACATTTGTATTGGTCATATAGATGTAACATGCCTGCTTTTTCCGTACGCCTGTGACAGTGACTATGCTGAAGTTGTTGGCAAATGTATATACCAATATTTTGTTTCAGAAAGACGTTGCCCAGTGTCATTTGGGACTTCCATGCAAAGTTGTTGTCATTCAAAATTTATGTATCCGTATAGCATCTGATGTTCCATGGAGGATTGAACTGAATCTTGATTTGAAATATAATAACACAAAATTTTATATTATGTCAATCCATATCCTTTCTTTTTATACCAACGATTCTAAATACTGTTTTCTTTACTTTCTTTATACATTGTATCAGTCGGGCACCCAAAAAAATTGAAAAAAAAATCATTTTAAATATAGCAAAAATCTGGTTCCGTTCCGTTTCGTAAAGTACCAATATCCCCCGGCTATTGGTATTTAGCGGAACGGAACGGAACCATATTTTTTTTTTCTACCAAAATTAAAAGAATTTAAAACTGAATATATGTATATGACTGACAACGAACTTAATTGGTCATATATTTGCAGCTTTATTCGCCCGTGTATACTGCGCAACACGTTGGTTTAAAAATTCTTTAGGGACCATTTTGTGTAATAGTTCTTCATCCGATATCATTTCGTTCATATCATATTTCTTACCCTCCACCTACCTGCATTCCAGCAAAAAATAGAAAAAAAATACCATTAGAAATGCAAAGAAAAAATGGTTCCGTTCCGTTCCGTTAAGTACCAATATCCCCCGGCTATTGGTATTTAACGGAACGGAACGGAACCATAATTTTTTAAACAAAATGAAAAGAATTAAAAATTGAATATATGTATATGATTGACAACAAACTTAATGGATCATATATTTGCAGCTTTATTCGTCGGTGTATACTGTGCAACACGTTGGTAAAGTCGTTGCTTTGAAAAATTCGACCATTGTATTTCCAGTCATGATTCCACTGATTATCAATGTCGGACAGTCACAGGTATTTTTATAATTGATCATGTTCATGAATAAAACCGAAGTTACCGTGACCAAAACTATATTTTTAAAGCATTTTACACATAATCATTAACGATAGTACTGCTAGACTGCTACAGAGGTAATTCCTTTTCGGAACCGTTATGATTTCAAAGCCTTGGATTTTTAAAATAAGACTTAGTTAAACTATACTGAAATAAAAATTCAAAAAATCGCTTCCCCTTATTGGACCCCCTGACTTGTTCCGTTTCGTTCCGTTCCGTTCCGCAAAGTACCAATAGCCATTATAAGAAACACAAAATAATTTTTGAAATTTTATTTTAAGGGTATGTTGAATGAATGTCTGACTACCATTCCCATCAAAGCACGAGAAGACGACAGGTTTCGCCAGAATACAACAGCTCTGAATGGTACATTTCATTTAGTATTAATTTAAAATAATTCATTATAGACTAGAACGAAATGTATCAAGATTTAATCCAAAAAAAAGTTGTAAAAATATATATCTACAAAATGGAAAACAAATGTAAAGCTTTTTGTCACTTTATCAGACTTGTTTTGCGTGCTATATATAAGACGCACTTTTGTTTGTCAAAGGCATAGTTTCTTTTTGTAGAAAAAGTATTTATACACTTTACGCAACTAAAATAAAGTTTTATGCCATTTGTTTTAAAAGAGTGGGGACAACAGTTTTATGACACGTCCTTTTCTTTTTATATATAACTTGCCTATATATTTAATGTGTTTTTATGAAAAGGTTTGACGAAAAACAGAAGAAAGACAAGTTGCATTTTACCAAAGGTTGCGGTGGAACCTGAAAGGAATGGGTCCATAAGGAGAAAGTTTTCAGCCCCAGATAAACCAAAGCAAAGACCAGTGGTTTATCCTGATAGCTGGGAAGAGTTTGTAAGAATCTCTAGAGGAAGGGCGTCTGACACGTCTACCACTCCCGAGGGCTTTGACACGCCAGACATGTCCGACGAAGTGGAGACTTGCTGCTTCCAGCCAGGGAATTGCTTGTGTACTCGATGTCAGATGATGTTCGGAATACCACTTCCGACAGATGAGGTTCCTAATGATGTTGGAAAGTATCAATGCTTTAGATACTGAGCGTTGTCAAAGAAATACACTTTAGAAAAGTGTTTTGATTTGTAAAATCAATTTTACATTACATTGTCATTTTTACTATTTTGTTTGATTTTTAAAATTTCTCGGTGTCCCTTTAAAAAACAACAACAAAAGTTGGAAAAAACATAATAAAGATAAAAAGCTTAAAAACTTTTTAGCTCACCTGACCCGGTCAGGTGAGCTATTGTCATCACTTGGCGTCCGTCGTCCGTCGGTAAACTTTTTAAAACGTTAACTCCTCTGACACCATAAGTCCAATTGCAACCAAACTTGATATGGATGTTGATTAGTATTCGGTGCTTAGAACTGATGTGGGGATTTTTGATTCCTCATAAAACATGGCTGCCGTGGTTAAAAATAGAACATAGGGGAAAAATGCAATTTTTGGGAAATAACTCAAATTAACATTCTGGCGAAGTAAAAGTGATCAACACCTCAAGATCTACCTACCCTAATATTTTGAAGAAAATCCAACAACCCATGTAGGAGTTATTGCCCTTTTTGTGGATTTTTTGCAAATCTTGCACCAGTTTAGCTCAATATCTTGAAAACTATACAAGATATTTGAGAAATTTAAATTGCATATTGTTAAGCACATCAAGATCTACAAATTATGTAAAGGGTCAACGTTGTAGGACCTTTCCTTTTAAGAGTTATTGCCCTTAGAACGTCAAAATTGAGCATTTTAACAGCATTTCCTCATTGCATTGAAAACGTTTAATCATCTGACACTAAGTCCAATTGCAACCAAACTTGGTATTGTTGTTAATTAGCATTAGGTGTATAGAATTGTTGTAGGGATTTTCGATTGGTCATAAAACATGGCCGATGTGGCTATAATAGAACATAGGGGTAAATGGCAATTTTTGCAAATAGCCCAAAAACAGTGACAGATTTTTAAATTTTGATTGGAACATAAGATCTACCAGCTCTGAAATTTTGAAGAAAATCCAACAACCCATGAAAGAGTTATTGCCCTTTTATCTTAATTTTTATGAATTTTACACTTACAAAATGTTTAAGCTCAATTTTAAAATCTATATGAGATATTTAAGAAATGTTAATTGCATATTGTTAAGCACATTATGATGTACAAAATATGAAAGAAGGTGAAGATTGTAATACTGGTCATCTTAGAATGTTTAAGGAAAGAAAATTATTAATAAAAAAATATTACTCTGTACAATCATTACTACATTAAGTTAAACCATATTGTCAGCTGACCCCCTTATTAAACCTTTGTCCCTTTCAATGTCACATAGATTTTGCCTAATTACCTTTACTTCAAGCACATATGTCAGGTGAGCGATGCAGGCTCCTGGGAGCCTCTTGTTTTCAGTTATAAAGAAAAGGGACAATTTTGGGAGTGTATTTTTTTAGTTTTTTTTTATGTTAATGTCTTTTAATGTTTTACGATTTCTTGTAATGTACATCTATAGATTATCCGAAAATGCATATATAATTCTTTAAGTGGAATAAATAGCGGAACAAAGGTATTCTTTTTCACATCAATTTTGAAATGTCCGACTTATGTACATGCACGACAGTAGTCCATCTCGTTAGGACTTTTCTGGCTAACTTAAGGATGTACTCTCCAGATTGCATATAATAGTAATTTTTGCTACTCATGCTCATCTTTTTAATTTGGTATTTCAGCAAGTGAAATCAAGTTTGGAAATGAATGTTAATTAAAATCCTAAACATTAACATGCATAAAGGGAGATGATTTGTTAGTTTTTTATTCAATTAGCACGTGCATATCATCAGCAGATGAATACGCTATCTTTAGACGGACCTTTACAAAAACAATTATTTCGGAAAACTTAGTTAACTACCAAAGCATGTTTTGTCCCTCGAGGCACGAACTTACTAGTATTTGAATAAAAGGTCTACCAAAGTCAAAAATTGTCTGATTTCGTTAAACAGGAAGTAGGTGAGCGACAGACCTGAAATCGAATCCCACGTTATGGGACTCCACCTCGATGCTGTATACTAAATATCAACAGTGGCTGTCATTTGTAGTTGTTTGAATGAGTAGAGTCACATACATGTAGGTCCCAAATCGACCCAAAAATTCAACTTTGATATACTTGCTTGTATTTGCTGCTTTGATGTTCATTAGACTTCATATTTTATAAATTGCAATATCTTTTGGTTTAATTGTTTATCAACAAGGATGACAGTGAGCTAAAAATCAGTATATTTTGTATAAAACCTTGTTTTTTTACATTTTCATTGATTTTCATGTATTAATTGGTGAAAACGAAAATGGTCATACCCGTCGCCCAAAATTATTTTGTGGTAGAATGTGTATTATTATGTTATAAATTGAATATCAAAAATTACGATGGTCGACGAATATGTCCAATACTATATTTTACAAAATACGACAAGAAAACAGCGAATGGGTGAAAAGTTAAGAATTTTATAATTTATGGCGTGTTTTAAATGGAAATGATATACTTGTATTTGTAAATAATTTGTTTTTATTCCACAGATATGAAAAGTTCTGTTAAGTCTTTACCCATTTTTGTTAAATTTATGAAGAGTTGAAGTATTTTGAAAATTAGTAAAACTATACCGGGTCGATTTGAGGGCTTTTTGGCTCTGTTCCTTTCTTCCCCGACCGCCCGCCGGTCGAAATTCACAATGTTATAACTCCATGAAATCCGGTCATATGATGTTTGGATGCACTTTGTTTTATCTCCACCTATTTACTAAATCAAAGTTCACTAATCGAAAATGTGTTATGTTGTTTTAACAGAGCCGTCGTAATACACACTTGAATTAGTTAAGAAGTCTTTTTGTTGGTTATTATGGCCAGTAATAGACAAGGGCCCAAGCAGATCTTTAGTTGATAGCTAGGAGATCCTGGATTTATAGTGCTTGCAGTTCATATATTAGACCTTATTGCAATCGAGGTCAGTGTTTCCGCTTGCGAAAATGGTCGAATTTTTACAATTATTATTAATTTGAATCACAATGGTTACTTATAAAAACGTTAAATCATTTGCTTGTTGGTCAATACGTATACATGTAAGTTTTTTCAAATTGAAATGTTAGCTTTTCCCAATGTGTTTAAGGTGAAGAACACGAATAATAGTGTTGTCCCCTTGTTTTGTTTTATTTCAATATGGTTATACAATTATGTGATTTTGTTTCATGCAAGCATATATATAATTTAGTCCTTCTCCTTTCTTTAAATTGTAATGTACATGTATCAAAAATGTCTGAAGTTTTTTTCTGAATAAGATTGCCCTGTCATAATAATTCATTGCAATTAAGCTAGAACAACACGTCGATCTGTCACTCTCAAAAAACAAATACCAAAACGGGTATAAAATCGGGTAATTTGGAAGGTCGGAAACCAAAATCAAATGAAAAGTACTCAAAACCAAATAAAGTTTGAACAGGGAAGAAAACTCCAGCACGGAAGATATCGACTATGTGCAGTACGAGGAAAGAAACCTGTTTTTTTATCAATTTTGAATTTAACAATCGGAAATTTCAACGATATTAAAGTAGACAGATAATGTTAAATATTTGTCAGACAAGTCTGACAATTAGGCTTGTGATTACCCTCGGAGACTTCTGGTCAACCAGCAGTGGTTATCGACCCAGTGGTATCAAAATGCAAGTACAAAAACTGGTATAAAATCTGGCAATTTGGTAATGCTGTATTTATGCATATTTCAAATCAGCAGCATTTGAATCTAAACATTGGAAGGTGTTTTTTTTAGTTTTGTTCCTTTTTTATGTCTTTGTTTGTGCGTTATTTGTTTCATAACATTTTGTACCCTTTATAAAAGAAAATGAAAATGCACTTTTTTGTACAACTTCCAAGCAGTAAAATGGTAAATTAATTTTCTAACATATCATTTATGCCATGCATGGTTTTTTGGACATTTTTGTGGTTATAAGAAATGTAAATTCCTGTTTACTTTGTAAAAAAGCGTTAATAATCTTTTAAAACGTAGCCTTATATCTTGATTCCAAATGATGTTTTTTTAAATCTATTTGCGACTTAGTTTAATAAATATTTTTTGGTGAATGATTTTTAAATTGAATTCAAATTCATTTGAAATACAAAATAAGGAAACTATTAAATAAATAACAAAAGCAATGCATTAAGATTAAATAAGCTTCATTTTTTTTCTTTATTATATACTAAAATGACCTTTTTGTACCTTGGTATTGCGAATACAACATTTAAACAAGCTATCATTGTGTTATTTATTAACGACTAGAAAATTAGTCTTTTTGTTCATTAAAAAAAAAAAAAAAACCATAGCCATTATACATCACTAAATAAGTGCGATAATGAGTTGTGGAATAAGTGCACAAGACCTACATGAACAAACGGCAATTTAAAAATACCACAGTTGAAAACAGCCGGTAGTCTCCATCGCTGGTCGAAGTCTTACATTGGCCCAAGACAAAAATATAAGACATAAGAGTCAATATCAAACCACAAACCACAAACTATCACCGAAAGACCCATTTCTAGACAAAAAACAATTAACACAAAAATCACAGTGACAAACAGAAGCTTTTACAAGGATTCCTTGCATAGGACAGGCACATATAAAAAGTACCGGGTTAAACTAGTTTTTTTTTGCCCAACAATAATTCCCCCTATTGAAAAAATCAAATCGATACAAGTTTAATCTAACACGAGGGAAACTGAGACAAAAAAAAAAAAAAAAAAAAATAGGGCATCTAATGGGAATCTAAATGATACCCCGCCACGATATTCATCGAAAGTTAAATATAGAAACAGAGACAGAAAAGAAATGAGTAATCTTACTTAGACCAATGTTTTAATAATAATTTTCGGATCATCCTGAAAATTTAACTTGACCTGTATTCTATTGTATTCAACAGCTGTGCAAAATATCATTCAAATCCCTTGACGCGTTTTCAAGTTATAAACCGGAAACTTTCGGGGGACGGACGGATGGACAAACAGACACCGAAAGAAACTGATGGTATACATGTAACAAAATAAAAAACGAAACATACAGAAACTCTCTTGAGAACTCTCGCTGTTACTGTGTGCTAGGTAAGAAGCTACTATTGACTGATGTTAAAAAATCAAGCATTTCGATTTGAAATTCGACTCAACACTTCAAACAATTAATGATTTAGTAAAGCGTCTTCACACAAAACCGTCCCACTGATCACTGCAATGCTCAAAATGACACAAGAATAAAAAAAAGTGTCAACTGATCTAAATGTCTATCAAACGGAAGACTGAATCAAAGATTTTACCGAAATATTCAACTAACATCCTCTACTCAATCATTTTAAAATCAGTGTTTTTATTCCACAAGGATTGTTTTTGAATTTCCACAGAAATCAGGATTCATTTCACAATAAACAATCGACATGTACAGTTTATACGGGCCCGTTTATACCCGCGCTTGAAAAGTGGGGGGTATATAATGAAAGGAGTGTCCGTCCGTGCGTCCGTCTGTCCGTCTGTTACACCTCAGGGTACCCATCTCTTATCCGCAACTCTTCCGAAACTGCTTGATGCATTTCGATGAAACTTTAACAAAATCTTTGTGACATAATGATTATGTGCAACTCCTATTTTAGGTATTGATCAAAACGATTTTTGGGGTTTCCCATAGCAAAACATTGATTTAGCTGGTACCCATCTCTTATCCGCAACGCTCCTTAAACCCGTGATGGATTTTCAAGATACTTTCACACGATCTTTGTGACATAATGTAAGATGCACCTCCTATTTTAGAATTTGATCAGAATGGTTTTTTTTTGGTGCATGGGGTATATTTTTGTGAGCTACTGCTCACAGGTTTTTCTAGTATTTTTCTTAATATCGATATTTATGGAAGAATCATGAGAATTTTGTGAAAGATTTAACAACATTTGTGATATCGATAGCCTTGGTTTTGCAATTTTCCTATAATTAAGCGGATTTTCCCATTATATATCAGAAGTACTAATGCAGATCCGAGTATCTTACTATTGTTAAACAAACTTCATAAGATGGCGAAAAGGGCACATCTCCAAGAAAAGGAAAGTTTACCAAAAGGATGGTAAAGTCATGACGTTACAAGAAATGACTCGCCAAACAAATGTTAAAAAAAGAGCGATGGAAAAAATTAGTGGCTCTATTTGCATAAATAACAAAAAGAAAATAAATGTATTAAAGATACCAAGCTCTCCCAAAACAGCTTTGAGAAGTTATGAGATTTTAGTGTTATTTTTCAATAATGTAAGTGTTTGTATTCTTGGTCAAGTGTTTGATACTTACTGTACGAAAAAGGTATGGTATTATGGATTTGTTGCTAATCGAAAGATTTCAATATATCTATTTCTTCATAATTGCTACAACTAAACTTACATAGGTATGACAATCAAAAATACTTTTCTACATGTAAACACATTTACAAATAAATCCAAAAAAGCTCTCGAACGGACATACTTTACTTAACAAGTCTTGTTTACACTGAACTTATAAATGGTTCAGTAGTGTTAAGAACAGAGTTCGGGTTTAATTTCAGTAGTTTATTTTCAAGACCATTCCAGTAGTGTCCAGTGCTTAAACTCTTGATTTTACTGAACTCGGTCGATCTTGATTTTACTTGATTTACTGCAAGAAAATTAATGTATACTGAATTTGTACTGAGTTTCTCAAAATACTGGACACTATATGATAGTCAGGGAGTTTAGTAAATGTCAAGTAAGCTTTGTCCGTTTCAGTAGTGAAATTTTCTTCTAGTGCTTTGGACGCCTCTATTTCATTTAAGCGATCCCCTTTTCTTTACCCCCTCTTTCCTTCTAACCTCCCTTTAAAAGCATGACTAGGGTTAATTTGCAAAAGGAATTCCTGTCTAAACCTTTTTCGTTCGGTTGGGGACTAAAAGATGCACAAAGTTTTTGGTACAAAGTTGAAAAATCGAACGTATTCTAAGAATGAACTTCAGAAAATGATCTGAGATTTGAAATTTGCCAACAAATCTATAGAGTTCATAAAAATCCCCATGTGATTTATTCCACTACGAGAATAAACAGTTTCGCAGTATGTTTGTTGTCTAAAGAAATTGTAGTCTGATTTAAAAGCGAATTTCAAGACCAAATTATGCCAAAAACTTGCATGAAAACAAATTACTGTAACCTTAACTCTAAATTCTCGCGTTGAGGTTATTTTCGCTTGATTCGCGACCTCGAAATATCCGCAAGAATACCCCCATCCCCCACAGATGATTTCTTCTATAAACAAGGAATTCAAATTATCTGAAGAATTTATCCCCCACGCCAAAGATTGCATTCACAAAAACACGAAAATTTCATCCCCCAAAAATTTCCACGTTTACAATAGCTACAAAACTATTTGAGAAAGTTTACGAGAAATCTAACTCATGTTTTCTTATTTCTTTCAATAAAGATGTATAATAATATATATTTCGGAACAATTTCACGTTTTTATTGAAAGGAATAAGTGACCATGGGTTAGATTTCTCGTAAAAAACTGTAAAATGATAAACACGTGAACTTGATCTCGTAACCATTTCTGAACGGCCAAAGTCAAGCGAGCTTTCCATGGAATGTATGTAACAATACATGTACGTAATGTAAAACACGATACTATGTGAAATAGAACACGTAATAATATCAAATAACTGAAAGAGCTCGTGAAGTTTTTACGTGTTATGAACAGTCGAACAACGCAAATGTTGGCAAATATGATTGCCGAATTCTATTGTTGAATTTCGTTCTATTTATTTGTACATATTGATATGTTTGATATTATCAATAAAATATGTTAAAACTAACCAAGGAGCATCAAAACCCGGTGTAAGCAATTATTGTGTCAGGCGTGACAATCGATGTTAGTCCCACAAGCTCTGGAATAATAACGAATCAATAAGATTGAGTAGACGGAATATTGCTACAGATCTGTACACGAGAAGGGAAAGTTGTCGATTGGAAAGTTGAAGTCATCACGTTTTTCGTAGAGCTTTGTTTAAAATTTTCCTTGAGACTATTTCGAGATATAGAATTAAATATAAAGAAGACTTATAAAAAAATAATAGGTCATACTTTATTTTGATATGTTAAATTGTCAATGTTCAAAGGTTCAAAATAATTGTTTTTGCTTCATATTATTGTTTGAAATCGAAAAATGTGCGTATTTCAAATTGTAAAAATAGTACAAAAGATGCATGCTGCAGTCAATATAATCAATCAGGTTTGTTTAATAAGTAATTCCACTGAAAAAAATATCATCTAGCTCTCAGTTAGCTAGAGAAAATTGCAAATCCGTAATTATTCAGGTCACGGACCGCACTGCTTGTGGAATGCACCGTACGTGGGTTCGACACCATTTGTTATAGGGACCTGGGTGGCCGAGTGGTCTAATGTGTTTAAATACCCAAAAAAATATCATTTATCGGTCACCTATCAGATGACGTTTGTTTATACTTTACAAGAACGGGACTTCCCCGTATGTATGTGATTTATTTTTTCAGTTACATCCCTTAGGTCGGTGAATTCATCAGGTTTCCTCCACCATTTAAACGGATCGCCCATTATGGACGTGACAAGGGTGTCGTTAACCCCCTCCAACACACCCCGTAACTGGTACAAAATTACATCTTTCTATCAAGTTCTTTCCAACATCATATGTCAAGAGAAACAGAATCGTGCTTCGAACCTTGTCAGGAGAAAAAAATCATTTCCCAATTTTCTGGTAGAAGAAAATTAACCAACCAAATAAACAAGAAATGTTATCCACCAATTTCATAGAGTATATTGCATATCATCAGTTATAAAAATATAAATATACGTAGACATTTTTATTAATTCTGTCTTAATTATATAATTATTATATAAAAATATAAATATACGTAGACATTTTTATTAATTCTGTCTTAATTATTACATAATTCGAATTGTTGATAATTCTTTTATTGTACAATATTAAAACATGGGTATAAATACTTTTTCAACTTGTTTTCAATTTTTGAAATTGCAACAACTTAATTTTTTTTAAAAGGATCGCGTTTACTTCCATTTAAACAAACATGAAAGGATGTTATTATTAATAATTAATTCTATAATGACAATCAAACAATAATTCTAATTATAGAGCATTAAAAAAGTTGTATGTGTTTTCTTTTTTATGTATAAAAGACTTAAGTCGGTTGCTTATAACATTTAAGGTCTAATGTAGAAAATCTTGTGATAAAGGGATTATGACACACGGGTTTCACATCAAGTCCCTATTACTTCACCCATATTATGTTCACAGCTGACACCGTTATCTAATATACATGTATGAGTCTAAGAATGAAATGAGATCTGATTTTGAAAACCCATTGTAATAAACTATCTAAATTGTACCTGGAGACTGATTATGTTGTATTTTATATTGTTTCTGTGGTACACATTCTAGAACGTCGATTAAAAAAGAAGCCATTGTAAAGAAAAGGAATGATACATCTAAACTCGGACAATTTCAAAATCATCTAATTTCAAAGCGTTTTGTATAGTTTTGTAGGGCCATCATTCGACTACACATTTATTCTTGATATGGGTGACAATTAGCAGCATTTGAATCAAATGTAAAAACCTAAAAACATAATCACCATAATAAACATCCACTTTTATACCACAAAAGATTAAATTTTAAATATCCTACTGAAATATAACCTTAAAGATAAATACACCAATTAAAATTAGATACGTGAAACTCATTAAAGTTGCAATGTCTAGTATTAACCTTTTTATAAACTTTTCCCTGGACTTTGTTCTTGTCAGACATGGACATACATTAACAGGGATAAAATAAGAACACAACAAAATGCTGATTATTGCGCATATAGAGCTACAAATAAAATAAACAAAGTTGTGTTTTAATACCGTCTGTTCCGACAAAATGCCTGTGCATAAGGTAGATGAATTCTTTTCTATTACATATTGGAGATCTGAAAAGTCTATTGATGTCATAACTGTAAGATTTGTACTGTTATCTTCAGATAAACACACTGATGTTGTAACATTTCCATCCAATGACAAATGTCTACAGTTAAGTGTTAGTTCCCAATGGTTGTGGATTTCAAATTGAAGTTGTGATAAAAGATAAAACGCATAGGCGACTATTAACATGATTAATCCAGTAATAACACAATAAAGTGTAAAATACTTGTCAAGACTGTGATTTGTCTTATAATATAACTCAAAATACAAAACAAGTTTTAAATCAATGAAAACAAAAAGGAAGGCTGTACAAAAATGTGAAAATGGAGTAATTCTGAAAAAATCATTGGGGTTTTCTGTATATCCTGATGAAATACTAAAAATATAACACACTGTTTTAACAATCTGTAGAACAATGAAGTAAATCAACGTTTTAATGTCAAGATTTCTAATGAATGATACTGATCTCAATTGCAATACATTAAGAATAAGAAACAAAAAGACAAAAATGGGAATATTAATGATTGTAGATGGATTTTTCTGAGAAATATTCAAATCTGTAATGGTTTCGTTACATTTATTTGTATAACATGGTTTTGAAGGCCCAATCAAGCACTCTTGGTGTTCGTTTGGTAACTCATTCACCATTTTCGCATTAAGCCAAAAAGAGTAATATAAAAACAGAATGGACATTACCATGATAACAAAACTGCCGAAAATTTTAACTAATCTTTCCTTTGATGTGAAATTGTCACTTAGTTTGAGTTCGTCCCATCCTTCCTTTGAAATCAATAATTCACATGGAAATTTATCCATATCGTTTCTGATATATTTGTTCCCTCCGTTTTCCAAAAATAGTTTAATTATACCGACTTTAAAAGGTGCATTTGAAGTATATGCTAAATAATGAAGGGCCGTGTTGCCGTTTTGGTCCCTTATATTAAGTGGTGAATTCATCTGCATACAAGTATTTGAACAAAAATTGAAAAAAAAAATTAAATATACTCTTTTCATAATAGAACAAAATGATGGTTCAATAGGGCGAGGACTTTCTTGAAATACTAGATTGATTGTGTCTTCTGGTACAGCATTCATTTCTAAGATTATATTGTCCGATAAGTTGTTGTCTCGTACTGGCGTGTAACTTTCGAATTTGAAAACTTTTATATCGATATTTTTGGTAAAATTTATCAAAGTAGTAGCCATTTGGACGCTTTTTACATAATGAAACGGGCTCCTACCAAAGAAGTCAACTTTATTTACACAAGCACCATACTTCAGACAAATTAATGCAAGTTCAATATTGTCATTAATCACAGCAATGTGTAGGGGAGTAATATCAAATGCTTTCTTCTTTTTCTGGCATCCCTTTCCTTCTTTATTGCTATTAAGGTACGATGATTTCTTTACAGAAAACAGCTTTTCTGCAATATTTGTTAAACCAAATGCAACTGCAGTCTGAATTGGACTTAATACAATAACACAATCTTCATTTGTGTTGTCCATCGAAACATTAACGTCATTCATACTATTGTTAAATATGTGTCTTAAATGTTCGCTTTGACCATTGTCACAAATCTCAAGAAAACTTTTAAAAATGTTTGGTTCAAATAATATCTTGGACAAAAAAGAATTTCCATGAATATCTCTCGATCTAATATTTGCTTTGTGCTTCAATAAAAGTTCAAGTATATTTGTGTTACAATATCTTTCTGAGGAATCTTGAATGTCACCAGATTCAATACATCTAAGTAAAGGCAGCGATTGATTGAACATTTCCGGTTTGTCGACTGAAGCGCCATTGTCTAATAAAAGTTTAACAATATCCGGTCTTTCAGTCTGTATTGCAATGGTCAAGGGTGTAGCTCCAGTTATAGAATAGCAGTTTATATCTGAATAGGGTAAGAATAATTCAACTATTTCTATTTTCCCTACTAGAATGGAAAAAGGAAATAACGACTTGGAGAACAAGAAGAACGAATCCCTTCCTAGAAGCGTCCTTTTTTGTCTATTCGTGAGACTGCTCCACATTTGTTTTAGCAAATTATAACACCTATATGCTACAATCCAGTTGATAAATTTACCCTGTGACTTTATCACATGTTCTTTAAGATCATCTTGATATGTTATATAGTTTTCCATTGTATTCAAAAACCCTCTTGACGATTTATCTGTTTTTTGAAGCATATCAAAAATTGTTGCGTGTGTATCTACTATGAAGCACAGTTTTTTAATTACATCAGTATTATTAATAACGACAGACTCTAATGCGTTTGCAAATTTGCCATTTCTTAACTCAAGAAATATTCTTTGCGAAATTATGTCTGCAATGGACGAGCCAAAAATCACGATGGTTTCGTCATCTCCCGGAAGCTTTGATCCGATGCGCACTCGTTCTCTAATGAATTCAAAATCGCATAGTTCAAGCATAACACGTGTATTGTAGTGAGCAAAATGAGAACTTACAGACTCAAACAATTTATCGTGAATGAAATTGAATTCATTTCCATTTTGAACAATATAGGTACCATCAATATTTTCTAATTTATCCAGTAGGTATTTCGGAGAAATATTATTTTCGGTAAAGCCACAACCTTCAACTAGTTTGTGTATCAGCTCTTTGTGATTTTCCGAGAGGATGTCTGATCTTTTTATGCGACCATTTAAGATCATGCATAAAACTAGTGTACAATAAACGGTCAGATTGTCACTTGATAGTTTGTCCAGTTCAGATTTGAACACTTGAAACGGGTGCTTGAAAAAATGGAGTTTGGCATTAAACCTGTCTAAATCACATGTGACAAGCTTACAAAGAAGTGGGAAAGCAAAATCCGTTTTACATATTTCTTTTATTTCGTCTTCTGAAACGACGCATGAAATATCAGAGTTGTCCAAATGTTTCATGAAAATTTCCCTCTTTTCATTTATAGATAGAGATTCGTCATCTATATCAAAAACATTTTCCTTAAGAAAAGATTTTGCACATCTAAAATTATGAGTTTTTGCAACTTGACTGCGTAAGATGCACACAATTTTAGTTTGTCCTTCTGGTTTGAAGCATTGTTTGAGCTTTTCTTCACTTCTTTCCCACTTGTTTAAAGTATTTAAAAAGATACTGTATTTACCGAGCACATCGTCAACGATAAATATTTGTTTATCTGTTGTTTTATATTCTATAATTTTTTCTGGGTCCTCAACTGGTATTATTGAGAACTCTTCAGTGTTACGAAGGTTTAATGCCGCATGCTGTACAAGAGCTGATTTCCCAGAACCAGAACTCCCTATAACAGTCACATAGTCTTTAGTCGTAAGATCTGCCATGAATTGTTTACACTTTGAAGTTTCAAAGTAGGTTTTATCATCATTTTTCCATGTATTTAAGAGACTTTTTATGTTTTCTGAAATAAATAAAAGTGCGAAAAGTGAAAAAAAACTATAACTGCAAGGGTATTAAAAATATGCGAGGTATCTCTTTATATAGATAAAGGGACACGTACGTTAAATTGTCATGTAAAAAGCGTTCTTTTCTCCATTGATGGCAATTCTCAACTAGGTAAAGACTTAAAATAATACATTCAAGGTTGATTTTTGGTACCATAGGTAATCTCACGCGTCAAGAACAAGGAACAAAGCAAAAGCAATCTAGGGGTAGAAATGATGTCGATTTTGATTCGTTTTGGCATATTTGTTGCTATTATGAGATACCAATGGTTTAGCCAAAGAAGTAGTATTATTTTCTAATTATTCATAAAAGCAATACGACTTTTGTACGAATACGTCCCTCATTATACTTTAATTCGTACATTTTGTTTTATTCTATGTCACTATCTTACAGAAAACAAAATACTTCATAAAACTGTGTGTTCATATATATTATGAATTACATGTATATTACTTTCACAACTAAAAAATGTATCAGAAAAAAAGACTCCATAGATTTAGTTTGTCTACTTATGGAGTCTTCGTATCACATTTGATTCGTTACTCCAGAGATTGCGGAAATCACATCGATTTCCTTGGCAGAGCGTCACGTATGACACAGAAATTGCTGACACAGGGTTATGTTGCTCCACGGTTGCTGTCTTCACTCAAGAAATTTTACGGTAAACACCGTGCACTCGTAGACAAATATGGAATTTCTATCTCTCAAATGAATGCAGATGTTGGTTTGTCGTAGAGATTGGTTTTGTCTTCCTTTACCCGATTTGACACACCGAATTGGAAATTAGCAACACGACGGATGTGCTATAGTAGGCAGGAACCGCTTACTCTCCCGGAGCCCCTGAGTTCATTCATGTTACTTCTTGAGTGAGCGTTGTTTATTTCCGTTCGGTTGATTTTGTGTTTTGTGTTTCTTCGTGCTGTTCTTGTTCGTGTTTACCGGTTTCGTCGTTGCCCTTTTGGACTTTTGACACTCGAATGCCCCAGTGGTGCCTCTTTGCCTCTTACATTTTTATAATTACATGTTTTACACCTTTAAATTGTCAAAGAAATTTTAGACCTACTTTTTATTGAATAATAAGATTATCTGCAAAGTACAACAAACCAACCTTTGAAGTTGTAAGCAGCTTTGAAATCATATTTGATAACATTATTATTTACCAATTTACATTATAAATAAAGCGGGCTTCACGAAAACCAATTAGCCTCTTTATTAACTTCTGCGTAATATTTTAGAAATACAAATGACAACAAAGTTCCAGACAATAAATTTTGCTACGCCTGATGCGCGTTTCGTCTATTCAAGACTCATCAGAGGCGCTCTACCAAAAATATTGAAAGTGCCAATCGCTGAAATTTCCGTTTTTTAAATTCAAAATTGCTTAAAACACCAGGTTTCTTTCCTTGTAATACACATGGTCGATATCCTCGGTGCTGGATTTGGCTTCCCTGTTCGAACGTTTTGGTTTTGAGTACTTTTCGTTTTCAACAGTTTTGGAATTTGACCTTCCAATGTTTTGATTTAAATGCTACTGATGAGAGGTTACTCCTTGAAATATCGATATATAGCATATCCAAATTAACCGTTTAAACCCGCGTTTTGGTATTTGTAATTGCCAAACACTTTATGATTATAAAGAGCATAGACCCAAATTATTACTAAGATGATCAACCTATGTCTGGAGTAGGAAGAACCATATGGTTTAAACAATTTTTAAATTTAAACGGATAATTTAAAGCTTTGATGTGTTCCCCGACACAAAAGAAAAGTACCCATTACTGATTAAACGTTAACGTCAATAGTTCGTTGATTAGAACCAATGTAATAACACTAAATCAGACGTCATCCACTCGCTTGCTAAATTTATGTGTGGAAAAATAGTTTTTCTATAATATGAATGCAGTTTTTTTTCTATTTTCTAACGAAAATGTTCAAAGTCAGAACGATTGCGAGCTTCAATTTCTCTGGTATGTCTTTGCCGTCTTTGGTCATTCGTTCTCGAATAAATATATCTCAGATCGATCAATAGTTATGTTGTAAAATTTATTAAACAAGATGGTTCGGTGGAACATAATTTTCTCAATTTAAATGAAAAAGGTTGCAGATATTGTCCTGTAACCAACTCGGTGAATAAAATAGAGCTTAACCTTTACATTTGTAAATGACTATGTGTCTATAGTTCATTGTTATCAGACCGTTTATACAATGACTTGCAATGATTTCAATCAAATGCGGCTATATTATCCGTTCTTTCGTTCTTTGCTTGTTTTTTTCGTTGTGCGTTTTGCTTTTTGTTAACCTTAATTGTCTATTGTGTCTACCGATTTTGTCTTGGTGTTTTGGACTTACTATATTTGAATGAATCATTGGTATTTCTATGCCATCTCTTTTCATGAATTTAGATTGTTTTACAGACCTGCAATATTGTGAGGTAAATTTCCGGTCTTGTAGTGATCAATTTCAATTCGCACTTGTTCCTCAGAAGCTATGGCTATAGATAATTTTTCTTCACAGTCTTTACATTCCTGTTTAAGATTATCCAATTCTGCAAATAATTTCTCATTTTGTCCATCCAGGTCATAATTTAGAATATTGGTTATTTCTTGCAAAGTGTTGCCTCCGTTGAAGTATGTGAGTGCCTGTAAAAATATGACTATTATTCTATCCCAGATATAAGATAATAGAAGCAATAACTTTGGTTCCAGTTAAATATATGCTGATTTTTTGTTCTATACTCTTCATACTCACATGTTTTTTAATTCACTAAACTCATTTGCTAGACGTCTCTGTTGGGTGAATATAAACCACCACAAAGTACCAGACAATGAATTTTGCTACGCCTGACGCGCGTTTCGTCTAATCAAGACTCATCAGAGGCGCTCTACCAAAAAGTTGAAAATGCAAAACACTATATAACTATGAAGAGCATAGAATAATACCAAAAAGTGTCGAACTAGAAACCAAATAATAAGTAAGACCAACCTATGTCTGGGGTAGGAAGAACCTTGGGGTTTTGACAATTTAGAAATTTACACGGAAAATTTATAGCTTTGATGTGTTCGTCAACACAAAAGTGTTGATGTCGAAGCGGGCTTACCTCTGGTAAAAATCGAAATCAATCGTTTTAGGGCATTCCTGGATTTACATATCGAATTTGACTAGGATGATCATCTCAGTACAAAAAATACGATAAAAGAAACGACTTTAACTTTGAAATTATTAGTTTTCCTAACCTTCAAGTGACATACCTATTTCACCTGCTTACAATGTTTATATTTCACAACTTATTCGATAAGCCAAGGCTTGACCAAATTATTCAGAGTTTTTTAGGCGATACCGCTGACCAAGGTCACACAAAATAAGTGATCAATCACTGGTGGAAAAATTAAATATTGTGTTAAACGTAATGGTAAGTGATAGTTTTACTGGTCACTTCAATATCCCTTCTGTGTCTTCACAGCGACGTTGTGTTTTTGTTACTACTAGTAAGACCATAAGATCGCAAGGAAGACGGAGGTTTGGCGCGCCATAAAGTCTGGTATAACTCACCATTTCTTTTGAATTGCCAGTATCCAAGTCAGGACCATTGCGGTTTTCAAATTTTTCCAGTGAGTCTAGCTGATTTTTGTGTTTTCTCTTGGACATTCAGATTGATCCTCCAAGTTCGGTTTGTTATTACCTTTCTTGAGTCAAAGCGAAACGTGTGTCAGGCGCAGGAAAAAACATGCATGAATCTTTGTTGTAATTTTAATTTTTATTCGATTCATGACTTTTTAAAGATCTTAAAGGACAAGATATGATAAGTGCTTAATTTGGCCCCCTAATTTACCATTTTTTAAAAAATAATTGAACTGAGCTTAAACTATTCTAAATCAGTTCTTAGATGAACAAGGAATTGTTAATAACATTTATTTTAAACTAAATCTTGTTTATTACGTAACAGTGACATCATCAATTTATGTGAAAGTGGCATTTTTGTGAAAAAGTGTTAAAATCGTGCAAATTTTGAGTAGTTTTTGGCAAATTAAACAATGAGCCACACGGAGTACCACAAAGATATTTATGTGGTTTGTTCCTATAATGAAAATGATTATTTACATATTATTGTAGTGGTACTTTGTGTGGCTCATAATTTGGTTCCCCAATTTGGTATTTTTGGTTTTACTGTTATATGCTCTTCATAATCATATAGTTTTGGGGTTTTTCAATATTTTTGGTAGAGCGCCTCTGATGAGTCTTGAATAGACGAAACGCGCGTCAGGCGTAGCAAAATTAATTGTCTGGAACTTTGTTGTCATTTGTATTAAATTTGCTGAAAACTACTTTAAAAATGCAGGTTTTTTTTACAGTTTTTCACCAAATCACAATTTTTAAGCCACTTTGGGTAACTATTTCAACAGCATAATGGACGATTTTAAACAAAATCATGCTGATATAGTGAAGTTTAACTTATTTAAAGAATATATTGCATACTTTTAGCTCATTTTAATTATTTCAAAATTTGGGGGCGAAATTGGGCCCTTATCATACCTTGTCCTTTGTATTTGTGTGGCTGTGCATGCACTCATTCATGTAAGTACCAACTACGTTAGGAATTGCAAAATTATCCCTACATTCTTTAACTTGAAATTGGAACAACCATCTGGTTTTTAATTGTAAAACGATTAATCTTACATTCACATGATTGAAAACAGAAGAAAAAAGCTTTTATGTTAAGGCTTGGACGGGGAAACCTTATTTAGATTCATCATACCTCCTCAATGGAAGACCACTTGTCTTTGAAGTCACTGTCACTCATAGTGCTTACAGTGGAGTGTGCCAGCTCATTCCTATAATACTTTAATCGTGCTATGAATGCTCCATCAGATTTGTCGTTAATGCTCGGTAACTTATCCCATCCAGTTAAGGCGGGCGGGGTTACTGTTCCAATATTACGTATTAGGCATATCATAAGAGTAAGGTCGAAATCAGACGAGGAGGTAGGAGCTAAATGGAAAAAAAATATGCAAGTTATTTAATATCGGATTTATACACGTATTATTTGAAACATAAAAAATAGTAACACTCTATTGAAAAGGCTTCTCAAGCTGCTATTTAAGAGAACAAATGAAAATGACAACAAAGTTCCAGACAATACATTTTGCTTCGTCTGACGTGCATTTCATCTATTCAAGACTAATTATAGGCGCTTTACCCATAATTAAAAAAAAATTAGTTCCATATGTGAAGGACAATGAACCATAAAACCAAAAAAATATCGACCTATGACTAAGATCTACCTATGTCTGGTGCAGACACAACCTATAGTATGATTGTTTGCTATCTCTAAAACATTCAGTAATACGAATTTCAATAAAGAGAGGGTCAATAAAGTAACCCAAGATCAATATCGTCGCGGTCTTGTCAAGGTATATTTCAGCATGTTTCGTGATACATGTAATTAAATGCCAAAGATATTTGAAGTCTTACCCTATTAACTTTAAAACATAAATTTTAAAGTTCTTCGGTAAATATATAATTAAGGTTGGATTGGCTAAATTATTTAATTGGGTAATTTGATAGTTATACGAACAGCGGACGGAAAATGGGACTACTTTCTTCGATATATGTTGTCTATGCCGTGCACACTGTTACATTTGTACAAAGAAAGGACAGAAAGACAGTCATATTATGTTTATTAATAAATTCTTACCTCCTGTTCCGAACGTAATTGTAGGGTTTCGATGTTTCCAAACTGTTCCTTGTATATTGCGAAGAATCGCTTCTTGAGCAGCATTAATACGTTTTTTAGCTATAAGTCCTTCGATAATTTTCATATGTTGGTTCACAGCCTGCGCCAGTGTCGCCGGTGGAAATAAGGAATCAAAGAATGTCCTTACTACTGGAGGACATACTTT